>WBNM01005403.1:3206-41094 GCA_013399055.1 Ramphastos sulfuratus
TTTTTTTTTTTTTTTTCTGGGGAGTTTCCAAGCCTATCCAGACTATTTCTGTGAGGGGAGAGATTGCAGCATTTGATTTCAGCCATCCTAGATGGCTTGGGTGAATTTGACTCCAAGGGTTTTGCACAAGAACTGGTTTCAGAACTCAGGGTGGGATTTAATCCCATATTGTGCTGGTCTCTCTCTGATTAGCTAAACTACAATATTAACTTCACAGCAGCTTTGTGTAATCCCATGCTGCAGATACCCAGAGGTTCAGGATGCTGATTAATTCTGAGTTCTGTTGAAAACAGACTACTGCTGTATGAAAATATTATCCTTTGTAACAAGTGAGTGGAAGTATTCAAAGAGTGGTTTCAGCTATTTGCACCTGGATTTGTACCCTCTGTTTTGCCCCGTGGGGAGTAGGGAGAAACTACTGCTCTGTACCATCACTCTTCTATCGCCTGGGTTTGACAGAAGGACATTCGTGTATCCTTTTCTTCTGTCTTGGAGAGTGTGCGCAGACCTTAGCTCAGACCTGGTGTAAGGACAGTTGGTGTGCTGGAAGCCAGGGGACATTACTTGGGTGTACAAAGCTGCTCCTGGAGCTTGATTGCACACCAGACCCAGTGTTGCTGCCTGTGAGAAGGAGGGGGTGTGTTGTACGTTCATGTGGCTCCAGGAGGGCATGACTCCACTGGTCTGGCATCTCTCCCTCTGGGAATGGTGGAGCAGATATGGCAGTGGGTGATGCTTCACTGATGGGCAGCATCTGAGGAGCACAGGCAGCCTGGGAAGAAGACTCTATAATGATAAGAGAGGAAGGATAGGGAGAGTTTGTCCTCAAATAAAAAGACTTCTATTTTCCCTCTACTTACTTTACACCTTTAATTGCTTGCACAGTGATTTGTTTTGACACACTTGCTATTCACAGAATCACAGACTTTTGGGGGTGGGAAGGGACCTCCAGAGATCATCCAGTCCAACCTCCCTGCCAAAGCAGGATCTCCCAGGGTAGTTAGCACAGGAATGCATCCAGGCAGGTTTTGAAAGTCTCCAGAGAAGGAGACTCCACAACCTCTCTGGGCAGCCTGTTCCAGTGCTCTGTCACCCTTATTGTAAAGAAGTTTCTCCTCATGTTGAGGTGAAACCTTCTCTGTTACAGATTGTGGCTATTGCTCCTTGTCTTATTGCCACTGACCACCGAAAAGAGATTGGCCCCAGCCACTTAACACCCACCCCTCAGATATTTGTACACGTTGTACTCCTCTCAGTCTTCTCTTCTCCAGATTAAATAGCCCCAGGGCTCTCAGTCTCTCTTCGTAGGGAAGGTGCTCAAGTCCTCCAATCATCCTTGTGGTTCTCTGCTGGACTCGCTCCAGCAGGTCCCTGTCTCTCTTGAATGGGGGAGCCCAAAACTGGAGATAGTAATCCTGGTGTGGTCTCACTAGGGCAGAGTAGAGGAGGAGAAGAATGTCCCTTTACCTGCTGGACGCACTTTTCCTGATGCACCCCAGGCTGCCATTGGCTCTCTTGGCCACAAGGGCACATCGCTGGCCCACGCAGAACTTGCTGTTGCAGCGTGTAACCAACCTTCTCCTGAAGATGCTTGGGGTGCAGTCTCTGCCCCGTGTGCTAACAGCAGCAGAGGCGGCCTGGGACAGCTGACAGCCACCTAAATGGCACCAGATGGAAATCCCCTGTGTAAGCTTCACATGACTTCACCTCTAAATATTTGGACTCTTAATTTAGGCTTCTGTTCCAGTTTGTTGTATTTTTTCTAAGCATTGTTTTATGTAATTAAAAAATGTTGATTACATGCAGTCACCAGCTGTGCCAGCCATGATTTTACAGCAAACAGAGCTCCGTGACAGATCTGTTCAGATGGATTGGTCACATTTGCCTCTAATAATCTATCAGGTTCCAGCTTCCTTGTTATGTTTTGGTAGCCTTTGTGCCTGCTGTAATGCTGAAGCAGAGTTTAAGAAAAGCATTATGAACAGTTGTCTCCTGAATTTGGCCATAGTATATTTAAATATATTAATGTATATTTAAATATGCAGCACAATATATTTAAATATGCTTATTTACATCTAAATATATTCATATTTCTGTAGCCGTGAGTTCTGTTAAGTGAAGTTATTCTGAAAAGTACTTCCTCTTGCTTAATTTAAATCACCCCTCTGCTCATTTCACCAAGTACCTTCCTCTGTAGGTTATCGGAAGGAATGAAGACTCAAATTTCTGCTTTCCATTCTGCTTATCATCTCATGAATGAATACCACATATTTCAATCACATCAGTTTTAAGCTGCACAGTTTCAGGTGATGTCACCTGCCTCCCCATGGAAATCACTGCACACCTCCTGTGGTACCAACAGTAACTTTCTGCCCACCCATCAACACCTGACGTAGCCAAAAGCGATGCTGCTGTTTGAAGTCTCTTTTCCCCAGGTGTGTGTTACCATTTGTATTTATCAACCTTCACTTTCTGCTCTGTGCTCTATAAAGGTATTTAGTTGGGTTTTTTTTTTGTTTGTTTGTTTGTTCCTTTTTTTTTTGGGTGGGGGGTTACTTCGGTTAATATTTCTAAAATATATAAATTACCAGAAAGCTCACAAAGTACCTGAGAACAAAAGCAGCAAGCTTTGGCAGCGCTGCCCTTTCCCAAGTAGCAGGTGTAGAGCAAAGGGAATGATAAAAAAAACAGTTCTGAGAACAGTTAGTACAAGGGGCATGCCCAGTTTTCTCTGGAACAACAATCATGGTGTACTATTGGATTTTTTTTTTTTTAATGTATTATCCTCTATTTGGAGAGAGAGAAAAACATTCCCAGTCCTGAGAATTTTACTTATTTGCATAGCAATTTGAAGAGAATTGTAGTTGAAGGCTTCAGCTCTTTTGATGGTGTCCCTTGAAATGCAGGCTCCTCAATTGTCATCTCTTCAATTTTCCTTGTCATTAAATCTTTATCTGTGTATAAAGTAAAAGACACCCGGGATGGTTCTGTAAAATAAAAGCTTTAAATGTTGTTTTCTTGTAGCATGAACAGACCTAATTTGACAGCAATCACAGTGCCAGGACTCTGAGTTGGGTGGTACTGAGCAACTCAAATCCTTTCAAACAGCATCACTTCACTTTTGAGTGGCACAACAACAGCATCTGGAGCAGAATAGATTTGATATTTCTCCTGGGTCATGCAACCCTTGGTAACTGTAATGCTGTTTTTTTTTTTGGTGGCTCTGTGCAAACAGAGCAGAGAACAAAGAGGAGGTGGGTGGATGATGAGCTGACTAGCTCAAGGTGACACAGGGTGGTATTGTCCCAGAGGGGGAGCATCCCAGGAATACCCTTAACGGCTCACAGAGGAAGCCAGCTCATCTCTGACCTCCCAGGCTCCTTTACAAGTTAACGAACGCTGGATTTGAAATAAAAAGCACTTTACCCTATTCATAGTAAAAGTTTTTTTTAAAAGGCAATTATGGGAAGCAAGAGATTGGGTTGGATCTTTAGGTTGTCTTGCAAAGATCCCAAGAATGCTTTAAATAGAATTTAAAGCAAGAGCCATAAATTCTCAACTCATGTTATTCACTGGCAATGTTGTGTAACTAAAGACAGACCCAGGAAAAAAAAATTAATGGAGAGAGCACAATTTTAGCACAGCTGCCGCAGAAACATGCAGGACTCAGCTCTGCCTGCATTTGCCTTTGGAGATAGCTTGCTGGTTTTAATGCTTTTGCAGGAGCCATATGAAGAAAATATCTGGCATGCTGCTACTAATTTCATTTGTGGAAGATGAGATAAATATTAATGAATATAAACAACCATTAAATGTAGACTCACTAGTTAAATTGCTAGGCTGAGTGCATTAATATACAAAGAGGTGCTTTGTAGTCAGGATGACATTCAGCTGGAATTAGACTTTCTGAAAGGCAATTTCTGCAAGTTTATAATTTTGTTAACACTGCCTGAAAAACCTTCTGTTTAAATCTGAGTTGGGAGCCTGAAGACCTTTTTTCCTTCATGTCAAGGTCATTCCTGTCTGTATTTTCTGCTTATTGGCAGCACTGATCAAAGGTTTTGAGGGATGTCTGGTGAGCAGCCCTTCATTATTTCCACTAGGAGCAGTTTTTGGATCCAGCACACTGCATGGCCTCGTCAAAACAGCTACTGCAACTCAGGTGAGGAATAGGAGTAAGAGACTGAAGCTTGGCAAATAGAGAAATGAGCTGGCTCTGAAGTGAAATAATGGTGGTTAATTCATGCTGCCACCTTGGGGCTTCTGCTTTAAAAGGATCCTGAAATATTGAGAAGTGTCAAAATCATCAGAATCTATCGTGTAACTGCAGGAAATGCTGAAGATGTTCTTTAAATAGACAGGGAAGGACACAAGATTCTTTTGTGTTTTCCTAGGGGTTAGTGCTCCCTTCGAAATCATTAAGTGGCCATTTTATTCCTTAGTCTGAAGGTGCATGGTGTGGGTTCTTATGTATCTCCTGTGATGCTGTGCCCCTTGTTGTGGAGAACAGATATCATGTAATGTGCAGTTAGAGAATGTACAGAGAATGCAGTGGACAGAGGAATTGAGTGCACCCTCAGCAAGTTTGCAGATGACACCAAGCTGTGTGGCACAGTCGACTTGCTAGAGGGCAGGGATGCCATCCAGAGGGACCTGGACAGGCTGGAGAGGTGGGCCCAGGCCAACCTCATGAAATTCAACAAGGCCAAGTGTAAGGTCCTGCACCTGGGTAGGCACAATCCCAAGCACAANCCCTGGCTATGGCAGGGGGTTGGAACTAGATGATCCTTGAGGTTTCCTTCCAACCTTACCATTCTATGATTCTATGAATGTAATGCATTTTAAGAAATTCATTAATAGAAAATGCCCTTTTGCATGGAAGTTGGTTTATAGTGTTCATTTATTTATTAAATGCGTGTGGAGGATAAGTCAAATCAAGGATGAGAAGTTTGACCAAAGCCTGCTGAAGGTTGTGTCCACCCCAGTGGCATATAAAGAGAAATTCTGTGGGTGCTCAGGATGGTGAGTTGCTTAACTTGCCTCGCTTTTGACAGTCAGGACTTGAACATGAAGCCACTGAGCAGTAGAATGTTTCTAAGTGAGCTCAGTACTTGTATGACCTCTTTGGCAGCTCTTGCGTTTCACTTGGCCTTGCTTTTGAACTGCTGTGGGTTTGGTTTGGGGTTTATTTTTCTTTCTTTTTTTTTTCACCTCTCCATGGAGCTAGAATTGCTCATGCTAATGTCTTAAATTTCTTCCCTTTCTATGTATTACTCTGTCCAACTCTCTTACTCACTGTGGTCCCTGTTGCAGGCACAAGTAGAGACTTTGAGAGGCAATGCCTCCTGGCATCTCCTTGGGCTTATCAGAATCTTCTATCAGGGCACTCTGACCCTATACAAAGGTTGCTACTTAACTGTTGACATTTGCCATTTATAAGGGTTCATGCAATGTTTGTTGCACTCCAGTGTACAGCTTGTATGGTCAAGTGAGACTTCATTTCCCCCAGCTCCCAGGTTTCTATCTTAGTGTTACAGCTCAGTTTCTCCAGGTTGCCTGACTCAGGGCTTACCTCTTGAGCAGAGGGAGGTAGGTTTTGGTGACAGCGACCTAAAGCATCACTGCTAAAAGAACAACTGCAATTCTCCCGTTGTAACTCTGTGGTGTGTTTCTGTCTCTAAGCCCCCACAACAAATGCTTTTTGTTTCATCACAATCCCATAATGTAGCAAGCACTTCATGCCTGTGGCACCCTTTCTTTGCAACAGCCCTGGTAAGCACAGACAAATGAGCAGGTCAGCACTTTCCTTGGTCCTTCCTATGCTATTAATCTGCCTGTGGGATAATTGTGGGAATAGAAAGACCTATTGAAAAAATGTCAAGAAGGCTGAAGTGTTTTATGCTTTATTTTTTCCATACTTGTTGATGTTCAAGAAAAAGAAGTGCTGGCTAGCACTGCTCGCGATAATGACAAACAGTGAGAGCTCTGCTTAGGATAGAGGGGAAAAAAGCCATTCAAGAGGGCTCTTGGGAAATCAGGTAGGCTCAGGCTGTCTGAGAATCAGCACTTCTAATAAAAAATTAGCTGAAGTGGTTTCAGAATAGTTTGTGGTGAGTTTGGACAAATTGTGGGGGATAGGTGATGGATTTAACTGCTGCAGTACCTAGCCATAGAAAGAGGAAAAAGAAGACCTGGCTAATCACAGATCAGTTCAATTTTCCTTTACGGAAGGAAAAAAAAAAAAAATCTAAACCAAAATCAGTCTGGAAGATGCTGGACAAGTAAACCATGTGGGTTTTGGGAGGAAGGTCATCTTAATCCAAAGTAATATCATTCTATAACAAGATTAAAAGGTCTTTTTGTTAGGGGAGAGGCAGTCCACGACTCATACCAACTCTTTTTACCATTCTGTGATTCTTTTTTGGCATAGTGGCATTGTGGATGCTCCCTCCCCGGAGGTGTTCAAGGGCAGGTTGGATGAGGCCTTGAGTGACCTGTACTAGTGATCCCTAATGGAATTCTAGATGAAAATAGGTACAAAATGTTTGGGTAATGCTGCATGGATGGGGTAAAAATAATTAAATTTATGTATTTTCAGGTGCATGCCCCAGGAAAGTTTCTTTCAGTCTTGGGTGGAGAGTAGAAAATGTAGTTTCATCTGTTTATTAACAAACTATCATCAAGTTGGAGAATCTGCAGGCTGTTGGGAGAGGGATGTGGCTGGGATTCAAACCCTGAGAATCGGTTGCGGAAAAAGTAGGATGCCATGCAACGCAGATAAATGCGAGCTGCTGTGTTTAGGAAAAGAAGCCCAGCTCTGCAGACAGCAGCCGCCGACCGGCTGTTCTGCCAGCAGAAACTGCTGGTGTTTATACTGGGTCACAAGCTGAACAGGAATCAACAAACTTGTCCTGTTGGGAAAAAGCAAATGCCATGCTGGGGTGTAAACTGTTGTGCAGACAGCTAAGCGCTGTGTTGCTGTCTCCTTGTCCTGCTCAGCACGGTGTGGTCTCAGCTGCAATGCCTGGTTTTGGGGTTGGATCTGTGCCCTTGATGAGAACCTGCTGGCTGCTGTCATTCTCAGTCTGTGCTTTCTGGACTGGCAGGGAGCAGAGCTGTTTGCATGCTGCCTCGTGACTTGGGTGTTGAATGATTCTGTTTGATTCTGTTTGATACAGAAAAGCTCTTCCCTCCTGCCTGTGAACAGGGAAGACAGAAACTGATGTGAGAGAATTGATTCTCTTTTTGGTGTCATGAGTGGCGTTTGGCCAGTGCAGAGCTGACTTGTGTCGATGTGCTTGGACATCTGACCACTCTGATGTCTTCCAAAAGTGATAGATAGTGATATTCAGACACCTGTGAAAGCCCCTTTCCCCCCTCCCCTATTTTTTACTTAATCTCTCAGATTTAACCTTGCAGATCCAGTGAATGATCATATTCCCAACACTGGATTTCTTTAAGAGCGAAGGGGCTGTTTACACTGCACCTTTTGTGGCAAATTTTGTGTTCTGCCTAAAGTCCACAGGACTCCTGGAATTTACATTCCCACTGCCTTTTGTAGGTAGCCTGAGCTCAGGATCTTAGGGTCATTGAGGCCTTGAGCAACCAAGTCTAGCTGACAGGTTTGGACATGCATCCCTGTCCATGTCAGGGGAGTTGGAGTAGAAGGTCACTTCCAACCTAAGCTGTTTTATGGTGATAGAACCATAGAATCATTAAGGTTGGGAAAGACCTTTAACATCATCAAGTCCATTTGTGGATCATCGTGGTCTGGAGATTCTTGAATTTGCCTGTGCAGCTGAGAGGACTTGTGAACATCTCATCTGGCTGCCGTCAAGCAAATAGTGTCTTTGTGAATGCAGATGATGGGAAATCCTCAAATATTAACAGTGAGTTCCCTTTGTTTGGGCATCTTTAGTGATGCATGAGGAGACTACACAGGGATGTGCACGGCTTGGGTAGTAAATACAACTTTGTGGCTTTAACACAAATAGGTGCCAGTGAGAACAGGTAGGTTTTAACAAGCTGCTAGAACAAGCATTTGCACAAGCTGCTAGAAGAGGCATTGGTATGCTTCTACCATTCTTTCCCAGAGACATCCCAAGAGCCTTTACTGGCCCCGTAGGCATTGCCAGGAGCAGAAGTGTTGGTCTCCGATGCTCCCTTCAGCAGGACCTTAATGATGCTCAGTTGCTGTCTTCTGCCTCCATGAGTATTTCCAAAAGAATTTTCAATATTGATGGTTTTAGAATCATAGAATTGTCAGGGCTGGAAGTGACCTCAGGGATCATCTAGCTTCAACACCCCCCTTCCAAGGGCAGGCACACCTCACACTAGATCAGGTTGCTCAGAGCCACATCCAGCCTGGCCTTAAATACTCTGAGGGATGGGAGGTTTTCACTTTCACTTAGTGGCTTTCCTTGCTGCAACAATGCTGTGGCTATCTCATCTGGCAGTGCTCCAGTTTACATCTTTTTTTCCCACTTTCTGGCAATTTCTTCTGCCAGCTGTAGAGAGCTAGGTGGCACTGAAGTTAGATGTTTGGGTCTTGGACACTGCTGAACTGCATGGAGAAGAGGCAGAAGAGCGGATTACACTGTCCCCAGTCTTGGAGGCAGTGCTGGTGGAGGCTAAGCAGATAGCGGTGCTGATATCAGACAAGTGATGGGTTAGGCTGGCAGAGGGGAAGGAGGATAAGAGGCAACCTCAAGCACCAGAGCCAGACCCATCTCCACACCAACATAATTTCTGGGGGCTGCACTGGCTGCCTTCTTAGGGGACAGAACTTCCCAGCTCATGGCTACTTAGAAGATGCTTTCTGCTGCCTCACAGCACAACTCTAGGTTTTGTTGAGCTGCAGTGAAAAAACACGAGAGAGAAATTAAACTGCAGGTACTTGTTCAGAGCCGGGATGTGATTTTCCAGGCTTTGAAGCCAGTTCTCAGGATCAAAATGGTCGGACTGCATTTCTACATCTTGGCCAGCGTCACGAGAACATCTGAATGCAACAGCCCGGCCACTGGAGAGGAATGACTTGGTTCCTGAGCCTCTCTTTCTTTGCAAAATGGTACTCGGGTCACACTATCTTCCACAGAGGGTAAAGACACACACAGCTCCTCTCCAGTGCTCCACTCTTTAAATAGAAGCTCAGCAGTTTCCCCAGATGTTAGTTTAGCGATGCAAGGGCTAAACAAACAGCAGCAGATGGGAAGTCGCCTGTTGTTGTGCACCACAAAGCCAGAACATGACTCCAAAACACATTTTGCAGAGCCACTGCTCACAGCAGGTTGGTTTGAGCGAGTGATGAGCTGCAGCAGAAGGAAATGAGAGAGCAGCAGGAATGTTGTTATACTCTTCTCAGTTGTGATTAGGAAAGGAGCACTGGAAGATGATGGCTCATCTCTGAGCTCTGTGTGTTGCTGCTGCGGCAAGGGTAAATGCAGAATTAACAGCAAGCTTTTTAAAGACTTCTTTTTTCTTTCTCTACTCTCTAGAAGCCCTTTACCAATGAGTGTTGCTTCCAGGGACATTTGCTTTAGTAGAGAGAGGGAGAGGTTACCTCAGGAGTCCTTTCTCAAGAGTTCTCTGTTATGTGATGTTTTAGCAAGAAAGACCTTCTCCAGGGATGATGCTTTCCCTCAGGAGATTAATCTGCTTTGCAGAGCTTTTATTTGTACATTTCAAAAACCTCACTTCTACCTCCCTTCCTTTGAAAACACCACTTCAGATCAGTTGTAGCCACTGGCCAGTTGTTCCCCTGCGATGAGGTGGCCTTCCTTACCTCCCAGGCTGGACTTCAGTCACATAGAAGCTACAATGCACCCATCTGCAGTCAATGCCTTTGTTCAGTACTGCCACTGGCTTGGATTCTGTTTACAGACACCCAAAGCCCTGGGTCACCATCCTTTATAGCAATCACCTCCGGCTCTCTTCAGTTAGGTATTTGGCTCCAGGATCAAGGACTAGGGGAACCAGAAGGTGCACAAGCATCCAAAACTCAGAGATTTTTCTCTTGATTTCCTTTTGGGAGTACTTTTGGGACCCTTTTCTACCATTTCCAGGAGGAATTTAGCCAATGCAAGGCTTTACCAGTGTCTCAGAGTCTCAAACTCAAAGCTGGGCAAACAGAAGTGCTGAACTGCTTCCCACCAGCACTGCCACATCATGAGAGCTGGAACTAAAGAAGCTCTTAGTGTGCGGAGTGTTTGAAAGACACCTGAGCGGCTGACCAGCTCTGGGGTTTGCATTTCCAAGGCTGAGTACTGCTGGATTCGTGACCTCGTTTGAGCAGGGCAGAATGTGTATGTATGTGTGAGGAGAAGGGGAGGGAAATGCCCAGGGCAGGCGGGCTGCCGGGGAAGCCGTCTGCCACCGTCTGCCCCTGCTGGGCTCAGGGCTCCCGGGGTGGATCCAAGCCATCAGACTTCACAGCCAGGGCGAGCTGCTAATTTCAGTAATGGCACTGCCCGGGCTGCCTGCTTTGAAAGATGTTTGGGTTTTGTTTATGCACAAGGGAGTTGTGTTTTGTGAGCACCCCGGCCACCACGGGGGATGTCTCTGAGAGCAGAGGGCCAGCACTAATGCCATCCTGCATGGCTGTGAATGAATTCACCCTTTATTCAGCACTACCCACCCCTGCTGAGCCGAGGGCCCGTGCTGCTTGCAGGCCAACAGAGATGCTGCCATTTGCAGTGCTCCTTCAGCCAGGCTTCCACACCCCGGTGCCTCTAATCCTGGACAAAACCCGGGCTGTGGAGCAGCAAACACAACGAGACCTCTATTCTTAGGCTGCAAAGCCTCAAAGCTGGTTCTCCGGGGTGTTGGGCAATGAATATGCAGCTCCTGGAGCTCCTGACAAAGCCTAGTGAATAGCAGCATTTGTCATTAGCCCTGAACATAGACTCCTCTCCCGGTGGATCCGTAGCCTTTGCTGCAGCTTTGCACAGTTACATAAATATGACCTATTTTCCCCTCACAAATTAACATCTTGCTTGCTAAGTTTAGGCTTTTGCACACTTACAAAACAAACCCTTTGATTATTTTTTTTTTTCACACAGCTGGAAGTGCTGGCTTACCTGGGGTGAAGCCATCCCTGCCTGCTTTATAAACCCTTATAAAATGGGGATAGATGGTGGTGCCCCTTAGGAGTGGCATGACCCTGAAAAGTCCTGGACCACCACATTGCAAACCCTCTGAGATGCCTTGCCCTTTACCCATCCAGGAATGTTGGGCCCCAGCTGTGTGACCGAGAGGATGCTGGAGGGCTTGCCTCCCTGGCAAGTGCCATGGCAGCCTGGAAACTGGGAGGTTAGCTGGATGCTCTGGGGCAGAGAGCAGATGGCTCCTCGCTCCCCACAAGACACTGGTATGGATATTATTGTCCCCGAAGATGGTTCATGCCCCACCCTCTGAATGTACTGGGAGATTGCACTGCAGTGTATCTGCATTAAAACCAGCCCTACAGAGAGCAGATGTCACTTGGAAATCTTCCAGCTCCAAGGGTGTAAGGAAGCTGACTGACTTGGGGCAGCGTTACTAGTGATCTTAAAGGTTCCTTCCAACCCAACCCAGTCTATGATGAGGACTAATAGTGGCACAGGGCTGTAAAACAGATGCCTGTACCCCTCCCTTGCAGTGATACTACTTCAGCAGCCGAAAAGGATCCAGCTCCCCAGTGCTGCTGGGGTGTCTCCGTATTGGGCACATGGTCAGGATCTTGACATCAAATCTCAACTTCTTACTTCTACTGGGGTGGGAATAGGGGTACCTGATTGTAGGTCTTAAAATGTTCATCCTCTGAGCTGATGTATCTGCTGCTACAGAGAAGCCATCTGTAGCTATGGATCTGCAGTGAGACCTTTTCTATTCCAGGGCTGGTGGCATCCTGTGACTTGAAATACATTCTGACAGCTCCTGGCAGAGTGACCCGTGAGGCAGATGTTTCCTGGAGCTGGGCACCATCATCCTGAGGCCAGCTGGGCAGGCAGGCAGGCAGCTGGGTTGCTGTGTTTTGGCTCAGCAGGACTGGGCTGTATCCTGCTTTGCTGTAGATGTATGAGAGAACTCAGGTGAGTCTTGAAGGAGTATTATGGGAGATGGTCACTTAGAGATGATGGAACCTGGCAACGTGGTGTGCTCTCAGGTTAGCTGCTGAGGAGGGTATTGACTCAGAGGCTTTCTACATCTGTAGTTGATGCATTACTTGTAGTAGATGCACTGAAGTGTGTTGCACCCACAGCAGCCCTGGGCTAGAGATCCCTGTGTGTCTGAAATCACTGGTGGGAAACCTTAAGGTAGAGAGTGGCAGCAAACAGGTGAGTGGGTTTTTTTCAGGGGAAGGTGTAATACCTTCAGCACCTGACTTTGCTTTCTTTCTAATCCTTCTGACCAAACTGAACACCCCAGGTGAGACCCAGCCCCCTGAGCAGTAAACCACCAGGGCAGGAGAGGAGGTGTGGGATCTTCCAAGAAGCTGGCAAAGGCAGTAGGAACAAGGCTCTCACTTCCTTCCAAGGGGGTACATGCTTCTAAGCACCCTTTGCTTCAGAAAAACACATTGCAAAAATCTGTGGAGTGGTGCCCCTTCAGGAAGGAATACAGCTGGATTTCTGGATCCCTGGCATTTGTGGTCTGCCGCTGTAGACAGCAGATGAGCAGTGTCAGGGACTGCAGGCAGTTCTGTGCACAGCTTTCTGTGCCACACTGGAGCATGGCTGGCTGCCTTTCCACACCCTCCAACAGCCCTGCCAGGCTTTTGGACCTCTATCAGCATGACCCAGATAATGGGAATGAGAGGAGGAGGCTAAGCTTTAAATGGTGCTGGTGCTTTGGGTATGTGCAACCTGCTTTCTGTCTGTC
The DNA here is from genome assembly GCA_013399055.1 of Ramphastos sulfuratus. Classification (NCBI taxonomy): domain Eukaryota; kingdom Metazoa; phylum Chordata; class Aves; order Piciformes; family Ramphastidae; genus Ramphastos; species Ramphastos sulfuratus. Next base: position 16,065 of record WBNM01005403.1, read on the forward strand.
CTGATGCAATGTCATCTTAAAAAGCTCTGGGTCAGGCTAGCCCTATGCCATCCCTCAGAGCAGCTGAGGAGGCCTGGGGTTGGGGATTCTTTTTTTTAATGTTCAAAGGAAGAGAGGAGTCCTCAGGGAAAAGCTGAGCTCTTTTTGATGATGATTCCTTCCTGCCCTCTGGAACAGCCCTTCCCTTCCCAGGTAAAAGCAAACAAAGGCAACCCCAGTGCCCAGGCAGTAGTTTGCTTTGCTCCGATGGTCCATGAGGTCCTAATCACTTCCCTGTCCCTTTCCCCCACTGTGCCTCCGGTCAGCAGCAGATGCTGGCGAGTTCTCCATGGGCAGCGGCCAGCCCGCGGCAATAATGAGAGCAAGTCAGGCAGTGCCATCCTATGCAAGCCTCTGTCTGCTCTGTGTGTGTGTGCATCTGCGAGAGCATGCTCCCACTCTCCCTTCTCCCCCTTCCCTCTCTTTCCTAACCCCCCTCCTTCCACCAGCTCTTGTTCTTTTCATGAGATGCAGGGCTAGAGAGCCAGGCAAAGTGGCACACTGCTGCTGCTGTTCCAGAGATAACTGTGGCCAAGCCAAGTCCTTCGCCCTTCGTGATGCACCGGGAGTCTGCAGACACTGTTCCTCAAGGTCCCAACCAGCCACGTCCATCAAGCACCCAAAGCCATGTAGCCACCACCCTGCTGCCAAATGCAAGACAGGTAAGAGCTGGGAGGGCCTTAGTGGGTGATGAAAGGTCCTGTAGTCCTTTGCTTGGTTATGTTTGCCAGGGGCAAAGGTTTTCCCTTTCTCCTGCCCCAGATGTTTGGGGCGAAGGATGGTTCTGCAGGCAAAGCAGGTGGGGAAGTTGCTGCTCAGATCTCATGGCATTAATCTTCCTGTGGTGTCTTTTGAATGGTCAGAGGGACACAGACACCGCTTCTAATTAGCAGGCAGGGAAGGAGAGCAGTATATTTCTTGTGTTAAGCCCAACCCAACCCTGGCAGGGCTGATAGAGGAGCTGGACTGGTTCTGGGGTGATCTCCGTTTCAATGGGATTAGCAGTGGGCCTTTGATGCTTGGAGAAAGAATCAATCTGTGCTGGTGCCTGCAACTCTCAGATCCTTACTCTCATTTCCCCACCCCTTTACTCTTGTTGTTATTTTAAAATGGTGGCTGGCAGTTCCTTGGAATATTTGGGCGTCTGTGACACTGTCACAAATACCCAGGCTGAACGCTGGGGGTGAGCGAGTTAAAAATAAGACTAATTGGAGCGAAAGGAGGAAGTGTTGGAGGCAACAGAACTGCACTGGGCAGGGACTGTGGTGGAAACTTGCAGATGGCAGGAGCAGGTTTACCCTTTGGGAGAAGAACAGGGGGCCAGCCCAGGGGGGATCGTTTTCCTGCAGCCCTGACTGCGGGACTGCTGTCACTTGTGGGGACCCCTGAAGTGACAAGGGCCATCTCTTTCTTGTTTGATGGGTGGTGGTGGGGAATAAACCTGTAATTTGGCACAGCTAAGAAATGCCAGGGACCTGTTGTAATAGCATCTCTCTCTCTCTGGCTATCTCTGCACCAGTCCCAGAGGAATGCAGTTGCATTCCTCCATCTGTGGAGCTTACCCATAGCGTAACGCAGCAGTGCTTTCTGTGCTCTGTTGTGCTGCCTTTGTTCTTGCAGCCCCAGGCACCCCTGAAATAGTACTGTCTACACTGGCAGGACAAGCCTGGCTTCTTGCCCTGCAGTCCTTGCACACAGCTCTGGAGATGTTGTCCCGCCCTTCAGGTTTGCTTAGGGCAGATGTTGGCAGAGCTTGGGGAATATCTCAACCCAGGCTGGCAGGACAGAGGTGATGATTGCAGGCCAGTCTCTCAAGGAGGGATTGGTGCTGGGTGCAGCAGGCATTTTTATGAAAGAACCACCGTCTGGTGGAGATAGAAGATGAGCCTATCTAACTCACTCCATTTACGTTTTAATTAAGACTGGAGCAGCAGCCTCCAGAGAAGAAAGAGAAATCCCAGCTCACCCATGCGATTAACTCTCTGCTTCATCTTACAAATGCTCCCACAACTGCTCACATGCTTAAAGTTAAGCATGTGCTCAGGTATTTTGCTGCAGTGGGAATGGCCTCCTGGTGCCACATCGTATATCTGTGTAGAGGTTAATAACCCCAGTAAATCCCTGCTGTGGGACCTGGATGCCCTGTAAGCCCACGCCTTTGAAATAGCAGTGATAAGAGCAAAGAAGCATAGACCTTGTCCATCATAAATGGATTTCTGGCTGCAATCCTGAGATCTCGGGCCTGGTTTGTAACATTCAATAAATTGCTAGTTTGCAGCTTTCAGTTTGCAAAATGCAGGCTGCCGGCAAGCACGTTGACTGATCTCTCTCAGCAAAAAAATGAACTGCATTGGTCAGCAAGCCTCACTCCCTGGCCCAGGTCAAGAATCAGATCTCGATCAAAATGTACGAGGGATGAAGAGTCTGTGGTAAGGTATCCTGGTGGAGCTCTGCCTGTTAGGGTGGATCTGCCTCAGCTTCCTAGCTACACACACCAACTGCCTTGCAGACGCTGCCATATTGGCAGCAGCAGCGATGCTGAAAGCTGGGAGGACTCCAAGGCTGCACAGAGCAGCTCTGTGTCAAGTCCAATCCTTTCTGCCTGCCTGCTCCACGCTAACAGCATCCTCTCCAACGCAGAGGCGCTGACACGCTGCTTTACGTGGAGCTGCTCCTGGGCATGGGAGCATGTTTCCTCAGAGAACAATTATTAAATTGTAACAAAGTGTTTTAAAGGGGAAATTCTTCCCTTGATTCCTGCCCCTCAGCCCAGAGTCTCCCACGCTGCTTAGCTGTTGGTTTTGTGTCCTACCTGCCTGGAGGAACTGGGGAGGGAGTTGGGAGCGTGCAGGCTGAGGCCGGGAGCCATCTCGCAGTGGAGGCATCAGTTCTGCTGCAGCAATTGCAGTGCCCCAGAGCCACAAATATGTCCAGGAGATGCTTTTATCATTGACATGGGAGAATTTAAATAGTTGCCATGCTCTCGAACTGAAATGGAGACAGAACTGTGGATCATGCTTTATGTAACTCATTTTTATTTTTAAACACAGTCTTTTATTTTCAAGGGGAGTTCGACTCAGTGGGTGTCTTCTTTCTCCTGCCCTGCCTCGTTTGTACATGTGAGGTGGCTTCTTTTATCATCGCCCCCACCCCTCCCTGACCCCCCCCCAAGTATATCAGTATCTTGGTTTTCTCACCTGCCCCTGAAACTCAAGGTCTCCTTGCTTCACCTTTCAGGATTTCCTGCCTGCCTGGCCTGATGTGGAGAATATTTGAGGTTTAAGATTAATAAAAAAATGAACCCCTTAAAAACATTCTGAGCTACAGCTGTGGATATTTCCTGATGTAACTGAAGCTCCTTTGTAGAAGCTGTTCTCATGGATTTATCCACAATTAAGACAAGTTTGATTTATTTTAAAGTTTAGAAAGCTATCCATGTCAGTCATCATTGCTTCTTGCCAAGATAGCCACCTCATGCTGGACCATGAGTAGTCCCCTGGACTACCAAACAGGAAGGCAAGCAGAGTGGTGCAGTGAGCAAAGCATTGCATGTCTGATGTGAGTTGCTAACAATTTTTCTTTCAACTGTAACTGCAAATGGTGGTGGAGAATGGGAAGGTCTAGAGATAAATGAATTACTAATTTGAATTACTTTAAGTTTGGGCTCCTATAGGTGCCGGTCTGGATTCTGGCTAAGTTTTGAATGACCATGTGTTGGAGAAAATCAAATCAGACTTTGTATCATGAGAGATTTGCTAGGATTGTCATTCTACATCAAGTGCGGTTGTTCCTTCCAGTCCTGCAGCAAAACCCCAAAGCCCCCAGTGGTCACAGCAGAAGAGGTCCATGGCTACAGGTTTGTGGTTGAGCCATACAGCATGAAGGTCACCTGAACTCCCAAAGCAGTGACTGACGTGGCCTCATCTAATTGACAGTTTGCAATCATGGAGCCTGCATCACTGAACATCTTCCAGAGACATCACAGAGCAACAGAACCTCATAAAAACTTACCAAAAAATGACTTCACCTATGGAGATGTAGTTGCCAAACATCACAGCAGTCTGAAGAAGCACTTTATTGGTGCTAGGGAAAAGCTTTTGGGAATATCAAGTTGTGAAGCATGCCCTTGAACAAGCTCCTTGCAGCTCAGTACTAGAAAAGAGAAGTGCTGGCACAGACCCAGAAAAAGTTGTAAAGTAAGAGCAAGCACAACCCCAGAGAAGTTCAAAGTCTTTGTGGCAGGGATCATTGTAAATATGACAAGGCCACGAAATCAGAAATGAGAAGTGGAAGCGACAGCAGCAGGCTCAGCCTGATGGCTCGTTAAGCATGAAATAACAGAATCCCAGAGCAGCAGCAGACCCCCGAGGAAAAAGAGCAAGAGTGAGAAGCTAGGGAGAAGTCTGCTTAAATGTCAAGGTGAAGGAGTTTATTTAAGGCAAACCCATTGGAGATGCTAGCCAAGCAAATGAGCCAGGCAGTGTAGGCACCTTCTGATCTTCAGGCACCAAGCTGAGAAGGGTGGTCGGCTGCCAGCCCCTGGAAGTGCAGCCCTGTAACTGAAGAGGCAAAAGTCACACAGAGCTGCCTTCCTGGTCCAGATGGGTATGTGAGGGCAGCCATGTACTGGAAGGAACAAAAATTTTACCAACAACTGGATTGGTTGGTCTCTTCCTACATGCACCAAGTGACGTGAGGTTCAGGTTGGGTATTAGGAAAAATTCCTTCACAGAAAGGATTAACAAGCATCTGAACAGGATGCCCAGGGCAGTGGTGGTGGAGCCACCATCCCTGGAGGTATTTAAAAGATGTGTAGATGTGGTGCTTAGCGACATGGTCAGTGGTAGCCGCTTAGCAGTAGCGGTGGGATTGCAAGCTCTAAGTGAGTGGTTGGAACTGATGATCTCCAAGGTTTCTTCCACAGTGGTAGCCGCTTAGCAGTAGCGGTGGGATTGCAAGCTCTAAGTGAGTGGTTGGAACTGATGATCTCCAAGGTTTCTTCCAACTGCAACAGTTCCATGGTTCTGTGATGGCAGAAACTGGGACTCAGTGAAACTTGGTCCAGGAGAAGGTTTTGCCAGTGGGGCAAGGGAGGTGATTCTCCTCCTTTACTCTGCTCTCGTCAGACTCCATCTAGAGTACTGTGTCCAGTTCTGAAGCCCCCAGCACAGGAAGGACATTGAACTGTTGGAGTGGGTCCAGAGGAGGGCTATGAAGATAATCAGAGGGCTGCAGCAGCTCTGCTATAAGGACAGGCCGAGAGAGTTGGGGCTCTGCAGCCTGGAGAAGAGAAGGCTTCGAAAAGACCTTATAGTAACCTTCCAGTATCTGAAGGGGGCCTACAGGAAGGCTGGGGAGGGATTATTTACAAGGTCTTGCAATGACAGGAAGAGGGGCAATGGGTTTATACTGGGAGAGGGGAGATTTAAACTGGATGTTAGGAGGAAGTTCTTTACAGTGAAGGTGGTGAGGCACTGGAACAGGTTGCCCAGGGAGGTTGTGGTTGCTCCTTCCCTGGAGGTGTTCAAGGCCAGGCTGGATGAGGCCTTGAGTGACCTGTACTAGTGGGAGGTATCCCAGGCTATGGCAGGGGGTTGGAACTAGATGATCCTTGAGGTCCATTCCAACCTTACCATTCTATGATTCTATAAAAAACCTCTTTGAATGATGATAGATGGACAAAACACACAGAATAGATAGGCAGTTAAGGTGACAGAGAGGGTGAAGAACATCCTGGAGATGTAGAAGAGATGGTTAACATCCTGGGAACAGGCTGGAAAGTTCCCTTGCACCCTGTTCAGGTACAGCCAACATTTGCAATGCTGCACGTGTTCACTGCTTGTGTGTTTGCTGTTAGCAGGTCATGAGGAAATGGCTTTGAAGTACTTCTTGAGGAGATTTAAATTTGGATGGGATTCAATCCTAATATCAAAATGAGTTATTTTATTAAAAGCTTTTAAATACAAGCTACATTGTAGTCAGAAGCAGGAGGGCTATTTTGGAAGGAATTTGCTCTAAACCTACTGCACAGAAGCTTTCTAAAATATTACCTTGTGAAAACATAATTCCCTTTATCTACAATTTAATTAAATTTCCTATAGTGCCTGTGTCAACACAGTTCACTTATTTTTGTTCTCTATTGACCTGGCCTAGGAAACTAGATGTAAAAACCTGTTGATCTTCAGAGTTATTTGTGGGTTGCTCAGTGAGATCCTGAAAATGTGTAGTGATGTACTGGAGAAAAAGGGACTGGGGTCTCTGTCTATGAGATGGTGTAAAAAGAGGAGAGGCAGGAGTGCTTGCTAGGTCCTCTGATCTATCTCATCCAGCATTAGCAGATCAGAGTTGTTGATCTTGTTGAGGCTGCAGTAAAGTCCAGTTATCTGAATGATGGACCAGAATTATCTAGAGTGTTGCTGGTTGAACATTTTGTTGACCTCCCCCACCCTGTAATATCTGTGGGCATAAATGAGATTTGAGAGATGTCCTAGAAGGATTATGAAAACAGTGTCACTTGTGACATCCTGTGCTTGCTCAGAGAGAACCTGAATGTGTGGAAACGCATTAAAACAAAAATGACATGTTTGAAGTTAAACTCTTGGTGATGTTGAGTTAAATTTGGCTTGGGTTTGGGGCAAGGGCTGAAGCTGACTCTTATTCAATGTGAATAAACCATTCTGTTGTACCAGAGGCATGAGATGAACCTCAACCTTTGACCTTGGCTGAGAGGAGATTGTATCAGCTGTGGCATTTTTTTTTCAATGCTTGTCTTCTGATAACTGGAGAAACGATTAATCTGAGTTTGCATGACCTGAGCTTTGCAATGGGAGGATGAGAACAAGGCAAATATTTCCTTGCCACACAGAGTTGTGAAGGAGGGGATCCAAGATGATGGAGAGCTGGGATCATTGCTGCAGTGCTGCTAATCCTGGTGGCTTTGCAGGATGGACTCTGTCTCTCTCCAGGGATGTTACCTTGTGATAATATGCTATCTCAAGACATATTTCCTGTTAGTAGTACCAGGACGTCAGGCTCAGCAGTGTTTTAGCAGAAGAGGAGCAGGGGACTATAAATTTCCAGGAAAAGGACAAAGACTTTTAAATTATTATTAGAATATATTTTAAATTTCAGTCAATCAGCTTTGTCAGGATGAAAAGAGCAGTGGAGAGCCTGTGACTTGAGCCCTCCTCAGTGAGTCAGTGACCCACGGCAGTGCCTGTGTGACATCCAGATGTCACTGATGGCTGGGGTGAGCTGCAGCCCCACCACATCAGTGCCATGGGTTATGCTGATTTTTAGAGTCACTGGGGTGCACTGAACACCCCATATACAATCTGTGGAGGATGGAAGTATGGGTACAGGAAAGAAAAGGGAATGGGAGCCTGTACCCTGGGGTGAGTGTGCCAAGGGGAGGGTGCAGGGACCGAGCAGGACTGCATTCCTCAGGTGAGGGACAGAGAGATGGGTGTGAAGGATTGGTCACATCACTGACTTGCTAGATGGATTTTTTTTCCTTCTGCGTGTGAAGGGTTGGTCACATCACTGACTTGACAGGTGGATTTGTTTTTTTTCCTTCTGCCACCCCATGCCCTGCAATAAGGTGCTCCTTTACTTGTTAATGATGTTATTTGGTCCTCATGAACATTTGGACTCTTTAATTAGAACTCTCCCATCCCTTTCTGTCTGTGGCAACTCCTGATCGTCAGTGCTCTAAGGGGATCAACCTTCCCTAAACCCTCAGAGGAGCCGACTAAAGCGATGCAGGCGGCTGCTTTATTCTAACATACCGAGGGTGACAACAGTGAGCGCTTTTGCAGGCATCCCCCCTTCCCCGCCCCCAGATGCTCCCTGCCAGCCTTTGGCATCTACCGCCCGTGCGGAACGGTCCCCCATCTCCAAGGAGGGACAAGTTGAGCTCCTGCTGCCAGGTGGGTGAAGAGGAACGTGCTGCTCTGCCGGGCTCCTTGGCAGTGCCACTGATGAGCGGTGGTTGCGTAGCTGAGCCTCAGCCTGCTGGGTTGAGCCTGCTCTAGGGTTTTAGTGGATGTGAGAGAGCTGCTGCGGGCTGCTCTGCTGCTGCCCGGAGAGAGGTGGGGAGAGGAGGGGTGTCCAAGTGTGACTTTCACCCCGTGAAGGGGGTTGTCACTGAAGAAGACCGCTCTGCTCTCTCCCCAGAGCCTCTCTGACCACGCTGTCGGCTCAGAGGCACCGGCAGAGAGGACAGGTCAAAGGCAGTGAGTATCTTTTTCTCTGTGTCTGTCTGTCTGCAGTGCTTCTCTGTTCAGTTTTTTAATGGCTTTCTCCGCATATGAATGAATGGTCTTAATCTCTTGAAGCCCTAGAGATCTCCTGGTTTGTGTTGTTTCATGGTTTTGTGGGGTTTGTTTGGTTTTTTAACCTTCCTGCTGCCAATTTTTTTTTTTTTTTCTTTTCCCCCCTGCTGGGATGGCCTCTTTATCTTTGCTCAGGTGATCTCCTGGGGTGGTTTGTTAACTTGAATGCCATGATCACAACCCCTTCCTTTCTGTATCCCAAGGAGAACCCCCCAAAACACATCCACGTTGAGACTAGCAATTCTCCTTGACTGGGGGTCCTTTCATAGGAAGGGGAAGTAGGAGGAATGATGGAGTGGGAGGCAAAAAAAACCTCACCATGGAACACTACTGGGATGCCTTTACCAGACACCACAGATTGTATTTCTAAAGTCATGCTTGATTGGATTTACTTGCAATCAGAGGAAATATCAGTGGGGATGTCAGCCTAGCAGTGGAATTGCCTTCATGGGAAATGCAGGTCTCGGCATCCATGTAGTCAGGCAGACTTTAGGAGTAGAGGGAAGTTGGGTGCTGCTCAGCTGTGCAGGTTGCCACTGTGGGGGCTGGCGAGCGGGTGGGAGCTGGGGCAAGCAGAAGGCTGTTTCATAACAGTACCCCCAAAAAGCAGGCTGCTAGGGGAGGCTGCGAGAGAAGAGGGCACCCAGGTCCGCTTCCAGCTGTCACTTTGGAGCAGTAGTGGGAAAGAGGAGTAGGGACTGTTGGACCCTAGGAAATCATGTAGTGTGGCCCCACATGGGGGTGAGGCTGTTAATGAGGAAATTTAAAGGGGCTTAAGGAATTATGAGGATTGATTTCAGTTAAAGCACATCGAAGCAGACGGTCAGGGTAGGGATTAAGGCAATGCACTCACTAGCATAGAGCACAATCCCAGTCCCATTAATTTAGCCTGGAAGAGGCTTTGTCCATTTTTAATGTAATCAGGTTTTAAGAGGGATGTTGTGCTGGGCAACCCAAGCTCTGGGATCTCCCCAGGCCCCAACAGAGCAGGGTCCTGGCTCCTTTGCCCACAGTCTCTGCTCTCGTCAGCTCCTTTATCTCCTTCTCAGCTGCTCCCTCTGGACAAGAGAACATGGAGGTTACCTGGAGCTTGGCCCTGTCCTGGCAAATAAGGAACCATTGCCCTTTGCTCATTGTACTGTCCTGCCACCTGCCCCATCGGTCTCCTGGCTGATGGACCTCACCCTCACACTGAAGTGAGATTTATTCAGCCAGCTGCCTGTGTGCCAAGTTCCTGAGGACCTTGCCATCCCTTCTCTGTTTTCTCTCCCTCTTTCCCTCCCCTTTGCAAACCGTGCATCTCCTTGGTGGTTTTTCACAGGCTCCCACCACCTCGCAGAGGAGATGCTTTCTTGGAGTTATTTTTGTGTGAGTGCTTGAGCCTGTAATGCTGATAGGACCAACATTTGCAGATGCATGAAGTCCTCCTGTTATTCTATTTGCAGTGCCAGCTTTTCCATGATGCCTGGCCAGTAACATCAGCCATGACCTGGAGGGACAGGGACAAGAGGTAGTTTGGCCATCTTAGCGAGGTCAGCCCGGAGCTCTGCCTGTTGAGGAGAGACCTTCAGAGGTGTTGAATGATGAGTATGATAATGCCAACTCCTGCCACTCCGTGGTGAGCTGTGACACCAAACTCAAAACACTTGAGAGCTCAAGCTGGACTTAACCTGCGGTCCTGGTCTTAGAAGGAAATGCTGTCTCTCTTCTGTGATCATCCCTCAACTCTGAACGTCTTCCTTTGAAAAACTGACCTTCTACACTAAGGGTCAAAGGATCAAATGGGTTGAGAACAACGGGCCCTCCTTTTTCATGCAGAGGATTCTTTGTCATATTCTTAAATGCCAGGACGTGAAACAGTAAATCCTTCCTGCAAACAGCCCCGACTGCTGTCCGAGCCAGCCAGTTAAAGGGTTAACTGTAACTGGATGCCTGAATGGCTGCCTTACTGATCCCATGGAGGTAACTGAAAAGACATGATGCTCTCTTACCCCTGCTCATCCTGTTGCTGTCTACCTCGTCCAGCAAACCTTTCAGCTTGCTCCAGTGACCCCTCTTCCCTCCTGCCCTTCCCTTGCCTCTCCACATCCTGCAGACCCAATTTCTTTCCCTCTCTTTCTCCCATGTCCTGTCTTGGAAGTCCTGACCTAGAGATCAGTGTTCCATGAGAGACAAGCTCTTTGCTCACAGTGCAGCATCCCTGTCCCCTGTATGCTCTGATTTTCTGCTGCAGTCCCTTGATCTCAGGCATCAGAGAAATCTGAGCAGCACTGCGGTAATGCATGTCACATCTCTTGCTGAGAAATTCGTGAGCTTGCTAGAACAAACAGTTCAGGGAAGATAAAGGTTGATGGTAGGAGGCATCAGAAAAGGTACCAGAAAGCTCCTATAATGGACTCAGCATCCATTTGAGCACAGTAGGTCCGGCGTGCCCAGCCAGGAACATGATTCTTTGCATGTAGCATTTCTGTGGTGATGTTTGAGTTTTCTGTAGCATTGCATCCCAAGACCACCAGCCACGGGGCCGCAGTTTGAGGCTCTGCAACTGTTCCTGTGATTGAAGATCTCCAAGGTTTTCGTGCTGGCTAGATGCTGCTAGATGCCTGTGCTGTGCCGGGGAGACACTCGTTGCATTTAATTAACATTTAATTTGCTTTAAGATTACATTAAAATGTGCAATAATAGAAATTCTCTGAAGGGCAGGAGGAGAAGGAGGAGATGGGTGTGCTACAGATTGGCTCGGTTGCTGGTGCTGAAGTATTTTGCAAGATTGCATATGGAAGGGAAAAAAAAAAATACTGTACTTCCCTCTGCAGTCACAGAAAGTATTTGACATCTGTTTGACGGCAGGGTTGGAGAATGGCTTTCTCTAGCTTGGAGGTGGGTCCAACAGCTTGCAAGTGGAGACTTGGTTGCTAAAACCTCCTCCTATGGTCTGGAAGAGAGAATGGCCTCGTATGGTGTCCAGGGAATTTAGTAGAAGAGATACCCTTGGGCTGGAGAGGCAAATCACAGGCTTTGCCCTTCTAGAGATGATGTAAAACCATCCCCCAGTGCCTGTGTGTTTTCGGGAGGAGGTGGCACTGGTCCTGAATGGTGCTCGTGTGTGTCGTGTGTCCCTCTCCTTTTGTATCCCTCCCCATCCCAGGGTTATGTAATGGAGGATGCTGCTGATGCGCCAGCTGTCCTGGGAAGGGGCTGGCAATGACGTGAGGGGCTGGCAGAGGAGCAAAGGCTCTGAAGCTGGTTTGAAATTTGGAGGAAAAAAAGCAATAAAGCCATTTTCTGCCTGGGTAAGCTTGTCAGGAAAGAGGCACTTTTAGCCTGCTTATGTAACCCTGATCTGAAGAAGCTGTGTGGGATCAGTCCTGGACAGGGTCTTATGGCTCTGCAGCAAAGGCTCACTTTGCAAGTGCCTTACACCCCTCTTCTCCCTCCAGCCCCATCCTGCCCTCAAGACAAGGTATTTCTACTGTTTCTGGTGCTGGTGAATCATGGCAACTGAATGCTGCTATTGCTGCCCTTTGCTGTCCTCCCACACCTGATGAGAGCAGGTCTTTCCAAGAAACCATCCCAAAGCACAACCTTTAACAGTCTTTTTGCCAGTCAGAGCAGCTGGTGTGGGTGAGCCTTCAGCTGCTCTGTCCTTAGAGTCTGCTTGACATCTTCCTGGAGACGTTTCAGGGTCCCTTCCACAGATGAGGGAACCAAGGAGACAGGTCTGACAAGGCACGGAGCCACTGAGGTTCTTTTGGTTTTGATTGTGGTGTGTTTTCTTTTCTCTTTGCCACTCTGGCTAGACTTATAATCAGCATCTTCTTTGGTTTTCCCTTGCTCACACCCCTGCTCCCTTCACATCGGCCACAGGAACAGAGGGATGAGGACTCGCCTGGGCTGCCTGTCTCACAAATCAGACTCATATAATGATTTCACAGCTATTCTTCCGGACAAGCCCAACCGGGCTTTGAAGTGAGTATAGCTGCAGCATCCCACCCCAACCCCATTGCTGTCCTTTCCTTCCCTGCCCCACCACCCTATTCTAGTACTGTCTTTCTTTTATTGTCCTTTGTATAAACTTCAACCAGTTCTTCCAGCCACAGGGAAGGAAGAAACCAAAACAGCATTGGTCCAACAGGAACAGCCTCAGAAGATACTGGGATGGTTGATATGAGTTCTTCCCGTGAGCCAGAACATGTGCGTGGTCCCCACTGCTGTATGTGGGACATGTCAGCACATGTCTCAGGGCATAATTCACCTCTCTGTCATTGTAAATCAAAATCTGAGCAGTTGACTCAGTACAAGAGGTGACTAGCAGTTTCAGGTCACAGTACTCTTCAGCTAAGCCTTGCTATTAGACACGACCAAAAAGTCCTGGGTTAGTTTGCACAGCGCTTAAGGTAGATGCTTCAGAGTCTTGATTTGAGATGAGCAGGATGGGATTTGTCTGATCACAAATCACACTGCTTACGTCTGAGCTAAGACTTTAACCTTCCCCTGAAAGCCAGGAAAGAGAAATAAACACTTCTGCAGAGGTGGGTTTCATTTCGCTTGACTTTTGGCTTTTGCAATGTAAATGTCTGCATTTGAACTTGTTCCCTGGGCTCCTGCTTAGAGGCAATGAGGAAAAATTGGTCCCTTTTCAGATGTGATTCATCTGTCCCATTTTCCCTGCCTACCTGGGGATTTGAGATGAAGAGAGTCAACTTCCTGCAAGTTCCTTGGTCCCCTCCCTCACTGATTCTAAAGGGAGCCCAGGGTGACTTACTCAAATGGAGACCTCTACATTGCAGACCTCCAAAGTTAAGCGAGAGGAATTCCAGCCTCCCTTGGTGTCCTTGTCCTTGGTGTCCCCTCAGAGGGGATTAGCAGCCAGGGGTTGCCTGTAACTTGCCTCTTCCTTTCATTCCAGAAGACTGTCAACCGAAGAAGCCACAAGATGGGCAGATTCTTTTGATGTCCTTTTGTCCCATAAATGTGAGTAGAGATCAAATTTTACCTTTCTCTCCCCCACCCCCCTTCCCTTTGTTCCCTTAATATTGGTTGTAACTAAGGCAAAGTCTGCATTGGAGTGATCCCCTGGACACAGGAATTGTCCCTTGGGTAGCTGCTTGCTATTCATTAGGCTTGTCCTGTGGTTGTCCTATGGTTGTAAGGCAAGAGAGTGAGTTTCTGTGGATTCCCTTCCTGGCTTTGCTCCTGCCAAAATCATCACCCCAATACCTACCATTCTCCAGCTCCTGGGCATGCCACGGAGCCAGGAGCCCAAAACCTTAACAATGTGTACCATCCTTCAACCTGTGCCCCTGGGTCCATTCTTCCTGCACAAGCAAATGGCAGGTTCTCAGCTCACTGAAGCCCCCTGAGATCCACAGCATTGACTTCTCCCTCCAGCTGCTCTTCTGTGCAGCTACGCTGTGCCAAAGCATAGCTTTTGCTGGGAATGCTACAACACAACAGTGTGCATGGTTCAGTAACCTTGAACAACTTGCTCTGTAGCAGAGAAATCATGCGTGGTAGCCCGTAGCAGAATCTAATTTACAGTTGCCAAAGCAAACCTGGAAATTTCACATCCAGCCACCTTCTGCAAACATCTAATTGTCGCACCTCACTCCCTTCAATAGATCAATCGTATCAGGCTTGTTCAGAAGGCATCCTTCTGCCTCACCAACATTTCCACGCTGAGAAATTATAAACAAGGCAGCCAAGTTCACAGTATAGGTTCATTAATGTGTTTCTGTTGGAGAATAAACCAAGAGAGAGTCAGGGCTGTGGAAAAGTCAATGTGGGCGGTGAACTATTTCATTGCAGTAAGGCACTGTCTGGCTTTCTTAGAGAATCAGGCTTTCCAGCACTTATATTTTTTAAAATATAAGACTAGAATTAAATTATTACATTAAATAAAGTGTACTTTTGCTGGATTTCTACTTAGATGACAACAGTTTTGGCAGGGAATTAAGTGACAACTTTAAACAAGCTGGCTGTCCAAGGCAGAAAAAGCAATATATAATTTTAGCAGCAGTATCTTGTTGAGATCATTGCTCTTGCAGCCAGTAGGGGGAAAAAAAAAATCTATGGTGTAGATGGGTATGGCTAAGAGAGAAGATTTCTTTTGTGCAAATTCAAAACAAGAAGGGGAAAATGCACCAAAGAAACTATGAAATGCCTGGGAGGGAGGGGAGGAGGGAGGACAGGATATTCACATCTTCACATCAGTGTTACAGCTCTGTACTCGAGCCCTTGTTCTTCCTTCATCAGTTTAAAAGCTGAAATTTCCCTTGTTAGATGCAGACTGCAGCAGAAGTACTCTGGTTACAAAAGGTAGTGGATTTTTGCTCATCTCCACGCTGACATTATGCAGACTGTCCCCTCTTCAGCTGACTGCTGCGAATGCTAAATCAAACCTTAGTTCAATTATTTCATCCAACAGCCTCCACAAGAGTGTCTGTTTTTATTAATAAATTAGCCTTACAGAGTGATAAATAAATTATCAGGATTTTTTTCCTCCCCCCACCCCTGTCTCTAGAATGGAAAGATAACTGCCTGGCACCTAATGAAAAATATTCAGTTCCTAATAGCAACAGAAGGTGATCTTTAAAATTTAAATTAATCTTTCTTTTTTTTTTTTTTTTTTTTTTTAATCAGCAGTCACAGTGACATTGCCTGGTGATTGGTGGGGGGAAAAAAAAAGTAAATTTGTTGTTTAATAAATTGCTTTCTAAAGGAATATATTACAACTGCTCTGCATCTGAAGTTTCTGGAATTGCTAGCCTGGCAGCCAAGCATTAGGATGATGCAAATGCCCCAAAGCTCTGTTGAAACAAAAGTGTTATTTTAGTTCCACTGGTTTGAAGGATAGAAGAGTGTGTAGCCATAAAAGGAATTATGCTGTGGTTTCGCTGGTGTATACCTGTGTCCAAAGCACAGAAGGGCTGCCAAATGTTGGCTGTGAAAGCAGAATGAAAGAGTTACGCTTTTGCTGTTAGAGATGTGCTGATGACAGACAGGTAAAGGGAATCTTGTGCCTTATCTGGACAAAATTGGAGAGTAATAAAAGCAGTACCTGGCCTGCATCTGTCTGCAGTGAAGCTGCCAGCTAATATGTTACTTATAGTGCCAAGAGGACAGAACACTCTCAGTCTAATTTCCCTGTGTGACTGCTCAGGTGAACAACGTTAGCCAGGGAAAATAAAAATTCATGCTTGGGAGCATGGGCTAAGCACCAGTTGGGCCCGGGGAGAATTTCCCCTGGGGTTCACAGCATCAGCAGGTAGAGCACTTTTGCTTGAAACACCTGTCACAAACTCTTTCCTCCCTAGACGGACTGTTCATCTGTCTTAAGAGGAGACTGTGATGCCAATTGCAGTGGCTCGAGTGGTGCTTTCTGCTGCACTTGGACATTATGGTGGTTTTGGGTAGCTTCCAGACAATGTGTTCTTTGGGGAATAAACCTCTGGAGTGCTCATGCAGGACTCAGGAGCTGGATGCGACAGCTGAAAATAGGGCAATTTGTGGGTGTAGTATTGCAAGGGGTTGGACAGGTGCAAAACCAGGCATTGGTTTTGCCCAGGCATTGGAATGGACTGCCCAGGGAGATGGCTGAGTCACTGACTCTGGATGTGTTTAAAACTCGCTTGGATGTGGTGCTTAGGGATATGGTTTAGGGTGCACCTTGTAGAGTAGGAATGTCGGCCGGACTTGGTGATCCTGAGGGGCTTTTCCAATCTGAATGTTTCTGTGATTCTGTGAAAACAGCTCAAAGGAGCAAGGAAGTGGATCAGAGCTCCCTGAAAGACACACTGCTGTGCTGAGCAAGCTGCCCTGCAAGTGGTACTCTCTATGGGAAAGGCAAACAACTTGCACTCTTCCACTTCCTATTTTTATGAATCTCCATATGGCAGTGACCTGAGCAGGTATCAAGCATTGTACAGGCTCTATGGAGAGTGTCATTATGCTTATTTTTGTCCAATACCCTTTGAAGTGTGCTGGCCCTGTGGAGCCTGCCCTTGCCTCTCCCCTGATTGTTTTAATGAACGACCTTTGTAGGCAGTGTTTGATCCTGATGTGCCTGATGTCTGACAGCACCTTGAGTGGAGGATTGAAAGCCTCTGGGTTTTGAAGCAGTTGCATGTTTCCAGAGATTCCCAGGCTGGGCCACATTCCTGTATAGAGTGGCCTTATTTGAATTAATTCCCTTGTCATTTAAATAATAATTTGCATTGCCATTAGCAAGAGCCTGTGAGTAGGAAAGAGAGAGCTGCTTTCTGCCACACCTCCACCTTCCTTTTGCACTGGCATTAGGAGTTCAGCATCCCTCAGCCTAGTCCTTGTAGAGAAACTGGTGCTAACTGGTAGGATGCATCTCAGCTCTCTTTCATTGACAGCCTCAAGTGAATAGGTCAAGGCAATACCCTGCTTGGTTTTGCTAATGGGTGAAGCAAGTCAGCTTGAAACCACAGGGTCAACCAGTCAGTCCCCTTTTTCCAGCAGCAGCCTTGTCTGAGCTCACTGCCAGAGATACAAGCACAGAGTAGCAGTGTTCCCTTGGGCTGTAGCTTCTGAAAGGGAAGAGCAACAGGAGAGAGGAGTATGATCCTGCTTTCAGCAGGGAGCTGAGAGTGTAAGAGATGGATCATATGTAGGAAGCTCCCTTGGGTGCTCAGGGTGCAAAAACCAGTGGTTTTAGCACACTAGATTTTGGCATCTTTTCCCATTTTGTGCCAGCGTGGATTAACAATGACTCTCAGGGAAGTGGAGCTCAGTGTGGTCCACAGAGTGTGTGCACGCATGAGAGTAACTGAGGAGCAATCCCTGCTCTGTACCCATGCCCAGGAGGTACAGACTGGTCAGCCAGATGGAGATTTCTTTTGACAGGTTGCTGGAGGGAAATACAAGCAATGGTATGTCTCATTCTGCATCCCTTGCGGGGCTGGACACATGGCTTGTCATTTGTCCAGAATCCAGCAGGACGGTCTGTCCTCAGCCCTTAGTCACTTTTCAAGAAAGCATCCAATGCAACAAACCTTTGTGCTGAGTTTCCAATTTTCTATCAAGGAGATATATATACATATATATATATTTTTTTTTTAATGTTGTTTCCCCTCATCCACCCATGTTTTGTGATCTCTGTGCTCTTCTGCCCAAACTTTATTGTTGTCCTCCTCCTACTGTTGTCTACACATTGCTCCTCTTCCTACACAGCACAGGAATATCCCAGCCTACTCCTAGTTCTTTATAAGCCAGAACAGCATTAGCATTAGCATTGTGCTGGTGACAGGCAGCTAACACTCATGCAGTAGTGCTAAGCAACAGTGAGAGCGTGTACAAATGCTGTACGGAGCATTGTGGCCTTGTCCCTTCAACTCTGGACTCAACACACTTCACAGAGCTCATCCATCCATCTACCAGCCATAAGGACTCTACCTTTATTGCCTACATGAAGTGCTGATTGCCCCAGTGGTGTGAAATGCACGCACTGAAGAAATGATTGTTGATTGCTTTTTTGCTCTGACAGTGGCTAATGCCT
The DNA here is from genome assembly GCA_013399055.1 of Ramphastos sulfuratus. Lineage (NCBI taxonomy): Eukaryota > Metazoa > Chordata > Aves > Piciformes > Ramphastidae > Ramphastos > Ramphastos sulfuratus. The sequence continues at coordinate 33,960 of WBNM01005403.1, forward strand.
GGTTGTTATGCTGTCTGCCTGAATGATTTAAGCCACTAATCTCCACTCTTCCCCCTGTTGCTGGAGCTTGCCTTAGTTAAGGCCTGTTGTGTTTTGTGTTAGCCGGTTTAGTCCTTCTTGCTGGAAAGGACCCACTCATAGAACCACAGAATCATAGAATGGTAGGGGTTGGAAGGGACCTCCAGAGACCATTGAGTCTAACCCCTCTGCCAAAGCAGGATGACCTAGGGCAGGTCACACAGGAATGCATCCAGACAGGTCTTGAAAGTTGCTAGAGGAGACTCCGCAAACTCTCTGGGCAGTCTGCTCCAGCGATCCTGCACTCTTACAGCAGAGAAATTTTTCCTCGTGTTGAGGTGGAATTTCCTGTGTTCCAGGTTGTGCCCACTCTCCATGGCCTGAAGAACAACATTTGATTAGGACACCAGGAGCATCTGGCTCCCTGTCCTTACATAGCCATCGATCTGCCTGCCTCAGGTGACCTGCAGAGTCATAGCTCTAGGGTGCACTGCAAGATCTTGCCATGGGGTAATGCACAAATACCTGCACAATCCCTTCTGACAATCCTCTTGTGCATTCCCTTGATCTGTTCGAATAGAGAGCAGAACATTTTGAAGCTGACATTTATGATGCAAAAGCAAAGAGCAAATGTCTTCTGCTCCTCTTTCAGACTCTTGACAGTAGAAGAGCTTCATTTCTTTCCCTTCACCCTATCTCCTCCATCAGTACTTATTGGAGCAGTGCTTTGGCTTCAGACAAGTCTCACTGCTGTTGGGTCAGATTCCTGAATAAGTGTGGAACAGTTGTCTTGAAGGGCCACACATCAATACCAGTACTCTGTCTTCTTGGATAGCCATATCTTTAGGAGATCTGCTGCTGCTGCATCTGAAGACATCTATTCCCGCTCTCCATTTCTGTGTGGGGTTTGTTGGGGGTTTTTTTGTTTTTGTTTTTTTTTTTTTAGAACTGAACTTCTCAGGTGCTCCTACCATCCTCCAGAATATTTCTGGATGTTCACTCAATAGCTGATGCTCTCCTGCTCATATTACACTGCAATCCAGTGCTGGTTGCCCCAGCATAAAAGCTGTCCAGTTGGGTGGGATGAACTTGGAAATGCTGATCCTTCATGAGCAATGCTTCCTTGATAGCCATCAAGGAGATGTGCAGGAGGACATTAAAGCCAACATCCAGGTCAAATTCCAAGCCAGCCCTCATATCTTAACTGCCCTCCTGCCCTTTCATTCAGATTTGTCATTATTCCAAGGTAAACCTGTGGGCAGTGATTTACTCTTGTGCTGTCCTCTGGGCTCCCATCTCTAAACTCTATCTGCCAGGCACAGCTGTAAATCCTGGCAGGCAATCAAAGGCTAAAGACGAAATCTGTGGAGAGTCAAGCAGCCTCAAGTCAAGGATGACCTCCTCTGTGTGCAAGGTCTTCTCTGCAAGGTCCTCTCAGGTCCGGCTTCATCATTCCCAGCTCCCCATAGCCTGTGAGGAGAGCACAATACATAGAAGTGGAGAATAGCCAGGCATTATTTATCTCTCTTGCTGTCTAAACTTCTTTCGAGGTAGAAAGGAGCTGATTGACGTAAGAGCAGGAGGCAGAGCATATGGAAACCTCCTGGTCTCAAGAGAGACCTGCTGCAGCTGCTCTCCAGGGCAGAGCTGAAGCAAATGCCTTTCTCACCCCATCAATCATGACGTCCTCTTCTTCTAGCAGATATTATATTCTGCAGATATTCCACTTGTTATGCAAAGCTGCTGCTTCTGCAAGCAATCCTCAGTCAGTGCTGGGGCTCTGGGGCTGCTGTAGAGGAAAAATGAGGCGGAGAAAAGACCAGGCTAGAGAAAGGGGAGCAAGACCTCTGCAGAGGCACACAGCAGAGGCTGTATAGTCCTAGCAATGTGCTTGAGTGCTGGAATGTTTAACGTCAGACACGATGGTATACAAAATGACATACATCTCAGGGAACTGCTGCTTTCCCCCTTTTGTACTTCCCTCTCTCTGAGACCTGTCAGCCTGCTGTTGTGTCCTCTCCTTTTCCTCCTGCAAAGCCTCCCTGCTGTTTTCTCAAGTCCTTCACTTGCTTCCACACAGGCCCTGTGAATTTCATAGGCACTAAGAGGAGGGGCAGGTTTTGAAACTTTTCTCTGTCTCCTAGATTTCAGAGAGAGGACCAGCCCTAAAACAGCTCTTTCATTCACCACACTTATCTTCTCGAGAGAGGCTCAAGGCAGCCATGGGCAGCATGATACTGATGCCTGCTCCTGGAGATGCCCTTGGCACTCTCTGCTGTGCAGGCTTCTCCAGGGATAAAGTCACATTATTGCCTCAGCTCTGAACCCACAATTTGCACTAATTGCTCTGCAGTGCTCATGGACAAGAGCCCTCGCTTTGCCCGCAATGGTAGTCTGACCCTTGATCATCTCCTAGAAGGTCATTAATTAAGAAGTGGCAGGACACATTGATACGATACAGCTATTTCTCACCCTCCTGGGGCTGACAGAAGCAAGCATGGCTGAGGCAGGACATACTCAGTTCAGCTGCAGATTGCAGTGCTCTTTGCAAGGCAGACTGCTGGTGGAGCACTCAGTGCAGAGCCCAGTAATGAAGGAGAATTGAGAAGCACCGAGTGGAGAGGTTCAGCCTGTAGTTTAGTCTGTCTGCTTTTAATGTATCTTCTGACTTTCCCTTGGAGAATCTGCACAGTCAGACATCTCTGCTGCTTACACACAGCCAGAAATAGGATTGTTAGTTGCTGTTTGGGTTAATTCTTTAGGACTCGAGGCTCAGGACCTACGACTAAAAAAAAATTTCCATGTCCTGAGTTATTACCAGAAACAGGAGAAGCAGGAATAAGATCAGGACACACAAGGGAAAAAAGGGCAGTGTTACATCACTGTTTCTCCTCACATATCAGGTGCAGGAAAGGAGAAAAGGGAGTTTGTGATGGATCCCATGATGTGGCCAGCCCCTGTTCCTTGTGTGTCTGGCCTTGCTGTGGACATATGAGAGTGACCCACACCAAGCATCAGACATCATGTCTTGAGCTCTGTCTGAGCTCCCACACTTCCTGCCACGGACAGGCAGCATTGCCAAGACAAGACCTCACACAGCAAAAAGGGAGCAGGTGGAGCCCCAAGCGTTGCAGGAGTTTGGGTGTTACAAACCTTTATCAGCTTCTGTCCATACCTGCTAAATATGCATGTGCTTGCTCCTCTCATCCTTTCAGGGACTCTGACCTTGTTAAGTACATTCCCAATTCCATAAATATTTTTAAACACTTGCTCGGAAGTAGCCAGTGTTGCCTCAGGAGCTACAAATACTCAGGCCCTGCAGAAAAAGACCAGAAAAAGTCAGAAACATGTTACTGGAATGAAAAATAAAATAAAATAGAATTAGGAGCCAGATTTATCCCAAGGCTAAGGGAAGGAGAAAGAGCATGTGTGAAACTTTCGGCTACTTCAACTCTGCTGGTACCATTCAGGGAAAGGAAATAAAAAGCAATAGCTGTGTCCGAAAATAAGCCCAGGCAGGGGTTGAAGAGGACACAGATTGCCTAATAAATCTTTCCATAGTTCTAATCTGCCCTGGCTGACTCAGATTACATTACTGAAATGTCACAATTGCTAAGCATTAACAAGTGATAAGAACACTTTTACCACCGACTAGACAAGCAGTAATTAGGACATGTCCTTTCCTTCTCCCCTTTGTCATAGCTGTAACAGACTCTCCGAGATCCCTCCTCTGTTTAAATGAGAACTAAAAATACGACGCCAGGCAATAAAACAAAGTGACAGAAAGCATAGGACACAAGTTCACAGATGCTGTGCTTTATTAAAGGTTTTTCTTAATGACAGACAGGATGTGAATGGGAGGTTGACCGTGAGCCAGCAGTGTGCTCTTGTGACCATGAAGGCCAATGCCATTCTGAGGTGTATTAGAACAGCTGTGGTTAGTAGGTCAAGGGAGGTTCTCCTGCCCCTCTACTCTGCCCTGGTGAGCTTGCTTCTGGAATATTGTGCCCTGTTCTGGGCTCATCAGATCAAGAAGGACCTCAGGGAATTGCTTGAAAGAGTCCAGTGCAGAGCCACCAAGATGACTGAGGGAGTGGAACATCTTCTTTACAAGGAGAGACTGAGGGAGCTGGGGCACTTTAGCTTGGAGAAGAGGAAACTGAGAGGTGACCTCATCAATGTTTATAAATATGTAAAGAGTCAGTCCCAATAGGGTGGAGCCAGGCTCTGCCTGATGATACCCAGTGACAGGACAAGGGGCAATGGGTGGAAGCTGAGGAATAGAAAGTTCTATGGAAACATGAGGAGGAATTTTTTTTCACTGTGAGGGTGGCAGAACACTGGAACAGGCTGCCCAGGGGCGTTGTGGAGTCTCCCTCTCTGGGGATACTCAAAACCTGCCTGGACGCATTCCAGTGTGATCTGGTACAGGTGATCCTGCTCTGGCAGGGGGGTTGGACTGGATGAGCTTTCGAGGTCCCTTCCAGCCCCATATGCTTTGTGATTCTGTTACAACGTGTTGCATCAACATGTACAAGAGCCAGTGGCAGACAGACCCTGTTGTGGAAGCCAAGTGGTTTCAAGAAGAGCTTCTCAAGGATCAGATGTGCCGATCTCAAAGAAACCCTTTGATATGTTAACTGGTGAAACACTTTTCCAGAGGAACAGCAAGTGATGTTTGGCTTTGTGGCAGCTCATAGTGGTCCAGCTGATGCAATGGTGTGAGTTATGGATGCGTCCTAGGATGATAGACCTTGGGAGAAAAATCAGATGGTATTTTGTAGGTGAGGTGGATGGACCAACATCTCCTTGCCCTCTTCCTCCTCCTGTTGTGACTCCCCACATCTCTCTTGCAGATGGGCTGGCCGCTTTCCGTGCTTTCCTGAAGACAGAGTTCAGTGAGGAGAACCTGGAGTTCTGGCTGGCCTGCGAGGACTTCAAGAAGACCCGCTCAGCAGCCAAGCTGGCAGCCAAGGCGCAGCGCATCTTTGAGGAGTTCATCGATGTGCAGGCCCCTCGAGAGGTGAGCATGCCAGCACCCCAGGCAGGCAGGGCATCCCTGTGGCATAGGCAGCAGGTCCGTCCCCACAGGCTGCGACCTGCTGGCTGCCAGGGGGTCCAGGAACCCTCTCTCCCAGAAGTAATGGTGAGCAGTGGATAAGGAGGATGGGAATACCATCCTGCCTGCTACAGCTGCCACTGCTCTTGGTGACTCATCATTCCCTGCTGAGGGCAACTACTTTGACGATGCTAAATTAGTCACAGACAGTGAGTTTACTGGCAACCACAACCTACATTTCCTAACCTCTTGGAGCTCCCGAGGAGTATTTCACCTTGCTCCTCTCATTTATTATCAATCCACCAGCAGGTTATGGGGCTGAGTTCTTGCAGGACATTTTGCATAGAAGCATCCCACGAATGACTAACTTGTTGACTCTCCAGGGAGGAGTGTTTATCTGCTGACTAACTCCCAACTCAATTAGACCTCATAAAGGATGCAAGCAGCAACTCAGAGCTGAACAAAAAGTGCAGTCAAAACCTAAAGCCTGGAATTGTTAAGTCCTCTTTCAAGCAGTGACAGGCTGATGTGACTGTCGTGATGCTGGGTTGTGTTATTGTATTCATAAAGCAACCAGGAGGGTGCTTACTGTGCTTGCCCTCCCACAATGATCCTCCTGCTAGATTGCACAGCTGCTCATCATGATAGATCCCCTTAAAAAAAGGGCCTCTTTACTGCACCTTTCCTCTGGGAAGGGTATTACAAGCCCACTGAGAAGCACCCAGATTCAATCTATGGGGTGTGAGTGTTTTGAGGCAGGCTTCAATCCCCAGCATCTCAGTAAGCACCTTCATGAAGATGTGCAATTGGGACTGCAGGGCTGAACCCACGTTAGAAATGTGAGCATAGGTCAGATGGGTTTTCTCCTAAAATTTCGTCCTGCTGTTGTAATTTTGGCATGCTGGGATGTGAAATGTCCCTTAAGTGACATGGAGAGCTAATCTATGTTGCTGTCATCTGAGTTAAGGCAGACAGTTTTGCTTTCTAGGCTCCTTTAAGTTTGGATGTTGGGTTAGTAACAACAAAGAACATCTTTTTCAGCCGGGTTTGAAATAGCAAACCCTAACAAACTGCTGACTGCTTTGCCAGGGAAAGAAAACAAGACAGCTCACGTTATTAGCTTTGCAAACAAGCAGCAGCCATAACACAAGGAGGGTTTATTTTGTCAAGCCTCTGCTCCAGATACCCTAACACAAAACTGTTATGAGAAAAGTCAAACAATTTATTTTGTAAGAGAGGAGTTTGAAAACCATTTAATAAGAGCATGATAATAGTTTAAACCCAGCTAGAAGTTCATTCACCCTTATATTGGGTGTGTGGTGAGGAATAAAAGGACTAGAGAGACCGTGGAGGACAAGAGAGATGTTAGGCTGGGTCATCATTTTCAGATGTGCTGCATAAACCTGTGCTTAAGAGCCTGAATAAAAGTAATTTGATTTCAGAAGTGCTCAGATCACTATAAATCCAGTTCAGCTTTTCCAGACCTGGGGCAAGATTTGTAATACTAAAGCTTGTGGTGTTTTGTGAGCTATTCAGGCATGGATGAGGGTAAGCCCTTGGTTCTGTTGTGGCCTTTACAGCCATGGCTGAGATGCAACGTGCTACTTGAAGCCAGCAAACTGGTTACTCAGTACCAAACTCTCTTCTGCTACTTTTCCCAGGTGAACATAGACTTCCAAACACGGGAGCTGACAAGAAGAAATATGCAGGAGCCTTCCCTCTCTTGCTTTGACCAAGCTCAGGGGAAGGTGCACAGCCTGATGGAAAAAGACTCTTATCCCAGGTTCCTGAGATCCAAAATTTACACAGACCTGCTGTCTCAAACCCAGAGGAGGCTCAGCTAGAGCAGCAATGCGGTGCCCAGAAACCATGTGCTTCCCACAACAGCCAAAACCCATGCCTAATTGTGAAACATTCTTGGTGTTGAAAGCAGTGGGAATGAGAAAAGAGGGAGAAAGGGATGGGGAGGCTTCCAGAGCATGATCCAGATGTGATATTAGGACTCTGAGTTTCTGTGCTGCTTTTTTTTTTTTTTTTTTTTTTTTTTTTTTTTTTTTT
>WBNM01005403.1:41101-107756 GCA_013399055.1 Ramphastos sulfuratus
TTCCCAGTTATCAGTAGCATCTTGCAGTTGTTGCCTCTCTCTAGCACAAGCCCATAACTTGGGGGGCAGGTTTCCTTTAAGATTGACTGTGTTGGTTTGAGTGTAAATAACACTGCTGCACCTTTCCATCCTTCCAGACATCTCTCTGGCTTCTCCCTTAGAAGGGCCCTAAGGGCGGTTCTGAAGCCAAGGCTAGTCTCTCCTCCTCTGCACTCTGGATCCAGAGACAGGAGGGAAGGAAGGAGGCAAAAGCACACAACTCATGCTGCTTCCTGCAGCAGAAACCAGTCAATGAACTCAGCTCACCTTTCATTTTGGTTGCACACCCTGTGACACCAGCTGCTACCTTGTCACAGCCCCTTATCTTCCAGGGGTGGAGACTAAGAGTTATTTTCTGTGTGACCGTCAGGGAGCTGCTTTTTCTCCTGAGGAAGGTAGTGACAGACGCCCTTGCTAGACCTCGTCAGGCAAGCCTCCTAGTGCCAATGATTGCTTTTCATTACGATTATTTATTTGTATGGTGGCTCAGCCTCAGGATCCCAGCCGTCATCCAGGCTTCCTTGTGTTAGGCACCATACCAAAACCTAACACAAAGAGGCTCCTGGCTGCCAGAAGCATTAACAGGCTTGGTGGCTTCTCAGGAAGCCTGCTAGCTGATGGGAAAGAGTTGAAAGGAGGAATGTCCCATCTGCCCTGTGCTAAGACATAAGAAGAGCACAAGAGCTGCCTGCTAGGCCAGATAGCATTTTTCATGCAGTAGCTGACCAGCACACAGCAGGGAGAGGTAACATGGGAAAAAAAAAAATAGATATTTTTGTTATTTACTGATTTTTGACTGTTGCTGTTACCTACCGATTGTCCACTGTGGGTTCACTACCGTCTAAAGAACCACTAAAGACAAGAGCCCTGCTGCATGGTGCTTGCTTAAAAACACCACACAGGAAGAATGCAGCATCTGGGTGTGAAGTGGTGTGTGAAATGTGCTGTGGCCCTGTACCCATAGCTGGATAGCCAGCTGCAGGACAGCTCTCCACAGGTGGTGTTGTGTAGCACCTCCTCTGTGCCTGGCAATAAAGCTTGCCAGCTGAAGGCCCTGTTTCTATGGCATTGCCCCTCAGCTCAAGGACAGGGAACTGCTTGAAAGACCCCAGTGCAGACCCACAAAGATGACTGAGGGAGTGGAAGATCTTCCTTACGAGGAGAGACTGAGGGAGCTGGGGCTCTTTAGCTTGGAGAAGAGGAGGTGACCTCATCAATGTTTATAATTATATAAAGGTGAGTGCCAGGAGGATGGAGCCAGGCTCTGTTCAGTGATGCCCAATGGCAGGACAAGGGGCAATGGGTGGGAGTTGAGGCATAGGAAGTTTCATGGAAACACGAGGAAGAATTTTTGAATTTTTTCACCGTGAGGGTGACAGAACACTGGAACAGGCTGCCCAGGGGTGTTGTGGGGTCTTCCTCTCTGGAGATATTCAAGACCCACCTGGATGTGTTCCAGTGTGATCTGCTCTAGGTGATTCTGCTCTGGCAGTGGGGTTGGACTGGATGATATTTCAAGGTCCCTTCCAGCCCCTAACGTTCTGTGATTGCTGTTCCAGCTATTGGGTTTCAGATTCCTGCAATATTTTCTAGTGGAGAAGCAGACAGCCTGTCTGTGGATTTGAGCCTACAGTGCAGAGGTCTGTTTTCTTAGTTTTATGAAGGCCTGGAAAGTGACCCCATGGATCTTGGGGAGTTGGAACTAAACGATCTTTAAGATCCCTTCCGGCACAAACCAATCCATGATTCTGTGATGATTCTGCATTCTTTTCCTTCTCTCCGACACCCACAGATCAGAGGCTGTAAACCTCTGCTCTAGTTGAGGGCGGTAGGTAGGTTCGATACATCAGAAATCTGGTGATACAGTGGTGTGAACTAGGTAGATTGAATTCTATATTAGCTAAGCATAACGTGTTTGGAATGAGATGCAAAAAGCCTGCTTGGATATTCTAAGTTACATCCATGCATTAGGAAGGAAGAAGGTTTTGAGGCTTTTTGTGAGGATGCTAAGTGGAACATTAGGACAAATAAGTTTAGAATCAAGATAGGGATGGTAAGCATGTTTGTTTCATTTGGGTGGTGTGTCTAAGACATCAAAGTCTAAATATGGTGCAAGTGCAAAATTTATGTCTGGTAGGGAAGTCTGTTTTTCAGTACCTGGTTGGTCAGTTCTAGTATTCTCCAGCTGTTTTCTAGGAAAAGATCAGTGACAGGTGGGCACTGCAAAGTGTCCCAGATTCATCCAACGGGTCTGCATCATTCAGTGGCTCAACCAGCCATGAGTTTAGCTGCTCATGGGACCACAGCTTTATGGTAAGCAAGGTACCTGGCAAAGAAGTTCTAGTGGGATGGGTGTCTGGGGAAATGTGCAGTGCTCTGGAAGCAGTCAAAAACAGAAGCAAGGGATATAGACTCACACACCTAGTGGCTGTTCCTCGTGGTATCTGGGCTTTGAGAAGTGGAACAGAGTCACATCACCTGTACAGCCCCCTCCTGTTACAGGTGAAAGGAAAGGAGGACAGCAAACCACCCCATGCTGTAGTGAGAGACTCTCAGTGCCTGACCCACAAGGGAGAATGCAAAGCTGCTTTCTGTGAGGAGGAGATGGAAGAACTCCTCTTTCTAAGAAACACGATGTCCTCTATGCCTGTGTAACACAGTCTTGACTGGGGTCTCTTGAGGGCATAGGTTGCCATGGCTGAAATAGTTGGGCCTGTGAGATGTGAGGTGCACCCAGTGTTCACTGAGACCACAAAATGGTACAGCAAGTGGTGACCCAGCTGCTGAAAGATGGCAGCTCAGCTTCCCAGCGCTGCGGTGTCATACAAGCTCTGCTGTGAGGGATGGAGGGAAGCCACCTTGTCTGGCTCTGCCTTCCTCCTTTTCAGCCTCCTCTCGACTGCACATGTGAAAAGCATCACGGTGCTGCCCTGGACCTGAGAGACTGCAGCAGCAGGCTTATGCAGCCATTGCTTTCAAAGAGAAGGCAGAATGCTGTGTTAACTGCCTTGTGCCACAATGCTGTGTTAACTGCCTTGTGGCACTTCTGTTACAGCCACCGATAAACAATCTGGGTGGGCTTGGATGCTGCTGACCCCTAGTGCCAGCCGATGCATGCCAAACAAGGCTCTTCAGCAAGTGCCCTGCAGTGACCCATGGTGGTGAGGGTCGCGGGGACAACCAGGCGATGAAGGAACAGCAGAAACAAGACGTTTGTGTCGAGGAACGATGGACAGAAACTCAGAAGCAGGGACAATTCCCAGGCTTCCCTGATGGCTGCAAAGGCTGGTTCTGTTCAGAGTGCGACTGAGGAAGGCCCAGGAGGCAACACATCTTGGCAAGGCTCTTCCAGCATTGGTGCTGTCAAACCTTTCAGTCTGCATCAGAACTCACGGAGAAAACTTCCAAGTAGTTCAGCACCCTGTAAAAACCGAGCTCCCCTCTCTCCACCATCCAGCTGGGGAATTCTGCTGAGCAGGCGCCTCCAGAGACGCCATCGCTGTGGTGGTGACAGCAACTGTTTTCACACTAGCTGATGCAGCAGAAGTGTTTTGCCCATTAGATTGGTGCCAGGTAATATCCTCCACGGGGAACATCCTAGAGCACAGAGTGGAGCAAAAGCATTGTCTGAGGCATATGAGTCTATCATGGTTATTTTTGTTGCTGCTCTTACAGTTTGTCTAAAAGGAAAGCCGATCAGTTATTTAAAGTAATTAATTTTCCCCTCTTTCTTTTTCTAAAACAAGAAATTGGCACCAGCTGCTGCTTTTATGCCAAATGTCAGTCTGAAGCGAATTAAAATAGGCAGCTTGTAGCTCTTCCCCTTAAACCAGGGGCTGATGAAGGAAATAATGACTGAGCCAAAGCTTCGGAAAGCACTGACTGATGACTAATCCACATCAAGGACAAATATCCTATCTTTGATTCATCTCTTACTGATGTGGAAAGGATATTCATAACTTACAAACCCCATTTCCCCTCTCCACAAGCACACACCTCCAAAATTTTCCTCCCAATTCAAGTAATGTCAGAGTGTGCTATTGCATGAAGAGAGGGGAAAGAAAAAGAAATCCTTTCGCTCAGCTCTTTTTATTCTGTGTGTTTGCTGGCAAGTATCCAGTCAGCTCCCAAGTCCTTTGACAGCAAAAAGGAGGAAGAGCTTCCAAATTGCCTTTTTTATAAGCTTCAGATGTTGTGAACTCCAGAAGCAGATGCAGAACCCCGATCTACTTTGGGTTTCTTTCTCCTGCTTTGGCCCATCAGCCAGCTTTGGGATGGTTTCCATCACTGTCACTGGGCTCATTGCTGTACTCATGAGTCCATGTCTTCCATACTGGCAAGGTGTGATGAGCAAAGTCCTACTGGGCTAAGCAGGGGAGGGGAATAAGGGGGTGTGTGTGTGTGCCTGAGAGTGTGGGTGGGTCGAGCGTGCATGGGACTTCATGTATATGTTATTTAGTGTCTCCTACTAGAGAGGCTTTTCTGAGACATAGATGTGCATGTTAAAATAGGAGAATTAGGCATAAATGACATAAAAATGAGATTTTTTAGCCAATGTTGTATTTGCCTCATGTGTAAGTTCGACTAGAAATAAGAGATGCACAACTCTGCTAGGCTTCCAGTTACCCATAAGAGCACATGTATCAAACTGAACTGAATGTTCACTGATAGACACGAACCCAAAATGTTTACAGCATTCAGAGCAATAGCAAAGCATACCTCATGCCAGTCCTGCAGTGCCTCTCACCCATCAGTGCAAGTTTTCCCCTTCCCGAGGGCCTCTTGCTTCTCCCTCCAAACCCCTTTCTCCTTCTTAGTCCTGTCCTTGTGGTCTTTCTTCCTCCTCCTCCTTATGGTTTCCTCTGTGGATCACTCCTGTCCATGCCAACCTTCCTCTCCATCAGCACTGTTTGTTCCCATATATCTAAGCCTGGCTGTCACACAAGCTCCTGCTGTTTGCAGATGAACCTCCATCCTCATCTATCCCTCCTCTTCTTTGCCTTTTACTTCCCCAAACACTTGTTTCTGGTCTTGCCATCTCCTGCATACCTCCTACTGCCACTATAAAGCTCCTGGTAGCTATTCCCTTGACCATCATGTAAGAAGAAAACGTTTCACAGAACTCCTGCTGTCTTTCATTCCAGGGGCTGCTGCAATTGTCCTTTTCCTTGGTACTGTTTTTTTTCCCAGCATCAAAGCATTATACCACAGAACTGGAATTTAAGAACCTTCTGCTGCTAGACCAGAAAGCTTTTCTCTACCACACATCCCTTGGGCTTTGCAGAAGCTCATCTTGTCCCCAGTATTGTGTTGTCTTCTTCCATCCACGCTCTATGTGCTGTGCTTGTGGCAGGGACTGGCTAGCTGAGAGGGCAGCCCTGCTAGCCAGAGGCAGTGGCTGCTTCAGCAGGGTCACAGCTGTGCTTCCTCCTGGCTTTCTGATACAAAAGAAAAAAAAAAAAAAGGAGAGAGAAAAACAGAGTGTAAAAGGTGTGTGTTTGTGTTGTATTTGCTCAGTAAAGTCGGTCATTCTGCTCTGTGCCTCCTCTTGGTTTTAATTGGAGAGATGTATCTCTGATCTGAGACTGCAGAAAACACAACTGGAGCTCAAGGATCTCCGTGGGAGGGAGATGGCAAAAGGGAATTAATTTATTACTGAAAAAAAATATTAATATTTCTAGCCAAAAGGCACAGAATAATAGGCAGTGCCTGCTTTTGGAGTGAGCTGGCGTACAAGAGAGGTATGGGCAGCAGCCACAGTGTGAATCGCTTGTCTCCAGTAGCCCCACAGCTTCCAGTTTGCATCATGTGCTGCCTGCCTCAGGCTGGATCTAAAACATGATGGGTGAGGAGCTGCACAGCTTTGCACTTACAGATAACAGCATTATCCTAAGAGAAATGTCTCCATGCTGCTCTATCAGTGCCTGCAGCCACCAGCTAAAAAGCAGTGAGGGGAGGGAGGCACCTTGTCTTGTGTCTACTTGTGTGGTCCCCTGTGGGGTTACTGGTCATGAAGAGAGCAGAGTACAAGTGCTCCCTGGGGTAGAGACCCCTTCCTTAAAAACCACAGTCAAAGCTTCTCATCCTTTCCCACTCCTCTACAAGCAATCCAAACCAGAGAGGTGGATTTTCCTTTAAGATCTCTGTCAGTTCCATCTTTGGTGGGATGGCAGTGTCCCACCAGCAGAAAGTGGCTTTGAGGATCAAGCTCCAAACCTCAGCACCAAATAAGGCTGTCTTAAATAATGAAAAAGTCTTGTTCTTTAGGAAACATGCTTGTGGGTGGCTCAAAAGATATTTAGAAGAGCATCAATGTATGGAATGAACTCAGAAGTGAGCCAGCAGATACCTGGGCAGAAAGACCAGCTCTTGTAAGAGCTTCTCTGTGACACATTCTTTTTTAAAATTAGGTCCTGATGCTGTAATTGCCTCTGTGGGGTGTTGGTGGTGCTGGTGTCGGTAGATAATGCCAGGGGCTATTCAGTCTGATTACTTCCCATTCAGGGGAAGGCATGGGGTCGGGTTTGGTCTGACCTTCCCTCTGCATTAGCTGCTTGTTTACTTCCCTTCTGAGGCTGGAGAAGCTCCTCAGCCATACCAGATGTCTGACTGGCGATGATATCCCCCAAGTTGTGTCACCACATTGTAAAGTGCTACTCACCTGTACTGTATAGAGACCGTGAGGACGTAATAAACAGCCTGAGACTACTTTCTCTCTGCCTGTCTGAAAAAGTGCGGGTTGAGCGTGTGTTCCCATGAGCAAAGTGAGAACTATGGATGTGGGGATGGAGGGGTGTCTCCTAGGAGAATTGCTGAGGAGGAAAAGGATGGGAGAAGTTTGTGCCTTCTTGAGTCCTGCCCTCATCCTTCTGTGTGCTGGTTTCACTGGTGCAAACATGGTGGGTGGGACAATGAAGGGATGTGTTAACTCTGAGCAGTCTCCTCTCTTGAAGGAATTTAGATCCAGTCTCCCTAGAGTTACAGTTTGGGGACATGAGTCAAAAGTGTTGTCACTAGTATCTAGGGGATTACAAGAAAGGTAAATACGAAGAACTTACCACCATTACACCTCAACATGAGGAAGAACTTCTTTGCTGTAAGGGGCAATGGACACAAACTGGTTTCATTTTAACTTAAAGAGAAATTCCTTTACTTTGAGTGTGGGGACCAGGCTGCCCAGAGAGGTTGTGGAGTCTTCTTCTCTGGAGAATTTCAAGACCCATCTGGATGTGTTCTTGTGTGACCTGAGCTAGATTCTATGGTCCTGCTCTGGCAGGGGGGTTGGACATGATGATCTGTGTATGTCCCTTCCAACCTCTAACATCCTGCGATCAGTGTCCTTTTCTGGGTACACCCTGCTGTTGCCTGTGATGGATTACCCACCTCAACCCCCAAAACGAAGGGCCTGAGTGCAAGCAATGTCAGAAGCTCTTGTTCTTGGAGAAGAGTGCTGAAAAGCTTCCTCACAGCAAGGATGTCTGCCCAGGGACTAGCTGCAGTTGGAGCAGAGCAGGAGAACAGGCTTCAGCCCAGGTAGGAAGGCAGCACTGAGGATGGTGATGGCCAGTGCAGATGGGTGATGTGCGTGGACAGATTATCTCCTCTGCTGAACCAGTTACCCTGTGGGAACACACATAAACCTGCAGCACCTTCCTGGAGGAGAAGCCAGGTCTATGGTAGCAGGTAAATGCTTGTTGAGCTGTGCTCCAAGGGAAGAATGGAAAACCAAGCCTTCCACTGCCTGCTAGGAGTGTGGTGTGGGGACACGGGGCTGCAGAGACAGCCATTTGGCTCTCTCCAGCCTGGCTGCCTCCATACACCTCCTGTGGGAGAAGCGGTGGTGGCTGCAGAGCAAAATGCTCTTGATCAGCCCATTAAACCCACTGAAATGCAGCCAGAAGTGACTGTGATGAAGGTGGCACAGCTGGGGCTTCAGCCATTCCCACGCACCAGTGCTGCGGGTGGCATGGCTCCCACCTGCCCTTCTGGCAGCGTTTCCATCGTGCCAAGTGCCAGGTCTGCTCCCTGTACCAGGACCGGCAGTGAAGGAGGTATGAGCAAGGTCCTCCAGCAAAGGCAGCAGTGTGGATGCATCAACCATAATGAGGCCATGAGGTGCAAACAGATGTTTTCCCCAATCTATAAAAAGCAAACCCAGGCTCCAGTAGGCATCTTGCATCAAGGTCTGGACTTGATCCATCCTTGGGGCATAAACTGGGGAGAAATAAGCTGGAATAGGCTGAGGAGTCACCAGCAAAGCCCAGGGTGAGGATGGGGGTGAAGTAGTAAGGAAGGGAAAGGCAAGGGCTGGCTCCACAGGCAGAGGAAGCACCTCTGGGACCAGGGCATACATGAGCTAGAGATGAGCAGTGAGGGCTGGAACAGTCAGAGTGACTCAGTGAGTCTCAATTTTAAGGAGTCTGGAGGGGCCTGGGCTTGTTGGGGAAGGGTTGGGCAGCAGCTGAAGGCACTAAAGAGGGCTGGGTACTAAAGAGGGAAGGGTTAGCAAAGGCAGAGGCAAAGATCAGGGTGAGGGCAGCCGGGGGAGGTTGTTTAGATGTTAATGGGAAGTTGCGTGGTGGGACACCTGTTGCAGAGTTGGGAGAAGGGAGGGAGGGAGCAGAAAGAGCTTCAATGAGGAAGGGCTGAGGCCAAGCAGAGCATCTCCTGAGCAAGTCTGGTAAGTGAGGGAGAGCAGTGACCTGGATTCTTCTTGGCCCTGAGCACACTGAGGGCACTTCTCACCTGGTGCACAGCCCAACCTTCCCACCAAAAGACATTTGCTACACGGTCTGCACAGGGTTCAATTTAAAAAATGAATTGAGGCTGTTTTCCTCTTGAAATTGCTGCACTGGAATTTATCACCCCCTCTGTCTTTTTTCTATCCCTCTGCTTTTTTATCCTAATTCCCTTCCATTTTATTTTTTTTTTCCTTTTCATCTGCTGCTTCTCCCCTGCAAGCCTGTCTCTGAGCCAAAGCAATTTGCATGCATCCAAGGAAGGATCTGCCATTAGTGCTACTCTGTCTCTCCTCTTAGTTAGGATATATTTAGCTATCATCTTTGTTGGGTATTTTTTTTTTCTTTCCTTTTTATTATTTTGCTGTTCAGTGGCTTTAAAGAGCAGGTGCCAGGAACAGCAAGTGAAGATTTAAAAATACCTGCTGTCAGATACCTCTCCCTACGCAGATGTGCTCTGGCACTGTGCAAGAGCAAGCACGTGAGCAGAGCGGGTAACAGCTGCCCCTTGAAAAGCTCATTTGTGATTCTAACTCCTTAAATTCTTTTTAAATTTAATTTTATTATTATTTTATTATTTTATTCCCATAATCTCTTTCCGCACTGCTGCAAATTTCCAGAGCAGCTATTTCCTCTCGTACTTCAGTGGGAACGTGCTGAGTGTGCTTCTGTTGAGAAAGCAATTAAATGCCCCATGGGTTAGGGTGAGGACCTGTTGTTGCACAGAAGCTGCCAAGGGACAAGTGCTGCTGGCTACATGGGCAGCTGTCCCCCCCTGCAATGTGGTGTGGGGGGTGGTCATCCTGGGCAAGGGGGTGTGGATGAAGCGAGGCTCACCTGCAAGCACAAAATAACAGAATGGTGGAGGTTGGAAGGGGACCTCTGGAGATGATCTAGTCTAATCCCCCTGTTTAAGCAGGGTCATCCAGAACAGGTTGTCCAGGGTCACATTCAGCTGGGATTTGAATCTCTATAGAGAAAGAGGCTCCTCAGCCTCTCTGGGCAGTCTGACCCAGTGCTCCAGCACCCTCACAGGAAATAAGGTGCTTTTTTTTCATCTTCAGATGGAACCTCCTGAGTTCTCATTTGTGTTTCTTTCCTCTTTTCCTGTTTCTGGGCACCACTGAATAGATTCTTGCCCTGTTCTCATGACCTCCATCCTTTAGATATTGATGTACATTGACAAGATTCCCTCTTTCTTCTCTAGGCTGAATAGCACTGGGTCTCTCAGCCTTCCCTCATTGCAGACATGCTCTGGTCCACTCAACATCTTGGTAGCCTCTGCTGGACTCTCTCCAGTAGTTCCTATTTTCTCTTGAACTGATAAGCCCAGAACTGGACACAATATTCCAGATGTGGGGATGGTAGAGGGTTAGGATAACCTCTCTCAACCTGCTGGACACATTGTTTGTAATGTGCTGGCTTGTAATTATCTTGTCCACCAGGACTCTTAGGTCCTTCTCTGTAGCTGCATTGGGGCTCTTGGGGACCCCTTGCAAACACATCATTGCAGCCATGCTGGCTTCTCCATTCCTCCTGGGCACCATTTCATTTTCTGAGTGATGCCACACTCCTGCCTGCACAGCAGCAACCTCTTGTCTCAGATGATCCCCTGCCAGCACCCCTTTTTTTGTATCTCCTTTGCCTACATCTCTCCTTAAACATAACCAGAGTGTCACACAAGCTTGCTGCTGGAGGAGGGGGCTGTGCAGTGTGAGCGGTGCCTTGAAGTCTCTCCCTTCTACTCCTTTGGATTCAGCATGTCCCTGATTTCATGCATAGGACTCTGTCAGTGTCTGCTGAAGCAATGCAAGGAGTGCTTGGTGCTGTCTTCAGGGTTTACCATTCCTCATTGCCACCTCTGTGGGCCTCCATTGGTTTAGAAGACACCAGGTGTCAGGCTCCTCAGTGAGCCTGCCTGGCCCACATCTGCAATGCAGTAAGACCCTAGCAGTGTGGCTCAGCCTGGGTCTTCCTCTCTTCCTCCCTGCCCTCCCCTTCCTATACATTTCTGTATCCTCCCCTTCTTATTCCACTCAAACCACATGAAAATGCAGAAGTACCTGGTACTAGAAACTCTCCTCAGAGCTTGGTTGTGCTTTGGGGCACATAGAATCATTTAGGTTGGAAAAGACCTTCAAGATCAACAAATCTGTTAACCCTGCTCTACTGAGTCCACCCCTAAGCCACAACCCCAAGCACCACATCTATGTAACGTTTAAATGTTCCCGGAAATGATGACTCAGCCTGCTCCAGTCCCTGACAACCCTTTCAGTGAAAAACTTTTTCCTAATGTCCAGTCTAAACCTCCCCTGATGCAGCTTGAGGCCATTCCCTCTTGTTCTATCCCTAGCTGTTTGGGAAGAGACACCAACACCCACCTCATGACAGCCTCCCTTCAGGTAGCTGTAGAGAGTGAATGTGCAAGGACACTTTGCACCAGTCCTTTCTTAGTTCCTTGTTACCTGCCTCATCTGTGTAGCACTGGGGCTGAGAAATTTATTTTCCTGTTTTCCAGGCTTTCTGGCATTTCAGAAGTACTATCCCAGAAACAACAACAGCAGCAACAACTGGAGAACTTTTGTGGTTTGCTTGTGATGGGGAAGCTGTACCTCTCCAAAAGTAGGGGCAGCCCTTCCACCGCATGTGCCTCCACAGTCCAGGTATCTGCCAGCCGAAGCATGCAGAACCCCCACCATGCACCCTGCCCTGGCTTGCTGGGACCTCCCTGGTGGAAATGAAGCCCCCCAGAGGGTGAGTCCCCATGGATGGGAGATGGGCTTCATGCCGGCAACACTGTAGCACCATTACGGGAAGGGAGCCCAGCCCCAGGCATTGCAACACAGATGAGCTTTTTGTGTTCCAAAACAAGGACGATAATGCAGGCAAGCGAGCTGGAGCCGCGGGAGGCTGCTAAGCTAAACGAGACAGGAAGCACGTAATTAAATTAGATATAGAGCAGCATAAAGACATCTGAGTACACATTTGTCGTTGGGCTCAGAGGCTATTGCATAACCCTACTGAAGAGCTCTGCGTTATGAAATATTGCACCTACCGTGTCCGAGGCTGGCGAGCTGCCCATCCCTGGACAGCATCTCCCTAAGGTGAGGATCTGCCATCTAAGGGGAGAGTTAAAGAAGCTGCCTCAAGGGAGCAGAGCTGCCAGCTGGTGGTTTGTGCAGGGGGCTGGTGGCTACAGCAGAGTGAGCAGAAAGTTTGTCTCAAACTTGATAAGGGAGGATGTTGCCAGAGCAGCCTGACACCATTCCTGCAGCTGGGCTCAGACCCACATGTGTGCTACTGGCACTGCACTGTGTTCTCAGAGCCATGCACTGGTGTGGACACCCAAGTGTGGGACTTTGCTGTGAGTGTGGCATTTCCTATAGCTTTATGCATCTTCTGGTTGAGGGACTTCTTGTGCTCAAGAAGACACAGCTTTTAGAGAATCACAGAATCCTTTGGGTTGGAAATGACCTTTAAGATGAAGTCCAGGCATTAACTGATTGATTCTTTCCCTCACACTGAGGTTTATAGGAATCTGTCTCTCCCATGGGGACTCGCGGGGACCAAAGTTCCACTGCAGGCATTTCCTCACTTCAGCGTTTCCTGAGCTTTGACTCACCTGAGCACCTCAAAAAGAAAGCTTTCGAGTGTCTCAAAAGCTGCTACAAAGGGGACAAAATAAAACCACGCACATGCTTGTTCAATGCATTTTATTTTGGTGGGGTGGAGAGACAGGAGCTGAAGCAACGCGGAGGTCTCAGCAGGCTGTAATACCAAGGCAGAGGTGTGCAGAGTTCCTCTATTCTGGCTCACATCACCCGTGCTGCTCTCCCATGGCTCATGGCTGTTGCTGCCATCCCAGCTGTGTTTTTGCCATACAGTTACATCTCCCTGGCTACTTCAAGCAGCACTTTCTGCTTCCAGCACGGCAACTGTCACAGGGGCCATGGACTTGCTGCCAGAAGTCATCTGTCCTGTGTGCCTGTTACACGCGCCCAGGCTCCTGGAGGTGTTCTTGGCATAACGTGCTTAGGGGATGCTTCAAACACTAAGGAGAGTCACCAGCATATCCTGTGATTGCAAATCTGTAGGTAGAAAGGGTTGCAGCACATGAGCACAGTTTTAAAGGGAAAATGGTCACAGGTAAGTTCTGCTTAATACCAGGCATGACCCAAAGTGATGAGATGAAACAATGCCAGGGCATTGCTGAGCACTGCTTCTATGTGGAAAACCATGAAGGAGGTACAGATACAGGTGGCAGAGGAGAAGAGACATTACCACTCCAGGCCCATTGAGTTGCCAACCGCTGCAGCTGGGAGGTGAGTGCAAAGGGTGTGGGTGCATGGTCATTGCCAAAATACCTGGATGTGACCCTCTTCTGTGGGCACTAGGAGCCCATACCCATATCAGCATGGCACTGCTGCTGCAACACCAGTGTTCCCAACATGGCAGTGATATGGGGTGGAGCACCAGACTGATGCAGCCAAGCACTTCCAAAACCTGTGTTAGATCCACCCTGTGGGCACGCACAGGCCTTCTTAGCATCTGTACAGGCAAAGGCAACCTTGCAGCCCTCTCACCCTTACTCATCTCCTTCTTTCCCTAAATTCATTGCTCTAATCGTGGTTTAAGGCACAGGGAAGACATGAACAAGAGCTTACTGTAGCTCCAGACATTTATCTGTACTTGAATATCTGCTAACCAAGCCTTAAACCTGTTTACTCAAGTGAAAAGCCCCAGAGGTGCCAGAAAAAGGGCTGCTCTTGTCATGAAAGCAGAGACAGGAGCAAAAAATGTGTGTTTGGTCATTAGTTCTGATGCATCTTTTCTGGCTAGCCATGGGCAAGGCAATTCAGTGGCTTTTTCTATGTGGTGTGTAGAAAGAGCCCCTGTTAGAGTTCATGGGAGCTGAGGTGCCTGGTGCTCCTCTGAAAGTCTCCCATCCTGCTATCCTCTTGCTCCCGATGGCTTCTCAAGAGGAGCCTTTATCCCCAGCTCTAGGCAGCTGTGTGCTGCCACCTTCCCTGGCATGACTCATTTCTCATGGACAAGACACTCTGGCTGTGTCTTGCATGTGATTAATGCAGGCAGCAAGGGCAGAAGACAACCTGAGCTCTGGGAAAATGTTTGTGCTGGTGGTGGAGCTGGTCATATCAGGGACTAAGTGGGGAGGAAAGAAAAGGATTAGGAGTAGAGATGGCAGTTCTTGCCTTTGTTCTGGCATAGCCATAAGCAGGGGGGTTCAGGGTTGCTCCCTCCACTGTGGTGAGCTCCCTCCCAGAGGCACCACCTGGGGAACTGCAGGGAGAGCAGCTCTGAGGGACTCTCCATGAGCCTGACCTTGGCATGGGGGACCTACTGTTTCTCATGGAGCTCTGCTTCGTGAGCTTTGCTGGTGCATCACGTCTGACTCTGGTTTCAGTTTTTCACTTCACCCTTTGATTGATTTTGCTAGTTTGGTCCTTCCCCTCCAGTTTCCAACACCTTCCTTGCTTTTAGTCTCTTCATCTTCAGTTCTCATTAGGATCACTTTGGTAAGATACTTTTCCATGCTTTGCTTAGACTTCCTTTGATGTGCATCTCCTCCCCTTCTCTTCTCCCACCACAGACACAGCAGAGAATTTATGAAGTGCATCCTCTGCCAGCATATGAGGTCAGACATCAACCCTTACTTACTCTAGTGGTGGACTGGCAGTGTGATCTAGGGGGATGAGGAGACATTACATCCTTCTGCTCTCTGCAGGGCAAGGTGGGGCATTGTATTGCCCTGGGGAGCACAACCCTTCCCCCAGACTTTGGATCTGTCCTCGGGATGCTGCAAGCCAGCCTGACTCTGCTGGGGACTGGCATCCCCTGCAGAAACCACCTGAGGAGTCATAGAATGGTTTTAGTTGAAAGGGACCTTTTAAGATCATCTAGTTCCAACCCCCTGCCCCCCACCATGGACACCTTCCACTAGACCAGGTTGCTCACAGCCCCATCCAGCCTGGCCTTGAACACTTCCAGAGAGGGGGCATCCACAACTTCTCTGGGTGGTCTGTGCCAATATCTCACCAGCCTCTGCTGCGATGCGGTGCTGAGAGGATTTGAAGTCCTCGGGCGTCAGGACAGAGCTGACAAATGTGGTGCGTATGGCGTCTGTCCTGTCCCTCTCACTCTCCCCATCTGCGTTGCCCACGGTTACTCAGCACGTCGGTGGAAATCAGCCTGTTTTTTCCTGTTATCTAGGAAGCAGCCACGAGTGTGATGCTCAAGGACAAGCTTGGGCCTCCTACTCCCCCCTCCTTTTCCAGCACAAAAGGAAAAAAAAACAACAACACCAAAAACAAACAAACAAAAAAACCCAACCAAACAACAACAACAAAAAAAAACCCACAAAAAACCAACAAACTCAACACCCTGCCTAAGCTGTTATCTTCATCAGGCTCTGCCAAAGTAGCTTTTGGTTGGCTGGAGGAAAGCTGGGTCCCCCTCCCAGCTCTCCCGCCTCCCACCCCATATAAAGAGCGGCTCCTTGCTGCCTCTCCAGCCGACAGAACGCAACCGTGGGCGCAGGTGCTGCCACAGCTGCCTGTTGCACACCCCAGCCGCCACCGTTAAGGACCTGATGAGTTGTTGGGTACCTGGGTGCCCAGCTCTCAGCATGTGCCGGGGTTTAGCTGCGCTCCCCATCACTTGCCTGGAAAGGTAAGGGGCTTTGCCACACCGCAGGTCTGGGATGCAGAGGGTTCTCTGGAAAAGATGCACCTAACTTCGCAGAGGCTGGGTCAGCCTCTGTTACTGCTGCTGCTGCTGCCTGAGGTTGTGCCATGTCAGTAGAAAATGGGGTGCAGACCACAAGGAGACAGGCAGCAAAGGACTGCCCGAGTGATTTGTTTTGGCTGCGTTCGTTCAGCTCCCCAGGAGGCGAACAGGGAGGTGACAACACGCAGAGGGAGAAGAGGCTGGAGAGGGCTGCCTCCCCTGTAGCTGGGTGTACAAACACAAGAGGGCTGTTTCTCCAGCTCTGCAGAACTTGGTTCAAGTTGGCAGCAGCAGGACTATTTTTGTCAACATGGTGGAAATGTTAAGTGACACGTTGCTCCTCCTGCCAAACATAGCTACACGTTGCTGGCTTGACATTTAAACACTTCTTTTTTTTAATGTGAGTGCCCTGGGATTCGGGAACGAGCCGCTGCACACAAATAGCAGCGGGGCCATGAGCTGCCTCTGGGGGACCCTGGGGAGAGGAGCCCATTTAGCAGAGGCTCCTGCTGGATTGCTGCAGAACCCTCCCGGCAGGGAGGTGTCACCACCGCAGAGCTGCGGTGACAGGCACTAGCATCCCAGGCTCTCGCACAGGGGTTCTGGCACAGGAGCATCGTATGCCAGCGCTGGGCTCACTGAGTCTCGAAGGGATGGGGTAGGTGGGTGATACCACTAGGGAGCGTGGCCATCTCCACGGCAGGCTGGCAGGCTCCTGGTGACTCAGGGGCACCCCAAAAAACAAAGCATGGGAGCATCAGCCCTGCTGCAGGAGCTTCACAGCAAGGAGAAGCTCCTGCTCTACCGAGCAGAAAAGCAATCACTGTTTTTCCTTTGGCACTGCTGGGAGATGGGGATGGGAAAAGAAGCCAGGCTGGCTTCAAGGAGCTGTGGGGAGCTGTGGGGACTCCAGCTGGGCTCTCAGCAGCTGCTCTGCTACCTGCCCCCGAGGAAAAAGCTAACCGTGCTGTATAAATGTGTGCGGTGCTACCTGGGGAGGGAGCAGGAGGAAACCATCCCCTGGGCTTAATGCACTGCTGAGCGCGGTTGCCAGGGAGCAGAAACAGCAATTGGAGATGCATTTATTTCATACATCAGAAGGCAAAGAAGCATTTGAAGTTGAAGAGGGAGGGCTGCCCCTCCGAACTGTGTCGGCTGTGTGGGGTGCAGCCCCTGCGAGGCAAGAGGGGTGGGGTGGCGGCCGCAGCAGTCCAGTTGTCCAACAAACCCACCTCCCCCCTTCCTCCCTTCCAGAGCCAAGGATCTGAAGAGCCGCTTAGGGATTCTGCTTCACAAACCAGAGCTGGGACACAGGATCAGGACCTCTGGCAAGCTGCAGCTGAGCTCCAGGTGGAGGTAAGCCAAGCGGTGCCGTGTTCCAGGTTCAGCCCGGGACGGGTCCCCGCGGACGAGGCTGTCCTGGGGGATGCGCCTACCCATCTGCAAAGCAGAAAGGAGAGAGTGCAGCTCGCCCTCCCCAAGGTCCCACCCCGGCAGGCAGGGGAGGCGGATCGCTTGGAGCTCCACCAGTTATAAAATCAGATGGGGGAACTGATGCTCTGGCATTAGGCACAAGAGAGCAGGGCATTAGCAACAGGCAAGAAACCCGGAGGGCTCCTGCATTCCCAGTGGTGTCTCAGCCTAGTGTTTGGGATCTGTAGGCAACGCAGGCAGCATTAAAAACAAAATACTAGCTATTGCTGCTGAAGGCAGGGTGTCTTCTCACAGAGGAGGCTCTGCTGGGCTTGTACCAGCTGAAAAGAGGTTCTGCTGAGCTACAGAAGCTAGTTAGCTAAAGCTGCATTATGGAGCTGAGGTCTGGTGAGCCATCAGTGAAGGTAAAAGAAAGGGAGAAAGGAAAGAGAGCTCACAGGTAACAGATGCTGGGGGTCTCAGTAGTTTCCTTCCAAGTACGGCTCCCCCCCTTCTTGTTGTGTTTCCCATAATGGGACTGCTTGACTGAAATGCCCACATCTTTTGCTGTGGGGCAGGAGAAATGTTGTGGGCAGGACAGTGAGACTTATATCCCTTCGTTTTTTCCAGAGACTCCTCACAAGAGGCACTCGAATGGAGGGAGTCCTTTGACCAGCTCCTGAAGAGTAAAAGTGAGTAGGATCTTGTTTTCTTCTCTTGGTGAGTGTGCATGACTGTGCTCCTGCAGCCAGTGTGTGAGGAAATCTCGTCTGCTCCTCAAATTAAATGGTTTAGGGTTTAGAAAGAGGCCTTTTTGCTGCTGTAACAGGGTTGATGCACGGGGCTCATTGCATGCTGTGCCCTTTTCTTCTGTCTGCATGCTTTTTGAGGGGGCATAAATGCTGTCTTCCAACACCTGGCTGCTGCCTCAGGACAGGAGCACCAGCTTGGGCATCCCTTGTGCAGCACTCAACCATGGAGAATGGGCATGCTGTGCCCTGACTGGCCCTGTCTCCACACTCTGGAGAAGGTTCTTGGTATCTGCTCTCGATGCTCAGCTTTGTGCAGCAAGGCAGCCACCTCCCCACAGGTTTTGTTGCTCAAAACACTGCATTGCTGCCCTCTGTCTGTCTGTCCTGTGCTTCCAGGGATGATTCTTCCACAGGGAGATGGGATTTAGCTGCCTTCTGGAGATACACTAAGATTTCCCCCTCTGATATTTGCTATGAGTATGGTGAGGAGCAGGGCTTCCATACGGTGCTGTCTGGCTCTCCATGCCTCCTGACCCTCTTTTTGAGCCCACATGTAATCCCTTTTTTTTTGCACTGGCCTTTGCAGCAGGTACACAATGGTAGAAGTGCCCAATTTTAATTCAAAAGCAGTGGTCTACCTTAAAAGTTACTCCACAGCCACAGATAATCCTTCTGTCTTGCTAGTCTGGGGCTAAACATAATTTCTTTTCCAGTCTCCTCACGTGCTCTGATGGCTAACAGGCATCTCCAGCTTTGTAATTTAACACAAGCCCCCAGGCTGGCTCTGAAATCCGCACTGCAATTACTCTTCCATACTGCTCAGCATCTCCTTACTCCTAGATCTCAGCTGAGAAATAAACCCAAAGCCATCACTGCTCAGCTCCTGCAGGCGAACCAATACGTCAGTGCATTTCTGCTTAGGTAGAATTAGCTCTTTTCCGAAGCTGTAAAGAAAATACTCTGAAGTCTCATTACAGAAAGGGCAAATAAATAAAACCAAAGAATTACTTGTCTGTGGGAAAATGATTTTATTGGAGTCTAGGGGCCAATTAGCAGCATCTCAGAGGGTGGAATTTGCCCGGAGGGAAAGGAAATCTGCAGATGTCATACTCTGAGCTCCCAGGGCGATGCTTGCAGGATGCTTGTAGGCAGCACCACTTTTGGCAGCCATTCTCCTCTTCCTCCTCCCACTTCTATCCTCTGCAAACTGCTCTTCTCTCCCCTTCCCAGGTGGGGTGACAGCCTTCCACACCTTTCTGAAAACAGAGTTTAGTGAGGAGAATCTTGATTTCTGGTTGGCCTGTGAGGACTTCAAAAAGACTCGGTCAAAAACCAAGCTGGCCTCCAAGGCCAACAGGATCTTCGAGGAGTTTGTCCAAAATGAGGCACCCAGGGAGGTGAGAGCATTTTCTGCTTCTGTCCTGTGGCACTGAATAGGATGTGAAAGGAATAAAATACCCTGGTGGGTTTTATTAAAGTTCTCTCAGCTCAGTGGGAAGATGTACTCTAGCTCATGAAAGCTTTCATTTCCCACATTGCATGGTCTATCAAGATGAAGGGATATAAAAGCTTGTGAGCATCCCCACCCTCATCTGAAGATGGAGGAAACAGTTTTTGTCCTCCCATGGGAGAAGAGTTAATGCTGAGTTAATGTTTGTGGCTGCTGCTTCCTTGTAGGTGAACATTGACCACGAAACCAGGGAGATCACCAGGAAGAACCTCTCAGGTGCCACCTCTGCTTGCTTCAATGAAGCCCAAGCCAAGACACGCACTTTGATGGAGAAGGACTCCTACCCCCGCTTCCTGAAGTCTGCTTCCTACCAGGACATGACCAAGCAGGCCACCAGCCGTAGCATCAGCAAGCGGTCGCATACCTGACCCGAGCCCGAAGCCACCACAGGAGAACGAGCCAGGGGAACAGGCAGAGGCCGAGAGACGGTTTACAAAAGCTGAGGTCCATGTGGTGGGATTTCAGCTGAAGTCCTGGCATTTTAGCAGGATCCTCAAGACCTCAAGCACTTCCTGCTTCTCACTGAGCTGCTGGGAAGAGAGGGCCTCCTTGCCCGTAGGAGCAGAGCGGGTAAGAAGTCAACGCCTACCCTTGCAGCATGGCTGGAAACCTGCACCATCACCACAGGGACAGAAAGAAATTGGATTTGAGTTCCAAGCCCAGGATAAAGAGACTGGATTCCCCTGAGCATCTCTAAATAGAGAGCCCCTGCCAGCTCTCAGGACTCCTAACCAGAGGGCCTCTGCCTGCTCTCAGGACCCTGCCTCTGACCTGCAGAGCCAGCACAGAGCCTGCAACTCCCACCGTGCCCAGGGCATGCACCCCAGATCTGCCCGCAGGGCTCTTCCTATAGGGAATGGCCAGAGCACAAGTCCAAAAGACTCCACAGCACTTTCCGCTGGAGGGACCCTGCGCTCGCCTTCCCCTGATCCCGAGATCCTTCTTCTGCTGCTTCCTACGCATGCTCTGCATCAAAGCTCTACGCCTTCTTCCTGCACAGTGCATCCCTAGCAGTGACATTTTTATCCCTCGCTTAAGTGACGTGACCTTTAGGTGGCACATGTTCTTAGGTCACCTGCATAACTTTTGATTATTATTATTACTACTGTTATTTGACCATCATCATTACTATATAGTATTTACTGGAAAAACACTGCTGAAAGCATACACGTGTCCCTTGCTCCAAGGAGCTGGTAAACTAAATTACTTTAGATGTTGTAGCACTTGGCATGCTGCCCACCTTGCCTGTAGCACAGCTTCAGAGAGATGAGCAGACAGATCTGTATTGTGACCTTGGAGCCAGGTACGTGAGCAGCAGCAAGAGTTGCAGCCTGTCAAGGGCTGCCAGTGGGGTCGAAGGCAGCAGATTTCCGGTGAGCTTGGTGGAACGCTGATGATGGTAAAATGATTCTTTCTGGTCCACAGTGGTTCCTTTCTCCCCTTGAAGATGTAGGTGGCATCCTGTAGCCTAGCAGCTTGTCCTAGACAGAGAATAGTGATGTAAATCAGGTACTTTGCTGAGTGATCCTTTTGAAAGCTTATTTTTTTATACTTGAGAGAGAAAGCCTGAGGCTTTCCCCTGGTTTCATATTGGGCTTGGTGTTCTTTTGGACAGTGCACCCAGTCTGCAGCCACAGCACTTTAGCAGAAACCCAGGGAGCCAAGCAAAACAGGGATGTGTGCTGGGAATTCAGCATCTCGGGGGGCAGCAGGACAGTTCATCAGCTCATACTTGTGCGAAAAGCTCTTCAGAAAAGAGCAGGCATGCCTGGATCCTGCAGCCACTCTGGAAAGCTGTGGATCCTGTTTGGCAGCAATGGTGTCAGCAGTTGTGTGGGTGGGTGTTGGGGAGCCCACAGGTGTCCTGCACTGGGACATGGGGAATGTGCTACCAGCACCAGTCCCTCCTGAGAGAGCCTGGGGCTGCCACATGTGCTTCCATTTATCCCTGAATACCAAACCTGGAGGTCCTCCTCCTGCTGGCACCCAGTCCTTGCTGAGAAAACCACCTTTTGCCTCCCTGAGCATTAGCTGGAGCACAGGATTGCTCGGGCTTCTTGTGGCTGTTGGAGCAGAGCAAGGGACCAAGGACCAGTCTGGGGGTGTTATGGTGAGTCCTCTTCCACCTTCCTCATCCTGGTTCTACCTCTGAGTCTCAGTGGGTCCTGGCTGTGTTTACAGGGAGATTGTAATTGTTTTCCTATTTCTTATTTATTTTTACAACTGGAGTCATCTTTGCTGTGTTACTGAAGTGAATGACGCACAATGGTCCATTGTCATGGCTAACGTAATATTGTCATTATGAAATAAAATGCCAAGAGGAAACTCCTGACACAGCCTGGTTCTTCTGACTGTGGCCTTTCAAGTCATTCTAACGTTCTAACTTGCCTGACCTGCAAAGCACACCAAAGCAAACTGCTAGTATTGGGTGGATCGAAGGGCACTTGCTTTAAAAGTTGCTGTGTCAGGAATGGGGAAGGAAGGGGAAGAGCTTCTTCATGGTAGTTGCCTTATTGGAGAGAACTCAACAGTTCACAGCAGGAATGACAGGGCAAGGGGCAATGGGTGGAAGCTGAGGAAAGGAAGTTTCATGTAAACTTAAGAAGGAATTTTTTCACTGTGAGGGTGACAGAACACTGGAACAGGTTGCCCAGGGGGGTTGTGGAATCTCCCTCTCTGAAGATACTCAAGACCCACCTGGATGTGTTCCTGTGTGATCTGCTATAGGTGATCCTGCTCTGGCAGGGGGTTTGGACTTGATGAGCTTTTGATGTCCCTTCCAGCCCCTGACATTCTGTGATTCTGTGAATGAAAGCAGAAGTTAAATTCTGAATTTAGAACTGTATAACCTGGAAACGTTCCAGGTCAGGTTGGATGGAGCTCTGAGCAACCCACTCCAGTTGAAGATGTCCCTGCTCACTGCAGGGGAGCTGTACTAAATGACCTTTAAAGGTTTCTTTCCACCCAAACTAGTCTATGATTCCATGATAACTAGTTTCTAACAACACTGCCAGGGTGTCTGGTGTTGTTTGCATCCCTTGCCATTTCCTGAGTACTTCACAAGACTGCAGTTCTCAATATCTATTTGTTAAGCCTCGATGTCTTAAAAGCATGGGAGGATTCAAGCAAGGGCTGCTGTTTGTCAAAATTGTTTTTGGCTTACTGCCATCGACAATATTTGACTTTTATCAATAGCTCAGCTGATGACTGAATTCTTTTACAAGGGGGAAAGTATATGGTATTAGAGGGGTCGATAGAAAAGACCCCACCTCTGCTGCAGCATGTGCTATCTTCAAGGGCGGGGCAGTCCCCCGTGTCCCTAAGGGATGCTCTGGGAGGGCAGAGGGAGGGTGCGTGGTATGTGTGCACCCCCAGGGGCCACAAGAGGGCTGCCTGCAGCACCAGCAGGCAACGGTAGCTGAGATGACAATGCTCCGAATAAGAAACAAACTAAGCATGTTTGTAAGTTGTCTTCTTTCTATTTATTACGTGTCTTGGAAGAAAAAATAAACTGGCCTGCGTCAGCAGAGGAGAGTGTGAGTGGACTGCTGAGGAGGAGTTAGCATCACAGGTGCCTGTAGCTCAGGAGCACTCAGCTCCCCAGGGGTTAGCACAAGCCAGCCTCTGCCACTGAAAAGCCTTTCAGAACCCAACTGTCTGTAACAACATCTCACGTTTCTTCTAACACAGCCGTGCAGAATCCAAGGATCATTGTTCATTGTAAAATACACCCACTTTGCTCCATCCCTGTTCCCTAGGGGTGAAACATTCCTCCCACTCACCTAACTGGAGGCAGAGAGTTTAAACTTCGCTTTATCTGTTATTCACTATTTCATTAAGCATGCCCATGCCTTACAGAATGGTTCACAACCACAGTAGTCTACATGCACACCTGATCTTTCTGTGTGCCAGAGGGAGGAAATGAACTGAAGGGTGTCCAGGACATCTGACAGGACAAGAGGAAATGACCTCAAGTTGTGCCAGAGGAGGTTTAGATTGGATAGATAGTAAGGAAAAAAATCATTACTGAAAGAGTGGGCAGGCATTGGAAGAGGCTGCCCAGGGAAGTGGCAGAGTCACTGTCCCTGAAAGCATTAAAAAAACATTGCAGACATGGAACTTCAGGACATGGTTTGATGGCTTATGGTAGTGTTGGGTTGGCAGTTGGGCTTAATGACTTTTGGAGGTCTTTTCCAGCCCGAACAATTCTATGATTCTATGAAATATTAATTCATTTGGCAAGAAAGACTTGTAAGATCATCTAGTCCAATCTCCCTGCAGTGAGCAGGAACATTTTCAACTACATCAGGTTGCTCAGAGCCATGTCCAACCAGACCTGGAATGTTCCCAGGGATAGGACATTTACCCTGGGGTGGATGCAGCAAAGCAGTCTGGAAGCAGCTAGAAAAAAATGTAATGATTTAAATTTTTTTGACTGCAGCTTCTATCCGGAACAAAACAAAACAAAACAAAAACAACTTTGTCTTGCATGCCTTGAAATTAATTTAAAATTGATTCTCCATTTAAAAAATACTTAAATTGGCCAACAACGACAAAACAAATCTAGAATGAAACAAGGCTGGAGTCAGGCTCTGCTCAGTGATGCCTGATGACAGGACAAGGGGCAATGGGTGGAAGATGACGCATAGGAAGTTCCATGGAAACATGAGGAAGAATTTTTTCACTGTGAGGGTGACACTGGAACAGGCTGCCCAGGGGGGTTGTGGAATCTCCCTCTCTGGAGATAAGACCTGTCTGAGTGCATTCCAGTGTGATCTGGTATAGGTGATCTTGCTCTGGCAGGGGAGTCAGACTGGGTGATCTTTTGAGGTCCCTTCCAGCTCCTAACCTTTTGTGATTCTGTGACAATGTTGTTGAGCATTCTTTAGAAGGAAATTTGGGGCTGTATCTATTCTTGATGCATCATGTGTGGTAATGGATGGCCCAGGTGGCAGCACTCAGCGTTCACCACTAAGACCAGTGTCCCATTCGTGGTGTAGCTTCATCTCTACAAGTCTGAGATGCTTCACAAGGAGAAAGCTTGGTCAACAAAACCTCTGGAATTGCTGGAAAAACCCAGTACTAACAGACTGAAACCTTTAAAGCCTTTTGTGGGGGTTGGAACCCAATGCACAAAACCACGTTGAGAAAGAGGAGTCAAAGCTTCCTGCGACTGCCCTTTGGCATGGCCAGTTGTGGTTGCCTCCAGTAAACCACAACCCAAGTTTCCCAGGGAGGAAGCTGTGAATTTGGAAGCAGCAGAGATTTGAGCTCCGGGGAGCAAATGTGGGGGCTGCTGCTTGCCCCCCTTCCCAGCCATCACACATACTTGCTCCAGGGCCAGGTTTCCATGAGCTGGGATGAAGGGTGGCTTTATTTGGTGGAAAACCCCACCCATTTCCCTCCGCCCTGAAACCTGGCGTGTTCCCAACAGTGGCTCAGTGGGGTGGCATCATCACTCAGCTCCTGTGGCCAGGGGTCCCTACTCTGGCAGGAGCAAGCAGTCTGTAGGGTGGCCTTAGGGCATAAGTGAGCCCACAAAGACATATATTTGGTCAGACGGGTGTGTGCATAGGTGTGTGGGTGCTGAGCTTGCTGGTATGTGCACCACAACAGGTAGAAACACACTAAAGGAAGCCTGGAAGAGAGATAGGAATATTTTGTTGTTTTGGTTTTTGTTTGGGTTTTTTTTTTAATTTTATCAGGGCCTGTTGTGACAGGACATGGGGTGATGGGTTGAAAGTAAAAGAGGGAGATTTAGATGAGAGAGAAGGAAGAAATTTTTTATGGTGAAGGTGGTAGAACACTGGCACAAGTTGCCCAGAGAGGGTAGTAGATGACCCATCCCCAGAACCGTTCCAGATCAGGTTGGATGAGGCTCTGAGCAACATGGTCTGGTTGAAGATGTCCCTGCTGACTGCAAGAGGATTGAACTAGATAAGCTTTAAAGGTCCAACCCAAATTAGTCTGTGATAACCACACACACATGCAGGCAAATTCATATCCATGTGTGTACATCCATGACTTATTTCTTTTAAATCCAGACTGCAAATAAATGCTATCAAATGTAATTAAATGTTTTTTAAGGAGGCTGCCCAGCAAATGGGATGCATTGAGCCACTTCTAATACCACAACCCCCTTACCCAGCATTCTGCAGCGTTCTGCCAGCCCCTGTGCCAGCCAGTGGGAAGGGTGCAGATGTATGGCAGTGCTCCATGCTCTGTGGCTTTCCCTTCAAGGCTTTTGCTTGAATAAAGTGTCAGAGATCTTGTGTGACGTGTTCCCAGGACCAGGGCAATGATTGTCCCCCTATGCTCTGCACTGGTGAGGCTGCACCTCAGGTATTGGGTTCAGTTTAGGGCTCCTCACTCCAAGAAGGTCATTGAGGTGCTGGAGTGTGTCCAGAGAAGGGCAAAGAAGCTGGTGAAAGGTCTTGAATACAAGTCCTGTGAGGAGAGGCTGAGCGAAGTAGTGGAGAAAAGAAGGCTGAGGGGAGACCTCATTGCTTTCTACAACTCCCTGAAAGGAGGTTGAAGCGAGGTGGGGGTTGACATCTTCTCCCTAGTAATAAGTAACAGGAAGAGAGGAGATGGCCTCAAGTTGCACCAGGAGAGGTTTAGGTTGGATATTAAGAAAAGTTTCTTTCACCATAAGGGCCCTGGAACAGGCCGCCCAGGGAAGTGGTGGAGTCACCACCCCTGGAGGTGTTTGAAAGACATTTGATGAGATGCTCAGGAGCATAGTCTAACAGTCGTGTACAGGCAGATGTTAGGTTATGGTTGGACTCCATTATCTTGAGGTCTTTTCCAACCAGACAACTCTGTGATTGCACAGGGCCCATGTCCCTCTTTCAGTATGTGCAGTTCCATGCCAAAGCTGCCAGCCTGGTCCATCCGTGTGCAGGGATTCTGACCTTCGAGGTGCCTTGGGAATTGATAAAAAACCCCAATGCTAATATTAATGCTTTCTGACACTGAGGGCAATGCCAGGCCCCGAAGCCCTCCTGCCTGCCCAGGGTTGGGCTGCTGGTGCTGGAGGGCAGCTCTGACATGGTGCAACTGCATCCTGGGCTCACTCAGTGGGGAGAAACTGGGGATGAGAAACAGATGGAGAAATGCTGCTGGGTTTTGAGAACAAGTTTTATGAGGAGCAGCTGAGGGAGCTGGGGTTGTTTAGTCTGAAGAAAAGGAGGCTGAGGGGAGACCTTCTTGTTCTCTACAACTACCTGAAAGAAAACGTTGGAGGCAGGTAGTGTTGGTCTCTTCTCAAGTCACAACTGATAGGACAAGAGGAAATGGCCTCAAGTTATGTCAGGGGAGGTTTAGCGTGGACATGAGGGAAAACTTCTACACCTAAGGTGTTATCAAAGACTGGAATGGGCTGCCCAAGGAAGGGGTTGAATCCCCATCTCTGGATGTATTTAAAAGCTGCCTGGATACGGTGCTCAAGGATATGGCGTGGTAGTGATCCTGGCAGAGTTAGGTAATGGTTGGACTTGATGATCTTAAAGGTGTTTTTCCAAGTGTAGTGATTCTGTAAACTGCTACTGCTTCTTGGGAGCATTAGGAACTAAGTCTTCAGCCTGGGTCCTTGTGTGACCTCTTTTAGCTGATCTGGAATGCTTTCAATGGAGCTGCTCTGCTCTGTGCCCAGAGATTGGGATGCAGTGCCTTGCTCGGTGGGGTCTTTCCCTTGTCTGCCTTTCTGTTGCCCTCAGTGCTCCTTCCCAGCCCTCTTCTGCTGGCAGATGTGCTGTTCTTTTTTTCTTCTTGTGGTGATGAGGGTTGAGCAGCACTCTTAAAAAGGTAGCAAATGCAGATGGCAAATGTAAAAATACTCCATGGTGAAGTGAAACGTGGGCGATGCTCCTGCATGGATAGCATCACCTGTCAGGGTTTAAATCACATCCTTCTGGGGAGTATTTTCCAGGGCTGTGTTCCAGCACTGAAAGTCACATCATCATGGCCAACATATAAACCCTGGGATATTCCCATTTGGAAAGATAATAGGGAAGCAAGTGCAGGGAACATGAAGGAAAAAAGGCATCCTGCTATTCATAGCTACTTTAAAAGTGATTTTGACTTTGGCAGGCAGTTTTTGTTGCCATGTTTTAGCTCATGTTTATTTGGCTGGTGGCTGGGGCATGGATGTTCAGAGATGTTATCACAGGGGAAGGGTTCCAAAACGGTTGTAAGTCCATCAGGATGGAGGAAAAGGGATATTTGCCTAATTCTGCCCTCCATTTCCCTGCTGACTGTGTCTCAGGAGCTCACCTCCTGAGTCTCTGGGGCGGGGGGGGGCAAGTTAAAATCTCTGCAGAACTGCAAATATAGGAGGAAATATATAGCCCAGAGGCTACAGGAATGGTTGTGGAGAGGAGCTCTGTGACTCCCA
The DNA here is from genome assembly GCA_013399055.1 of Ramphastos sulfuratus. NCBI lineage: Eukaryota > Metazoa > Chordata > Aves > Piciformes > Ramphastidae > Ramphastos > Ramphastos sulfuratus. The sequence goes on from WBNM01005403.1 coordinate 68,696, forward strand.
TGCTCTAGAAAACCCTTGAGGCTTTTCTGTTCCCCATAAACTGCCTGTCACAGGAACTAGAGATTTTTAACTGATGACTCTATGGAAAGCAATTTCAATCAGGGATGAGAGATGAGGACGATGTTAGCAGCAAATCTTTCTTTGCTGAAGTACAGGCACAGGGCACTTCTAACATTTCTACTTCTTTGCTGCAAACACCTCATTCTTACCATCCTAGGATTGGGGTTCCTATCATCATAGGGTTTTTTTATCTTCCCACCATAAGATAACAAACTATTACAATTAAATCAGAAAGCTGAAGAAGGCTTTTGCTCTCAGGTGGCTGAGTGACATGGTACTGTAATGCTGACTTTTTTCTTTTTTAGGGGGTGACTTTACTGTTGGTTCTGAGCCTGTGATGTGCCCCTGTGCTGCTTGTTTGTCTCCCTGGAAAAATGATGGAGCAGCTCCTTCTGGAGGGTATCTCAAGGCAGAGATGGAAGAGAAGGTTATCAAGAGTAGTCAGCATGGATTTGCCAAGGGGAAATCATTCTTGACTAACCTGACAGCATTCTGTGATGACATAACTGAATGGCTAGATCCAGGGAGACCAGTGGATGTAGTCTACCTTGACCTTAGCAAGGCCTTTGACACTGTCTTCCATGACATCCTGGTGAGCAAGCTGAGGAAGTGTGGGATGGAAGAGCAGACAGTGAGGTGGATTAGGAACTGGTTACAAGACAGAGTTCAAAGAGTGGTGATCAGTGGTGCCAGGTCCAGCTGAAGAGCTGTAACTAGTGGAGTCCNTCTATAAATATCTGAGGGCTGGGTGTCAGGAGGCAGGGGAACAGGCTCTTCTGACTTGTTCCCTGTGATAGGACAAGGAGCAATGGATGTAAGTTGCAGCACAGGAGGTTCCACCTCAACACAAGGGGGAACTTCTTTACTGTAAGGGTCACAGAACACTGAAACAGGGTCCCATAGGGGTTGTGGAGTCTCCTTCTCCGGAGACTTTCAAGGCCTATCTGGATGTGTTCCTCTGTGAGCTGAGCTAGATTGTATGGTCCTGCTCTGGCAGGGGGGTTGGACTCAATGATCTCTTTGGGTCCCTTCCAACCCCTGACATCCTGTGATCCTGTGATCTTCCAGCCTGCAAATGGATAGTTAAACACTGGCAGCCAAAGCCCAGCTCTGGTCAAAGTAGGGCTTGATGCTGTTGAGTTCAACAGATTTCTGTGAATTAAAATGGGATCTTGAGAGTCATTTGAAATATTTCTCAAGTTTTCACAGATTTTGTCCCTGGAGAACTGTGTCAAAGTTGTGTGGTCCTCGAAGTAAAGAATAACAACAAAGTAACACAGGGAGAAGCTAATGCCAACAAAAGATTGATTGCCTCCTGACCAGGTGGATGAGAGAAGGAGAAGTGAGAGTGCCCAAAGGTAACCTAAGGTAAGCTAAGACTAATTAGCATGATAAAAGTCACACCCCTGGGAGGACAACCCTAGATGCTAATGTAATGAACTAGCCACTAATCAGAACATGTCCTGAAAGACACCTGTTAAGTAACCAAAGGTGATGGATGAACAAAATTGTGAAACTCTTCCTTTGTTGGAATCTGTGTAAAGCTTACAGCCCCTCTGAACCCAAGAATCACAGAACCCTAGTTTTGGTTGGAAAAGACCTTTAAGATCATTGAGTCCAACCATTATCTAACTCTGCCAAGCCTGATGCTAAACCATGTCCCTCAGCAACACATCTCTGACTCTTTTAAACACCTCCAGGGATGGGGATTCTACAACCTCCATGGGGAGCCTGTTCCAGTCTTTGAGAACCCTTTTTGTGAAGAAACCTTTTCTAATATCCGTTCTAAACCTCTCCCGGTGCAACTTGATGCCATTTCCTCTCGTCTTGTCACTTGTTACTAAGAGGGGTGCTGGGTCCAGCCACTGCCTGGCACCCTTTCTGTACAGGACTGCCTTAAAGGTTAGAGGGTGAATTTTGACTCCATGTGCTCATTGTCTCCTGTGCACTGAGTACAAACCTAAACCATGACTGAGGAAAACCAAAAGTCTCCTGTGGCAACACAAACTCCACCCAGACTTCATGGATGTGCTGCATGCTGTGGAAAGCAGGTTGCTCACTGAGGCAGTTAACTACAAAGGTGACTCCTGGACAGGCAAAGGTGACTCCTGGACAGACAGAGCTTTTGTGAAAGCTGGCTTGCAGATGTCAGTAAGCAACACAGGCATAGGTAAAGATTTAGGTACACATGAAAAACATGCAGGAGTGCAGCCATGCTCACTTTTGGGTGAGCTTCACATCCCTGTATTTGCACCCAGCCATGTCTCTACACACATAAGCAGATGCTCACTTTGTGCATGTACCAACCCCTGCCCTGGAAAGCCAGGTGTGGATCCAGTGGTGTGATTTCAGCCCCATTTCAAGCGTGAGCTGAATCCTGCAGCTGGCGTGGTTTGGTGGAGATGGCTGGAGAGGTTGTGTGGGCTCTGCACACTGTTGAGCTCATCCCACAAGTCAGGACAGTGGTGGAAACTGGGTGGCCTGGGTTCCTTCATGTATTTCCTGCGTGTGCATTGCAGGCAGACAGGAAAGGCTGGCTCCTTTGAGCAGCAGCACAGGATCACACAACCACAGAACTGTTTTGGTTGGAACAGACCTCTAAGATCATTGAGTTCAACCAGCAACTAAGTACCAGCATGGCCATTAAACCATGTCCCAAAGTGCCATTTCCACAACTTTTTTGAAAACCTCCAGGGATGGTGACTCCACCACCTCCCTGGGCAGCCTGTTCCAGTGCCTGACCACTCTTTCCATAAAGAAATTTGTCCTAATTTTCAACCTAAACCTCCCTGGCACAACTTGAGACCATTTCCTCTTGTTGCATCACTTGATATCAGAAAGAAGAGACCAACACCCACCATGTTTACCCAGGGCTGCCTGCAAGGAAGCTGGTGCCAGGGCAGTGGGCAGTTTGCCATTGTGGGTGTGGTTAAGAACACACCAGCTGTGGCACAAACAGACTTGGAGCTCAGTGGTTCCTGGGGAAAATTGAGCAGCGGGGTCACCTTCCTCATGTGGATGGATTTACCAAAAGGTGAGAAAAAGCTTAAAACAAATACCCCAACCCCCAAATCCCTGCTCCCCCCAGAACACCAGCACTGGTGCATTTGGTGTCTCTGTGGTGTCAGCTCCTGCAGCACTGCTGACCATGGTTTAAACTGGTGGAGTCTTTGTCTCTGGAGGCTTTTGAGGCTGGCCTGGACTTGTTCCTATGTGACTTGCTTTAGGTGATCCTGCTCTGGCAGGAGGTTGAGACTCAATGACCTTCAGAGGTCCTTTCCAAGCCATTACCATTCTGTGGCTCTGTAAACAAGGTCTGTGCATGTGTGACTGTATGGGGAGAGCTCATGACCTTCCTGCTCTGTGCTAAAAAAAGTCACCAAACACCCCATTGAAAATGCCAGCATCCCCCTGCAAGTGGATAGAATGTTCCCAGGGCTGCTCCTTCCTGGGAGAGAACTGAAAGCAAACTCTGCCGGGAAGCAAAGCCCGTTTAGGGGCACTTGCTGGGAAGAGAGCAGTGACAGCAGCTGCTGAGAAACGCTGTTCTTTGCAGGCGTTTTAAGCAGTAGCTGGGTTTCTAGCCAGGCAGAGGGACCCCTTCCTTGCCTTCCTGTAGCACGTGACGCTGGGCAGGCTTGTGGGACTTCGCACCATGGGCTGAGCCTGCACGGTAGTCGTGATGCAGCTCCTCGCCAAAGGTCAGTGGGATGGAATGAAAACGTTAAAGTGTTTCTTAGGGTGAGTGCTTATGGCACTGCTGCTCGGTGAAGAAGGCACACAGCCCCTGCCTTCCCCCTTCCTGGGTTTCTGCCCTCCAGGTGAGAACCCCACCATGCCCAGGGGATGCTGTGCTGCTTTTTCAGACAGGAGAGCAACGTTTGGGGTTTTCTTACTATGTGGCAAAAGGCACAGAAGTTACTAGAAGGAAATGAAATGCATCTAACTCGATGAAAGAAGGTATTCATTTCCTGCTGGGTGGGGACAGAAATGACCCATAAAATGGTTCTTGGCTTTTCAAAGGGTAAATTCAGCTGAATTTGTATTTTAGCTTTTATACTTTAAGACTTTTTGTCCCGTTTCTGATTTGCTTAGACAATTTATTTCCAGTTCAGCTTATCAGACAGTGGCTTCTAGAAGTGCTGGTCACTTGAGCTAGCCTTTGCAGTCAGGAAAATGGGTATTGGAATTCCAGCTTTTCCAGATACTGCATAGATACGAGAGAGATCAGGTCCTACCTGATTAACCTCTTAATGTCATGAGAAGCTTAGGAGAGGCTTCTGGTCAGGCAGAGTCTCCTAATTGCCTGAGGAAGCATGAGTAGTTAAGATTAGCTTTCTGCCTCATTCCAGGTATTGGATCAAGGACTTTCTGGGACAGTGTGTATGGCTGCTACCCAAAACTGAAGGGCAATGTGTGTTTCTGCCTACCCACTGCATTCTCTACCTGAAAACATTGCTGGAGTTTGGCTTATTAGGTAATTTATAGCAGATCTGAGATAACATCCTAGATTCTTGCCCATCCTGTCAGCCAGATGCCCCAAGGGACACCTGCCTGGGTTGTGATTAGTGCTGAGATCAGGCAAGCAAACATGATGAGTATGCATGTTTGGGCAAGTGCTAAAGTCATAGTTCTTGCCAAGCTGGCACTGGCTTCTTGGCTGGCACTGGCATTGCTGCCCTTATCTGTCCCTCACATAGACCTGCAGGACACTAAATGCAAATGGGAAGCTTTGAGTCTAATAAAACAAGATTTTCTGTTTTTTGGTTAGGTGAAGATATTAAAGTTCTTGAAACAGCAGCCTGTTCTTCCTAGCCTGTTTCATCAGCTGAACCCAGAGCATCCCCCACAATGAAGCCACTGAGCACTGCACCTCTCCCATCCTTCAGTGGAATCCCTGGCCTCAAGTGAGGAACATCAGAGGTACTCTGTCTGACCATCATGGAACCCAAAGCCCGTGCTCAGCAGGAGTCATCCATCCCTTCCAGCACAGAGACAGCAGAAGACCTTGCCTCCAAGTTAAATATTGCTCTGAGGAACAGTAACAGAAAAGATGTGCTGGAGCTGCTGGAGAAAGGGGCGGATGTGAACTCCAAAGCAGAATATGGCTGGACACCACTGCAGAGTGCTGTGCAAGCTGATGATGAAGACCTGGTTCGACTTCTGCTGGATAAGGGTGCTTGTCCACATGCCAGGAAGGACAATGGTGGCACTGCATTTACTGAGGCAGCCATGGTAGGAAATGTGAATATACTGGAGCTCCTCCTTAATCAGGGGTTAAATATTAATGACCACGATGACAATGGCTTCACGGCGTTCATGGAGGCTGCTTGGTATGGGAATGAAGAAGCCTTGAGGTTCCTGTTTAGCAACGGAGCAAATGTGAACTTGAGGAGGGAAGTTAATGAGGAGAAAGCGAAACTGCATAAGGGAGGTGAGACAGCACTGATGGATGCTAGTAAAAGGGGACACTTCTCAGTTGTGAAGACTCTTGTCCAAGAGATGGGGGCTGATGTAAACATCTGTGACAACAAAGACAGGAATGCCTTGATCCATGCCCTCAAGGAGGGTTGCGCCAAGTCAGCTGTCTCCATAGGTCATTTCCTGCTGAACCATGGTGCCAATGTGAAGAGCAAAGACGAACGTGGAAAAACCGCCCTCATCCTAGCTGCTGAAATGAAGAGTTCAGATTTGGTGGAAGCCTTGTTGAAGAAGGACGAAATAGACATCGATGACGCAGATGAGGAGGGCAACACGGCACTGATGGTGGCTGTAGAGAAAAACGATTATGAAATCGTCAAGCTGTTGTGTGAAAAAGGAGCGAGGACTGACATTGGGAACCTGATTGCGGTTGCAAACAGGAACCGCGCTCACAAGACGGCACAGCTTCTCCGGCGCTACAGTGCCAGCTTCGCTCCAGAAACCCTGCAGGACTGGGAGCCGAGCAGCAAGCGCTGGAGGGACCAGCTGAAAAATCTTTACAAAACCGATCGCCCGATGATTGGCAAACTGAAGACATTTCAATCCATCAAGCAGAGAATTCTGAACACTTCTCAAGGTGGCATCTACCTGGGGCTCCATGGTGAGACGGAGGTAGCAGTAAGGATTAGCTGCGGCGAGGAGGGCAAGAAAGAGAAAATGTTCTTCGAACAGTGTGGCAGCTGTAAACATCTACTGAAGCTCTTCCAGTGCGAGAAGCACAAGGACGACATGTATTTGTGCTTCCCTCTCTGGGAGAAAAGCCTTGAAGAACACCTGCAGGAACCAGCAGAGCAAATGGATTACAAAGATACTCTGAGGATGATCTTCCAGGCAGTTGCAGAGCTGCACTCCCTTGGATTTGCTCACCGGGATCTACATCCCAGGAACTTTTTCATAGGTTATTTCTGGCTTTCTTGGTGTTTTCATTTTGTTTTCCTGTTGCCTGTAGTTTAGAAAGGATGTTTCATAGCTGTCTGTTTAGACCCCTTTATGCATTATGGGATGAATACAGCATTAGCTCTCCTCTTGGAATAAGGACAGATATGTTCACGGGCAGCCACAGAAGGCTGAACAGAGCAACTTTATGGCTCTCATTAGACCTGCCCTCCTTTCTGGTTGGACTTAATAATCCTGATGTTCTTTCCCAACCAAAAAGATTTTATGATTCTGGGGCTTTGCAGAAAGACCAACCCACAGCAGATCTCTTCAGAGAATTGTTTTCTAAAGAAGGGGCTGTCCAGAAGTCAGTAACAGACTCTGTCAAGGTTTTCCATCATTATTTGTTAGCGGTTTCTCTTGCTTCCACAGATTTAGATGGCAAAATACACTTGGCAGACTTCGATAACAGCAGAACGTTGATTGAAGGCCAAGAGGACCTCGTAAACTCAGATTTAGAGGTAGCTCCCCTGACAATCCATGTCTGGTTTAAAATTTCAGGCTCTCTCTGGTACTTTCTGTTGCTGTAAATCTTAGGGGGAAGCCTCCCTGCATCCTCAACTAGAATACAGCTTGATTTTGGGGGGAAGCCCATGTAACAGTAGCTGCTGTGTAAGAATGATATGGATGCAAGGCTGAGGGTATCCACAGACAGCCTGTGAGCATGATTTTGGTGTGGCTGTCTCCTCTGTCTCTGTGCACGCAGCTTCAAAGTTTGTGTTTGTACTTGCACATCCACACACCTATAGGAACATGTTCATTGAGACCTGGGCAGACAGGAGAGCTGGGCAAAGGGAAACCTAATGAGGTTCCACAAGAATAAGTGTAGATTCCTGCACCTGGGGAGGAACCACATGGTGCACCAGTACAGATTAGGGGCTGACCTGCTGGAAATCAGCTTCATGGAGAAGGACTTGAGGTTCTGGTGGAGTAAATTAGCTGTGTAACAGCAATGTGCCCTTTTGGCCAAGAAGGCAAATGGTATCCTGGAGTACATTAAGAAGAGTGTGGCCAGCAAGTTAGGAGGTTTTCCTTCCCCTCTACTGTGCCCTGGTGAGACCACATCTAGAGTATTTTCCCCAGTTTTGTGCTCCCCAGTTCAAGAGTGATGGGAATATACTAGAGAGTGTCCAACAGAGGGCTACAACATCTGTCTTATGAGGAAAGGCTGAGAGACCTGAGGCCGTTTAGTCCAGAAAAGAGAAGACTAAGAGGAGATTTTATTAACGTCTGCAAATGTCTGAAGAGTGGGTGTCAAAAAGATAGGGACAGTCTCTTTTCAGTGGCTTCTTGTGATAGGATGAGAGTCAATGGATATAAACTGCAACACAGGAAGTTCCAACTCAACATGAGAAAAAAACTTCTTTACTGTAATAGTGATAGATCACTGGAATAGGCTGCCCAGACAGGTTGTGGTTCCTTCTCTAAAGACTTTCCAGACCCACCTGGAAATATTCCAGTGTGACCTGCCCTGTGTGATACTGCTTTGGCATCAGGGTTGGGCACAGTGATCTCCAGAGGTCCCTTCCAACCCCTGTCATTCTATGATTCTGTGTGTGTGCCCATATACACAGTCTGCTCTTTCAGGAGCAGCTCTCCTCTCCCATTTGATAAAGAAGTGTCATGCACCTGTCACACAAGCAGCAATGTCTTTCCTTGCAGGCTCTCAGCCGGCTCACGCTGTATGTTTTAACTGGGGGTAGGAAATCTCTTGAGCAAGTCAGTACTGAGGATTTGGCTCCTGATTCTCTAGATTATGAGGAGGCTCTGGACCTTGTAAGAAGCCTGGTCTGTCATGATGAACGAGGCTTGGAAGGTTTGAGCAACCATCCCTATTTCTGGAACAAACAATTGTAAGTCCTGGGAGCTTGAAGGAAAAGTCTTCAGTGTGGGATTTGCCTGTAATGCTGGGAACAGTGATGCTGGGGTCTGGAGTGCCTCTGTTACGAGGAAAGGCTGAGAGACCTTGGGCTCTCTAGACTGGGGAAGAGAAAACTGAGTGGGCATCTCATAAATGCATATAAATATCTAAAGAGTGGGGGTTATGAGGATGGGGCTGGGCTTTTCTCAGTGGTGCCCAGTGGTAGGACAAGGGGCAATGGACACAAATTGGGTTCATTTTAACTTGAAGGGAAACTCCTTTACTTTGAGTGTGGGGACCAGGCTGCCCAGAGAGGCTGTGAAGTCTCCTTCTCTGGAGACTTTCAAAACCCAGCTGGAGACATTCCTGTGCAACCTGCTCTAGATGGACCTGCTCTAGCAGAGGGGTTGGACTAGATCTCCAGACATTCCTTCCAACCCCTACCATTCTGTGATTCTGTCCTGGTGCAGCTAATGAAGTTCCTCGTTCCACAGCAGGCTTGATTTCCTGAAGAGAATGTGGAACAAAATAAAAACTCTGACTGATAAAAGAGCTGTCTTCCAAACTCTTAATGCTGATGGACGTGTTCCTTATCCACAGTGGACCAAGAAGGTAGTCGTCTTCTTTTTGGATTGATACAAAGTCATTTAGGCAGAAACTATTCCCAAGTGTTTCACAGTCCCCGTTTAATACCATAACTGAAAAAAAGAACCCCCCCAAACATAAGTAACTGGGGGAGGAAACAATTAAATCTAAGCCATGTAGTCAAAATCCTCCAGACTAAAGACATTGCTCCTAAAAGGGGCTTTGTTGCCTGGGATGGTAGTAAGGGATGGTCAGAGAATCATGGAATCATTAAGGTTGGAAAAGATGTCTAAGATCATCAAGTCCAACTATTAGCCCAACACCACCAGGCCCACAAAACCATATCCCAAACTGCCATGTCTATACATTTTTTTAACACCTCCAGGGATGGTGACTCCACCACTTCCCTGATTAGCCCGTTTCAGTCATTACAGAATTAGCTGGCAAGCCTTCATATGTGTTTGTTGGTAAGCCCTGAAGCCAAGCACTTCCAGCCCTTGTTAGCAACAAATTTCTGGCTAAAGTTTTTTGTTAGGCTGGCTCAACTGCAGTGAGGACAGGCTTGCTTTTGGTGGTGACACCCTGTAAAGAGATGCTGCATCGTTTGAGAACTGACTCTTGTGGTTCAATACGGCAGCCCCTGTGGTCTTCTCAACAGTGCAACAGTTGGACCAAGCCTCCTGAGTCACTCCTTCTCTCCAGGCACGCATGAGAAATCTCTTGTGCTGTGTTAGCAGTCCTAATATGAATGCCACACCTTGGCAATGCAGGGGAAGAAGCACTTGGCAGAATCAAGGGGTCTGTTTGGCGCATGTCCCGCAGAGTGAACTCTGCCCGCGGTGGGAAATATGCTTTCAAGGGTCACAAGATCTGCCCATGCAAGATGACAGCCCTGCAGAAAGGCAGTGGCTCTAGTGAGTGGAGGTAGATGTGCTGCTTTTGTGGCATATGATAAGCAGAGATAAATCTATGTGCTTTCTTTTATTTTTCCCCAGATTGACCGAGATGTTCTGTATGCCATGAAAAATCCTCCCAAAGCAAAACCATTCCACTACAGCAACAGCGTCAAGGACCTACTGAGGTTCATCAGGAACCTGGATGAACATGCAAATGATAAGTACGTGTTGACATCCTTGCCCCTGGCACTATTGCATTGCAGGGAGCATCTGGGTATTTGCAAGCATCAGTGAGACTGAGAGTAACATCATCTTCTGGTGGTTTTCCAGAAGGGAGAGAACCAGGAGGTGGGAGAAGGTCTGTTAGAGATCATCTCATTACAGGGGCTGTCTCCTCTGGGAGTGCAACAGTGTGTGAAAGATTGTGTCATAGCAGCAAGAGGTCTGGAGTCAGACCTCAAAATCACCTTCCTAGGGGTAAGAAAAACGAAGTTAGCTCACAGGATTAGACCTCAGATTTTGAAGCAAAATCTGATTCCCAGATCATCTCCCACAAATGAATCACAGAATGGTAGGGGCTGGAGATCATCTATTCCAACCCTCCTGCCAAAGCAGGTTCACCTAGGGCAGGCTACACAGGAACACATCCAGGTGTGTTGTGGAAGTCTCCAGAGAAAGAGACTCCACAGACTCTCTGGGCAGCCTGTTCCAATGCTCTGTTACCCTCACAGCAAAGAAATCTCCTTAAAAAAAAAAAAGACAAACAAACCTCCTTATCTACCTTGCTATCATTTCTTAAGTGCTGATGCTGACTGCACTGAAGTGCTTTGAGATACGGATCAGGCAGCACTGTTCCTGTTAGGAGATCTTGACTCCTAAAGAGCTGCCAGAGCCTCCAACCCTCTGTGGTGATGGGTGCTTACATGTGAGGTTAGAGGTGGTGAACCGTCACTCCCAGTGATGGTTTCACTGATGCTGGTGGCTGGCACTACTCTACAGTGAACATGAAGGTGGGATTACGTAGATGGAAGTGTTGGAGGAATAGTGAAAAAAATAGATTCAGTAGCTTAGGGAAGATACAGAGAAGCTGCAGCTCAAAGATTTCTAGGAAACTTTCCTGCATTTTCAGAAGGCCTTTGGAATGTTTTTTTCTTTTCCTTACAAGGGAGGAACCAGTGTATCTGGGACACTCAACTCCTTGGACAAGCTTTAAAAATCCATTTTGGCTTTGTTCTTTTTCAGGATCACCAAGATAACAGGAGACCATGCTGAGTATTTCTTGAAGCTCTTCCCAGCTCTCACCATGTATGTCTACAACACTTTGCACAAGCATCCCAGCTGCAGACACTTGATAGAATCATAGACCTGTGTCTGTTGGAAAAGACCTTTAAGGTCATCGAGTACAACCATCATCTAACTACCAATTCTGGTGCTATACCAGTAACTTTGCAGACGTTCAGGACCCTTCTCTGCAGGGTATCACTGTTTCATGTTCCATGTCTGATCCCACCATCACTGTCTGCTTTTGTTCCCTATTTCTTAATCTGCAAAAGAGTTGAAAAAAGTGGGTAAGGAGATGGGAGAGAGCACAAGAAGAGACAGTGCATGGAGGACTTAGACTAACAACTGAAAGATGCTTCAGAAGTGTTTGGTTTAACAACGACAGGCTTTGAAGAGGGAGCAAGCTGGGTGCTAGATGAGGTCACTTTTAACTAGCTCTGTCCTTCTGAGTTTACCTGCCTCTCTGAGCTGGCAGTTGACCACTCAGGCCAGCCTGCTGGGACCCCAAGGACAACTTCTGGGGATGCAAGAGATGTTTCCACAAGGGATAGACATAAGGAGCACAATCCCACAAAACTCTGCCACTATGAGTAGTCCTGACTCACCTGGAAAAGGTCACTGACATCAAAGGGACTGCAGGGACTGGCTCCTCCTGGAAAGGACAAGTTCTGCTGTGGCAAGCTACGTCTGCAAGGCAGGGCTATGCACAAGCACTCCCTGTCTCCAACACAGTGCCACTGTGGGTGTACCACTGTCCTCCTGCCAGGCTTGGCTCCCTGGCACAGAGCTTGTGCCCATGCAGCCAGCTCAGAGCTTTGAAATTTGGATGCTGAGTGATACAAGCCCACTTCTGATATTCCACAGCACACAGCACGTTTGGTGGTCTAAGGGCTTGCTCATTCCTTGGCTATGGCTCTGATTTGCACTGATTTGCTCTGATTATGTGTTGCTTACAGAAGTATTTTTTTCAGCTGTTGAAAGGACTTTTACTTTTCAAACTGAGATTGTTATTCTTTCAATGAGCCTCTGAAGAACCCCAAACTTAGAATAAACTTGTCTGGAAAACTGATTCTACACTTATGAATGGGGTTCCCCCATCCCCTCTACATAGAAAGAGTCAGTCTGCAGCACTACAAGATGACCAAAAGACAGCCATTTTTTTGCTTCCTTGTGGAGATATCTCTTGGCTGTTTAGGTAAGGTTTTGTGACTTCTCAGGTGCTTCTGTCCAGTATGGATAACTGATGGGAAAAGATTTTGGGAAGTGGTGAAGGCTTCCTGCCCTCAGAAGCAAGCTGCCTCTTGTGAAATATTGGGCTGAGTGATGGGGGGTTTGCATCGTTTTTGAGGAGTGAGGGTGAGGATTTTGTGGATGAGTTGAAGATGAGCATCAGTGTTTGCATACCTGTGAAACTCTCTGAGTGGATGTGTTTGACTCATCTCCTCTATGAACAGGCAGTTCCCTGGGATGCACCATCAAGCCCTGTGTGTCCTCTTAGGTATGTATGCTTCTAGATGCAGGCAGCTGCAAACCAGCAGGCTTTGCTGTGCATGAATTGGGTGGCATGAAATGGCAGACTGCCATCCACACAGCCATGCCTTGTGAGGTTCTGTGCTTGCCTGCACTGTGATCCTCGCTCAGAGCAAAGGTCTTTCTGATGGTCTTAGGAACCTTTAAAACTGCATAAATCTAACAACAGAGAGCTTGGCTGTGCAGCGAGTACAAACTAGAATACAGGAGGTGTCACCTGAACTTTAGGAGAAACTTCTTTACACTGAGTGTGATGGAGCACTGGAACACGCTGCCCAGAGAGGTTGTGGAGTCTCTTTCTCTAGAGAGTTTCAGAACCTGTTCAGACACATTCCTGTGCAACCTGATCTAGGCAAATCTGCATTACCTGAGGAGCTGGACTGGATAATCTCCAGAGCTCCCTTCCAACCCCTACCATTCTATGGTTCTATGATTCTATTTATGGATGAGATACCGCTAGAGAAAATGCAGCCAGGAAAATGTTGACTCCTCTTCTGTCAACGTTTTCATCTTTTCCTTTCCTCCCTGCTCATTTTCTCCTGTCTGTTGCATCTTTCTCATGCCCAGAAAGCAGGAGGACACCCAGAGGTGTGTGTCCATTTCTCAGCAGTGTGTTGAGAAGGGGTGCTATGGGCAGCGTTATGGCTCCATACCATAGCAGCGTGTTTCTGCTCTTGCAGCAGCTGAGGTGAGGCTCCTTCAGCCTATTGTAAAATGCCACAGTTATGACTTGTTTTGACCTTTGCATCTTCTTGAATTGCTCTGTTGTTTTGTTAAACGGATGTGACTTGGAGCCTTAAAAGGCTGTGGAAAGGCCTTCCTGAAAGTGGACAGCAAACCAGAGCAACGATTAAACCCATAGAGACTGTGACTTGCATTCCTGGGGCAAACAGGCTGCTGGGAAGAAATTGCAGCGAAAGCTTGTGTGGACTACAAGGCTGTATCCTGCTTTCTGAGATGCCAGAGAAGAAACTTGATCCATGCATGGCATCTGCAAAACTTATTGCTCACAGAGTATCAGGCCATGAGAAGTGGGGAGTCTGCAAGGACCAGTGCTGGGTAAAACACCAGGCTGCCCCTCCTCCTGGCAGGGTTTGGGAGGATGGATGACTGCTCAGTGAAAGGCCAAGCAGGACGGAAAAGCAGTGGCAAGCTGGACAGTATTGCAACTGGGTAGTATGGCAGTGTCTGATGTCACAGCCTCATGATAATGGTGCCCTGGGGAGCCAAGGGCAGAGCCAGCTGCCCAGGTTAGTGCTGCTCGATGTGCTGCTGACTTCCAGCATCAGTGCCCACCTGGGAGCTGCTGCCTGCCTTTACCACTTACAGACAGGCTTGCAGACCATGCATGATGCCCAAGGGCACGCTGATTTGGCCCTCATGCTTCATTCCCCTGCTGTTGTGCCTGTACTCTGCTGTGCCTCTGTCTTTTTCCTCTGCTTCTGCTGGGTGACCCCAGGGGCGGCTGGCTCCACCCAAAGAGATGGGATCAGGTGCTCTCCATCCTGTCACTTGTGTGCTGAGGACATGCTTATGTGCACAGGGATGGCCTCAGGTCAATGTGTCTTGCTTGCTGCGCTGAGGAAAAAAAAAAACAAAAAGGTCCACAGAAGCAGTGGAGTGAAGATGACTTTTAGCCATGGTTATGCTGTGTTGAGCTTAAGGCACAGTTGTGAAGCCTTCTAGGGACCAGGCTCAGCTGGGCTCAGGCCTGAAGAGTTAGTGCAAAGCACACAAAAATGCAGCTAGTTTTCGGGGCTGAGACCATCAAGTTACAGCACAAGAGCAATATTGAGGTGCTGGTCACAGTTCAGGTTGTAGGAGCAACATCAGCTTCCAAAGTCCTTCATTTATAGAAAGGTTTTTAGGCTTTGGATTGGTTTGATTTTCTGACCCTCCAGAAATGGAGAATCACAGAATCACAGAATCAAACAGGTTGGAAAAGACCTTCAAGTCCAACCTATCACCTAACATTATTTAATCAATTAAATCATGGCACCAAACGCCCCATACAGTCTCTTTTTAAACACTTCCAGGGACAGTGACTCCACCACCTCCCTGGGCATCCCATTCCAATGACCAATCACTCCTTCTATGAAGAACTTCTTCCTAATATCCAGCCTGAACCTCCCCTGACACAGTTTGAGACTGCGTCCCCTTGTTCTGTCATTGGGTGCCTGGGAGAAGAGACCAACCCCTAGCTGGCTACAACCTCCTTTCAGATAGTTGTAAACAGTGATAAGGTCCCCATAAACCCTCTCTTCTCCAGGATAATCATAAGTGACACATGTGAAACGTGTTATTGTCTGCCTTAAATGCACCTGTGTTATTCCCAGGATGCAGCCTTTTAGGATCCGAGGGTTAAAAAGTAACTGATAATAGGTCAAAATGGGAGCTATGATAGGAGGGATGTGATTAAAGTTCATGGCCTTTTCTGCACCCTTGTGACATGAAGGGCTTTGATCTGTTTTGGTTCCTGCTTTGTAAACAGTACTGGCTTTTGAAAAAAATCGTGCTGAAGCCCTGAGTTGGACAGGAGCTGATCTGGGTTGGAAAATCAGGCTCTGGAGAGAAGAGCACCATCTCACCACCCAGGCACAGCTGAGCAGAAAACCAGGTGCGCTCTCTTAGCCTTGTCACCTATGGGAGGTATTTAGTTTGTGTGAAGGGACAAGGAGTGGGACTGTGGTTGTAGGTCATATTAAGTAGAGCAGTTCCAATCCTTGGTAAGAAGGACAGTTCTGTGCAGCAGGGCCAGAGAAGCTTCTAGGGTTGAGTGGTCTTTAAGGAGCTCCTTCCCCATATGAAGTATTTTCTGTGAGTACTTTGTGGCTTTAAGCACCTTCCAGATTTCTTGGAAAAGACCTTGGAGGTGGTGTGCTGTACACTCACTGTGGGTTGTTTGCACTGTTGCTGGGTCCCAGCTATGGGCAATGCATTCTTTTCAAGATATGTGTAAGGAAGGAGACGGTTAGGTGGACAAGAGTATGTTCTTGGGTAGAAATGTGTCATGGTATGTCCCTGTCATAGTTGCAGAGGTGCAAGGTGCTGTGCTATGTTACCAAGCTGTGCTGGTTTGAGGCTAATTGGAATAGTTTAATAGAGAAAATTACATTATAGGCTGTGAAAACAATGCTGATGTCTACTTCACTCATAGGTTTGCTGGGATGTTTAAGTACTCAAAACATAGTCTCTGGGGCACAGCGCCTTGGTCTAGCAGCTTCTGGCTTTTTCTCCTCTCTGCCAAGTAACCTCACTAACCACTTTCCTTCTAACCCCCCTGGCCGATCCTCCAAACTCACCTTGTGCATAAAGCAAACCTTGGGGTAAGGTATAGGGGTGGGGAGAAGGTGGAAGGGTGGTTGGGAGCCGCTCCTGGGGTCTCTGATTTCTGGGAGGGGTGTTGTGTTTCTGTGTTACCTTTAACTTGTATATTTCTGTGAACATTCCTGTCTATAGTGTATATATCTGCTTGTATATTGTGCCTAGCTGTAAATATAGCTTCAGTCCTTAACTTCCAGCCGGCTGAGTTCTAGTCTGGGTCATTTGGGGTTGGACTTGATGATCTTTGAGGTCTTTTCCAACCTTGGTGATACTGTGATTTTACAAAGTGTGGGGGGTGGGTAACTCCCAAACCATCACACAAGCAAACTGCAGGATGCTATGAGCTGCTTTATTTTTAGGTCTCCGTGCTGATAAAGTGCAAGCTTTGCAGTGTGTCTGAGCTGCTTATCTTCCTTGGAGCACATCCCTGTCCTGATTAACATAGGTGATTTTGGGTTTTCTGATGTTCCTTGGAGGCTGCCTTCTTTCCCTTGGTGCCTTCAGAGAAAGGAGAAATGTTGTATCAGTGGTTGCTGCTGACAGAGGCAGGGTCTGGGTGATGGGAGATGAACAACATGGATGTGTGCTCCTGGTCGAGGGTGTTCAGGGCATGGAGGAGGCTGCATCTGGGGATTCTACTAGAGAATGGGGGATGACCGGAAATCTGCATAGACCTGCAGTGTTTGGGTCAGGCTCTGCTGCTCTGGGTGTTTGTGCTGGTGTGGTTTGAGGGAAGTAGGCTGCCTCTGCAATCAGCTCTTCAGGACAGGTGACAGAGCTCTTAAATAAGCGCTTTTTCTCTAGACTCTTATCTGTATCCAAGAAAGCCAACATGCATATATTTTCCATCATGGACTGATGCAGGGAGTCCTAAAGCCCAGCTCCCATCCCAGCAGCTGGAGCAGGAATGGTCCTTTCAGCACTGGTTCACCTTTTTCTCCTCTGAAGAGTCAGTTTTCTTCTGGGGTTTTGGCAGCAGGATCTGGATCCCTTTCTGGAGTGTGAAGACAGTGGCTGTGTGATTGCCTGGTGAGGGAGAAGAGATGAAGTGGCACTGTGCACTCTGAAGGCAAATGAGGGAGGACAGCACATCCAACAGGCAGAGTGGTTGAGCAAAGGCATGAGACTTTTGAGGGCTGCAGGGCAAGGGTTATGTGTCCACCCTAGCTCTGCTGCAGGGTTGGAAAGTCCTCGGAGGCTTTATGAGGAAATGGTATTTGGAGAGATGGTGAGGGAGGTGTGGACACTGGAACAGGTTGCCCAGGGAGGTGGTGGAAGCCACATCCCCAGAGGTTTTTAAGGCCAGGCTGAGGTGTCCCTGCCCATGTCAGGGGGATTGGAAATGGATGATTTTTTAGGTCCTTTCCAACCCAGACATTTTTGTGACTCTGTAATAAATAATAATGATAAATTGTTACCTCCTTAGGGCACATTCAGCCTTTGCATGATCTTTCATGAGAAAATTTGAGCCTGTCCTTTAAAGGCAGTGTTTTTCATCCTCCCCAAATCAATCTAATCTACTGCATTAGGAAGACTGGTATTCCTGTTTTTTCAGCTCTTAGCTGGGTTTTGGCTTGTTTTCTTTTTCACAGAATGTTAGTGTCTGGCAAATGTGACTCTTCTGGACATCGCAGATGTGACAGGATGAGGGGTATTGACTTCAAACTGGAAGAAGCTTAATTTTTTAGGTGAGACAGGAGGAGGAAAGCCTTCCCTAGGAGGGTGGAGAGGCACTGGAACAGGTTGCCCAGAGAAATTGTGGAGGCTGCGTGCCCGAAGTGTTCAAAGCCAGGCTGGATGGGGCTCTGAGCAGCCTCGTGTAGCAGGGGATGTTTCCGCTCATGGGATAGCGCTTGGAACGAGATGATAAGACTTTCAGGTCTCTTCCAACACAAACGATTCTGTGATTCCGTGTGTACACACAGATGTGCTCTGGGCTCTGTGCCCGCAGGGGTGGCTGCCCCCAGCGGAGCCCCTGAGGTGGGGTGTGGGCGGTGTGCCCATCTCAGCCCGACTGGTCCCCCTGCTCTCTGTGGAGCGCAGGCAGTGCCACAGTGACGCCTGCTGGCGGCAGAGGGAGTCGGCTCCGCTACCCCCTTGCGCGCATCGCGTCGCGCAAAGCAGCAATTCGCAAGAGGAGAAAAGCAAGGCGTGGGCCAGGGGAGGCTTTCTCTGAAATTGCGGACATCTTTCCTAGCAGTTTCGGTGCCTTTTAAAGACAACACGGCCGCTTTTTTTCCCCAGATGAAAAGCAAGGTTGGTATCTTCAGGTCAGGAAAGCAAGACCCTTAGAAAAAGGTCATGGGTGAAAGTGGGATGAAGTGCAGAAAAGCATCCTGAGCAGAAGGTGGCATGGGCATTAGCACTGCCAGAAAGAGCAGCTGGTCCTGGTTTGCAGGCCACTTTGCTTTGCTATTCTTTGACAGTCAAAGCTGCCTGTGACTGGCAGGTGCTGCCAGTCTGAGATGCACCCTGTGGATACAGCTCTGCCCTACCAGATCATGATGGCATCTGCCCTTCCTACTCAACCAGGCTGAACATGCCAGCCATGCAGGCTAGGGCAGGAGAGATGAGGCAGTTCTGGGAGACCATGCATCTCTTTCCAAGCTCACCACCCAAGATGAGGGATTTTATCTGCCCACCTCTGGTTATTTATCCCTGTGAGGTGCTACTGGGAGCTGTAGCTTCGGCGCAGTTGTCCCAAGGACAATCACTGCAGGATTAATCTCCACATGAGAAAGATTGCAGTTTTTTGTACACGTCCCTAGCTGTCTCTCCAGAGCAGTAGCATCTTCAGTGCAGTCTCACTCTGAGGCTCCATGTAGCTAAGTATGGACTGTGCTGCTTGGGCTGTGGTGGGACTATCCCAACTGTTGCAACAGCTTGCACTGATTAAATGGAATCATAGACTGGTCTGAATTGGAAAGGACCTTTAAATATCACTTAATCCAACCCCCTTGCAGTCAGCAGGGCCATCTTCAACTAGACCAGGTTGCTCAGAGTCCCATCCAACCTGACCTTGAATATTCCCAGGGATGAGCCATCTACCACCTCTCTGATGGGAACCTGTGCCAGTGTTTCACTGCCAATGCCTCTCTCTATATCCATTTCCTGAAGACCTTAACAAAAACATCTTCATCCCAGATAACACAGCAGGTAACTCCTGTGTGACACAACACTTCTGTTGGTTTCTACCTGGGAATATACATGTGATGGGTTGGGGGATTGTCTGGTATGTTTTTGTTTAAGTGTTTTATTTGATCGGTTTTGGGTTTGTGTGTTTGTTTTTGGTTGTTGTTGGTTGGTTGGTTTGGGGTTTTTTTGTTCATTTTGGTGTCAAGAGGCTTTTGGATTAAAATGACTATGTTTGAGAAGGGTCTAGAAGCACAGTGAGGCTCTGTAACAAGTTGGAGATTCAAGCAAAACATTCCATGTTATCTAGGAGAATACCCAAGACTTGATGTGGCCCTGGACATCCTAATCTAGTTGGAGGTGTCCCTACTCACTGCAGCAGGGCTAGACAAGATGACCTTTGAGGGTCCTTTCCAATCCAATGCAATCTGTGAATCTGTGTGGGGTGGTTTGAGCTACAGACATGGCTTGGCAGTCTTGGAGCACACCAGAACAGGGGTCTGTTACCTCAGCTTGGTTGCAG
Organism: Ramphastos sulfuratus; assembly: GCA_013399055.1. NCBI lineage: Eukaryota > Metazoa > Chordata > Aves > Piciformes > Ramphastidae > Ramphastos > Ramphastos sulfuratus. Next base: position 88,305 of record WBNM01005403.1, read on the forward strand.
AGCTGTAGCACAAGCACCTGCCTTGTGGGTATCAAAATCTTAGAATTCTGCTGATTTTTAACCAGAACTTGACAGTGATAAATGACAAGGAGCAGAACAGTGGCTTGCTGACACCCACTCGACCGTCAAAGCAAGATTAGTATGTGCCTATTTTGGTTTCCCCTTTAATCAAAAATCAATTAGACAATTTCCAAATGAATATTCAGTCCAGGAACTGTGCTGTCAGGCAGACTGACAGCACTTAGCACTGATTTCTTTGTGCTTTTCAGAGTTATTCAGGGTACTGAAACTAAACAAGTAGATGAGGAAGGAAAAATATCTTTTTCTTTCCCCAGAGATGTCCCAGTGGCTGTCATCTCAAATCCTGATGAAGCTTATTTTCCATTTCAGATGTTCAAAGTATCTTCCATGTAATGCCACTGACCATGGTGTTGGGCTGCAAGGTTCTTCTCCTTCTGTCTACAAAGGCCTGTAGTAATTGGTGGAGGGGCAATGGTTTCAAACTAGAGAAGAGCAAATTTAGATTGGATGTCAGGAACAAGTTCTTTACCATGAAGGGAGTGGAACACTGGAACAGGTTGCCCAGGGAGGTGATTGAGACCCCATCCCTGTAGATAATCAAGGTGATACTCAGCGAGGCTCTGGGCAACCTGATCTCCTGACTGCAGAGGGTGTTGGACTAGATGACCTTTGGAGGTCACTTCCAACCCAAACCATTCTATGATTCTTCTGCTCCTAACTGACTTGCAACTCGAAAGATTAGTTGCTTTATTTCTGGTTTAGGGGGTGTGTGAGTACTTTTAACTTGGTTATTGAAGAGAGCATGAGTTATGCAACAGCTCTTTGCTCATAAAGTCTCAGCATCTGCTTCCTTATTCCCCTAAGAAAGATCTAAAAACTCACTGGGCAGTCTTGGCTGATGTCCTGCTGGGGCAAAACGGGCCCTGAGCATTTGCTTGCAATGCTAATACCCTGTCTGTTTGGCTGGGTTTCAAATTTCTCTCCTGCCAGTGGTCCATTTTGCCTCGAGGAGCAATTAAAGGGGTTTTGCTCTGGAGGGGCTTATGCTCCTCCTCCTCCAGTGGGTATTGCAGGCTAGCCCCGGGGGGATATGTGACTCCCTCCCAGGCTTTGTTCGTTTTCGGCAGCATGTCCAGGCTGGGCTACCCTCTCTGCCTCGTGGTTGCATCGAGAGCATAAAATTGGAATTGTAACTTCCTCGTTTATCATTTCAGCGCTGATCAGTGAGTAAATGTGGCTACTAAATCTATTGGAGTCTCTGGGTTTTCCCACCAATAGCCCTGCCCAGGGTAAAGGGAGTCCATCTTGTGGCTAGCAGTGGCGTCTGCCGCTCCTCACCCTTGAGTATTTGCACCTCTTTATTCCTCCCCTAGATTACCTTAAAGGAGTTTTCTTCATGCCTTTTGTGTAAGTAATTCCCGACTGGGTATTCAAACTTTACCAAATTGTAAATAGTTCACCGTTTAGAGGTGTGTATTTGTTTGGCGTGGGAGTTTGTGTAAATAAAGTTTAATATTTTCCTATTTCTTGCATATTAAATTTGAATATTCATAACAGCTGAATTTGATGAAAAGGAACCACTTCAGAGATCCCTTCTTTTCCAGTGTGCCTGCACCACAAACACCCTCAAAGCTGTTTGAAGGAAAAAGTTTAGCTCTTTCAAGAAGAGCCCTGCGGGACGCCAAAACCCCAGATCTGGGCATCTCTGTGTTTGGAAGAACAAGCCTGAAGACAAATATGGTACTGAGGGACAGGCACTCTGCTTAGCTGGACTGTACGTGTCAGATGATTTAGAGGAGACTCTTGTACTGGGCAAAGAGGTTGGCACCTTGTCTGTCACAGACACTCTAAAGCTTTTCATCACCTTCCAGTAGCAGAACCTGTATGAGACATCGAAGATAGCAAACCTCCAAGCAGACATCTACAGCTGAGCTCCTGGGGAATGTCTCATCTGCATTTTCTTCATCATGTCAGAGGAACAAGTGGATGGAAAAAAACAGATGGCATCCTTAGTGGGGAATACCTACCTTCTCCAGAAGTGCATCAGGGTGGGGAAGATGATGACCTTGGCCCTGTGGTAGAGGGCACGGGTCAGTATCCCTTTAGAAGATAAGCTCCAGATGAAATTTCTCTCTTCTTCAGAGATGTTTACCTGGTCACAGAAGAGACCTTGCTTAACCAAAGCAGTTTGTGGCACCCGGATGTGTCCTAGAGACTTGTGTCTTCCCGCCTTGTATTTCAAGCAATCTCTAAGAAGAGATGCTAGTTACATCCTGGCTGACTGTCCCAGGCAGAAGGGTGGGATCTGCCCTGCATTTCTGTGGAAAACACTGTGCTTTCCAAAAGGAAGACAGGCTGCTGTGAGGCAAAGAGGTGGGTGCAGTGGGGAGGGGATGATGATGGTGATGATGATATTAACCCCTGCAGCATGAAATGACTGAATTGGTGATGAGCATAACCCATTCTGGTCCTTCAGCCTGGCACTTCTCCAGCAGGTAGGGGTTTTCACCATCTCCTCATACACACATTTGCTCTCAGTCTATCTGGGTCAAGTGCTAGCATGGGTCTGGTGTTGGATCAAGTCACATCCTGTGGAGCCTAAGTGCAGGTCTCAAGCTCTAGAGCATACTCTGAAGCATCACACCACGCTTGGCTGGAACAGATCCAAACCTTTGCCTGGTTCCCCTTTTCCAACAACCACTTGCAGCTGTGATGCAAAGGTCTTGAGCAATGAGCAGCCTTCATCCTCCCTGGGTGGGTCCCAGCATCTTACCTGCAATCTGGGGGGAATGTCAGAGTTCAGGAAGAGTTTGATGATGGTGGCAACTTTCTTTTTCAGAAAGGCAACTTCCTTCACTGTCTGCATGTTGTGGGCTGCCTGAGCTTCAACCGAGTCAGCCAGACTGAAAAACCTGCAAAGGCATGAGGGGTCTTGCTCTGAGACGAAGCTGCTAAACTAGACAGTCATGTTCTCTCTTAGCTCCGTGTTTAGTTGGTCAGAAATAGCAATCCATGAGGTGGGGAATAGTGAAACAGGTGGCATGAAAAGCCACTTCCCTCTTCTATCAGCATTGTGGTCATGGCATTCAGGTAGGGTACGTGATGTTTACCCTTCTTCAGGAAGAGAAGGGAATTGAAACCTGGCCTCAGGTATGGGTGTGTATGCTGACTGAAGGGCTGTTGTGCAATGGGCATTTGCCAGGTTGGCAAATTTGCCAGGTCAGTTGGACAAGGTCAATAGAGAAATGTCAGAACCGGCATGTCAAGAAAAGTGTAGGCAAAATGTTAGATTGCTTGAGACTATCAAAACTAAAGTACTTCTAGGATACCCAAACCCTTAGCCGGGGAACTCTTTCAAGCTGCAGTGAAGGGGGTTGTGGGCTCCAGGAGCAGGTAACCATGAAGAGATTAGATGTAGGGACCTGTGGGGTGAGACTTTGGTGCATTGTACACTGTAGTGTAGACGCTAGCCTCGCACAGAGGTGCTGATAAAAATTCAGGAGTGTCTGCACAGACCTTAGTCTATGCTAGTGAATCCATGGGCCAGGTTTTATCCCTTGCTGAGGAATGGATACTGCTCGTAGGATGGAAGACTGGTGGTACCTGAGCATCTGTGGAAAGGGAACTTACTTGTCAATCTCCAGGTAAAAGTGGAGGTCATCCACGAGGAAGCTGACTGTAACGAGCTGGCTGTTAAACATGAGATGTCTCACTAGGACCTCTTTGTCCACTGGGGTGCTGGCGTGGGCCTTGTGGAAGGGGAAACTGAGCGTGGTGCTGCTGCTCTGCCTTGTGCCAACGGGCGTATCTGAGACAGAAGAACTGTCGTGTCCTGCTTCTGCCAGGGCTGTTTGAGGCCAGCTGGGTAACTGATGCTGAGCTACACCCTGCTGCTTCCCCTCACCTCTGCTTGCTTTACCTGCCTGCTCAGGGTCTTTCTAACTATTTGGACTATGTACTTCCTGCAACAGGGCTCTCCAGGAAAACCAGATGCTCCCAGCATGGGACATGCCCCCTAGCTTGGCAAGCTCCTCCACCCTTCCTCCTCTCTGCACTCATGGAGTGCTTATGTTCACTGTTTTCATAGGGGAAGGCCACAGTACATCTAGCTGTTACTCTGTCTCTCTCTCACAGAGGCTGCCAGCAGATAACAAGGGAGGAGGAAAGGTTATCAAGTATTGCTTTTCCCATGTCGATATTCTCTAGTTTTTGTAATTTTCATGCCCAGAAACTTCTTGATCTAGATGGGATTTCTGTGTATTTGGATTTCTTTTCTAACTACTTTTCCAGACTCCTCTTGAACCTGTGGGTAAGCTTGCAGGATACACACCCTTTGGCAAAGCTTTCTGTAGGTATCTCCTTTTGTACAGCAAACAATGTTCTTGCCTTTTTTTTTTTTTTTTTTGGCCTATGTCCCCTTAGCTTCATTTAATGCCTCCTGGATTTTGTGGAAGGGATGCAGACTTGTGTATTGCTTGAGAGAGACACAACAGCATAATGGAGTACCCATATCAGAAAATCAGATCCTGCATGGATGTGTCTGTGTGTGCTGACTGTGCAAAATTCTGGACCTCATCTTCCAGCTCCAGGGAGACCTCATCATGGCTCTTCACTACTTAAAGGGGCCCTATACTTTTTAGTACACTTTTTAGCAGGGCCTATTGCGACAGAACAAGGGATAATGGGTTTAAATTAAAAGAGAGGAGATTTAGACTAGGTGCAAGGATGATGGTTTTTACAATGAGAGTGGTGAAACACTGACTCAGGCTGTCTAGAGAGGTGCCCATCTCTGGTAACATTCCAGGTCAGACTGGATGCAGCTCTGAGCAACCTGATCTAGTTGCAGATGTCTTTGCTTACTGCAGGGGACTAGATGACTTTTAACGGTTCCTTCCAACCCAAATCATTCCATGATTCTATTAACTCCAGTGCTTGTGTTCAGACTTCTGCACAGCAATATCTGTCATCCTGAGATACCTGCTCTTTATGTGCCTCCAGCTGAGAAAACTGAGGCAGCATATGGGGATGGGAGATGACCCACAGATTTCCTTCATTTAATTCTCTGCCTAAAGCCAGGACTGTCCTGGGGAGGCAGGAGAAGGGGGTGGAAAGAATCTAGCTGTGCTGGTTTAAGGCTANTACATTCCTCCTCATTTCCTAGCTCTTGACAGAGAAAGTCCTCAAACTCCGCACGGCTCTCAGCGTTGTTCATCTCCCTGCGGAACTTGCAGAGGCTCTCGATGAGGTCATGAATGGCACACCAGGCCCTCTGCTGCAGATACACAGCACAGCTCATGTCAGCTCCTGGCTGCAGCAACAGGCTTGCTCCCACACACAACCCTCCCTTCTGGACCCACCACTGTGAGCTGGAGCACCAGAGCCGAGCCTTGGTGGTGGGGTTGGTGACCCAGGCATCTTTGTTTTCCAGCATCTCCCAGTTTCAAGGGTGGCCATAGCTGATAATGTGAATCACTTGGCCAGTGTAGATGAATTTGGAGAGGTCTGCATGGAGCAGCACTCCAGAGCCTCTAGCAGTGAGCCTTTATCAGCTGCCTTTTTGCAGGTCTCCAAATCTGAGCCCCATCACTTCATTTATGCGAGCACCACTTGACTCACAGCATCTCCTTTCTTGCCTGGACATCCTCAGCCTGCCAGCAGAGACAGGCTTTCCTTACCAGTCGTAAGTTTCTCCATCCTATGCTGCAGATGAAGGTTAGGTTTATGTGTCTCACTCAGAGGGAACAAGTCCTGGTACTCTTTAAACTTGCCATGTGGGTGATCAAAGAGAGAGCATCAAGGGCAGCTAGACATATGAGGAGGGCAGTGGTTTGCTGGGACGGTGGCTGAGTGAGGGGAGCAGCTGACAGGCAGAGCCACAAAGATGATAAATGGAATGGAACATGTCTTATGAGAGACTGAGGGAGCTTGGGCTCTAGCTTGGAGAAGAGTAGACTGAGAGGTGGCCTCACCAATGTTTATAAATATGTAAAGGGTCAGTGCCAAGAGGATGGAGCCAAGATCTATTTGGTGATGCCTGACGACAGGATAAGGGACAATGGGTGGAAGTGGAGGCATAGGAAATTTCATGTAAACATGAGGAGGAATTTTTTCACTGTGAGAGTGACAGAACACTGGAACAGGCTGCTCAGGGGCATTGTGGAGTCTCCCTCTCTGGAGATATTCACAGTGGAACGCATCCAGGTGGGTTTTCATTTGGTACAGGTGATCCTGCTCTGCCTGGGGGTTGGACTGGATGAGCTTTTGAGGTCCCTTCCAGCCCCTGACATTCTGTGACAGGGATGCCCCTGAGATTGGTGTCCTATTGGACAGAAATTCCTGGAGGAGGCTGGAGAACAGGCTGGATTCCCCTTCTCTTGACTTGAGATTGTCCTGCCTATCTACACGGTGTTTCCTCCTCTAGTCCAGCACTCTGAAAGACCTATAATGTTTTGGTCCCCACGGGACAAGCCCTGTTGGCCTTGCACAGACACCCTTGCAGTCTTGCAGGGGTGAGGCTCTGGGTGGGATTTCCATGTACTAGATGATACTGCATCAGGAAATGGTTATGACAGTTGCTGCCTGTCACCTTGGGGCAGGATGGGTATTGGGAAGGATGTGTTTGTGTAACCACTAGACTTAGGGAGCCAGCTTGATCCAGGTGCTCACCATCATTCTTCCATTGCTTTCTGGACAAGGGCCTGTGCTGTCGTCAACACGAAGGGGCTGACTGTTTTGGCCTCGTGTATTTCACTGATGATTGAAGAGTCACAGTCCAGCTGTTCCTCTGGAAGAGAAGTAAGGTCATTGCCTGCCCCTGTGAGCTACCCCTGGGCTGCCATGGCATCTCTGTCTACCCTCACATCTGCAAGTGGCTCCCTGTCCCATCTCTGCCTGCCCTGTCTGCTGAATGTCTCAGCCCTTTTCCATACCGTGCTGATTCCATACTTTGCTAGTGAAACTGTGACTCCAAGAGCATCTAAAGGAGATAAATAAGCAAGAATTCTTTCTGCTATTGCAGTAATTGCATGTTGCAAGTTTTGCCCAGTAGATCCTGCTGAATTTAGATGACTACCTTTCTAGGAACATAAGTGGCAGTGAAAGGCCTCAGCAAATAAATGCTTCACTGGATGAGAAAGGACAATGCCAGGTCCCTACAAGAGGATATAAAATCTGCAACCAGCATCAAGCCCAGGGAAAGGAGGCTTTCAACATGAATGAAGTGCAGGGTAGGAGGGCACTTACCAGCTAGGATTTCACCATGGAAATAATTTTCGATGATGCTGTTGAGAAGGAAGCTCTTTCTCTCAGGGCTAGTCTCTGTGACCAGCCTCTCCACAGCCATCCAGAAACGCAGTGGTTTGTCTGCACCACGCTCCTCAAGGAACTGCTTGAAGTAATGCAGGCGGGCAAGGTTGTGCAGTACTTTCACAAAGTGCCTACAGAGGAGGAGGCACTAGGAGATGTGACATCTGTGCCACCAGTGGCCTGGAACATAGCACAGCTAGGACCTCTGTGCTTGCTTCTCCAGCAAGTGTGGTGATTGGGGGACTTGAGCATCTCCCCTACAAAGAGATACAACCCTGGGACTGTTTAGGCTGGAGAAGAGAAGACTGAGAGGAGATCTTAACAGAATGTACAAATATCTGAGAGGTGGGTGTCAAGTGGATGGGGCCAATCTCTTTTTGGTGGTCAGCAGCAATAAGACAAGGAGCAACAGCCACAAACTGGAACAGAGAAGGTTTTGCCTCAACATGAGGAACAACTTCTTTACAGTGAGGGTGACAGAGCACTGGAACAGGCTGCCCAGAGAGGTTGTGGAGTCTCCTTCTCTGGAGACTTTCAAGACCTGCCTGGATGCATTCCTGCGTGAACTACCCTGGGTGATCCTGACCTGGCAGTGGGCTTGGACTGGATGATCTCTGGAGGTCCCTTCCAACCTCTAAAAGTTCTGTGATTCTGTGAGTGAAGAAGAGCTAGAAACATGCAGATGAGTGGGTGCAGGATCTGCACAACAGATGGACCAGTAAGGGCACAGCCTCCCTTGTCTGTCGTGCCTATAGAATCCTAGAACTGTCTAGATTGGAAAAGACCTTTAAAATCATCATCCACGAAGCCACTTGGAACCCAGGGGGTATTCTCCTGAGAAGTTGTTTATTTTCTGCTGTAGGTGCACCTGCCCAGCAGCTTCAGTGCTGTGTATCCACAGCAACTGCTTTTGGCCTGAAGAGGAGGTTTCATCTAGGGAGTTAAGAAGCAAATAGGTCTTTGGGTCTATAATGGAGACCTCAGAACCTGCAGGTGGCTTGGCCAGCCCTATAGAGGCCAGGGGAGAGAGGCAGGTAAGGATGGGGCACCTGGGAGGACTAGTGGAAGCAGGAGGTTGTGAATAAACAATTCGCCACTGGATGGCAGAATGCTTCGCGCAGTTGGCTGCCGAGAGGGTGTTCCGGACTGGAAAACGTTTTGCAGCTGGTAGATGAGGAAATGATTGATTAGCTGTAAAGCCAGAGGATGTTTATATTGAAAGACTCAGCAGAGCTTTGGAAAGCCAGAGCTGGGAGCAGGCTGGGATTCGGGGTCGTTTCTGAGGTCGGCAAGCTCTTATTTGAAAATCAGTGGACTAGGTCCTGTATTCTCTGTTAAGTGTAGCTCCTGAAACTGGCATTCACAATAAAGAAACAATAAAAGCTCACAAGAGGCACATAATAAGAGCTGCTCCTACTCAGGACTTGTGTTCTGATTTACCATTTATATCCCAATGTGGACCTGTGAGGACTTGTCTCACCTCCTGAGAGTACTCCTGACACGAGTCACAAGGATATTCATCTGCTTGGTGAGCACAAAGGGATGGCCAGGGATTAATTGAGGATGAAGAGCATGAAACACGCACAAGATGTGAGGAGTAAATCTCAGCTGTGAGGTTGGGGGTGGGTGAAAACATTTTTCTCCTTTCCTCAGTAGTTCAGACCCACAGGCTACCCATACTGACACCTGAGAGGGCCCAATGATGAAGCAGGGAGCAGTGGCACTACAGGGCAGCACTGGGGAGAATCTCCTTCCTGAAAATGTAAAAGTAGCAAACCCCAGTGAAGCAGATCTGGGTCTTCTAGAGGGCTTCTCTACTGGAACAGGAGGTGGTTTTCTCTCAGGAACAGTCCTCCTCTTTCTCTTCTCAGGTTCAGTGTCTGTGGGGTTGGCCTCCTCCTCAGGTGACAGACAGAGTCTGCTCACAGGTGTCCTCAAGGCAAAGGAGCCCAAAGAAACCTGAGCTGCGCCTAGAGCCACCATGCTGATAGTGAGACTGGCTTAGGAGACACTCAGTGCTCTGTCTGTGTGATTTCACGCCCTTGGTATCAGCTTCAGAGAAGTATTCCCACTTCCATCTTTTCTGGCTGCATTAACACCCCAAAATATGCCTTTCAAAGGTTGTTTGGCCTCTCTCCCAGAGATATTCTGCTACATGAAGGGCTGCAAGCAGGGAAGATACCTGCTTGTCCAGGTGCCTAAAGGTATGCTGGAGCACCTTTGAGACCATGAAAGTTGTGGACCCATCCTGCTTCTAGCCTGCTTTGGAGACCCAGATGCTCTTTTTCTTTGCCTGGGCTGTCCACATCCAGTGACGATTTTTGAAGAGCCAGTACATCTGGATGGAGTGAGGATGTCACCTTCTGGGAGTCTGCCACCTTCTGGGAGTCTGCATCAGAAGTCAGGTCAGATAATGTGTTCACTCCTCCTGGCTACGACAGCACTTCAGCACTTTGAATGCTGTATGGTGATTGCTACTCACCTTTCCTTGTCCCTTTTCTGTCCTGTTCCCATGACCTTCCTGTAACTGCATTTCTCAGGTACAACTGAGGCCCCACAAGCTACCTACTGGTTGCTACAGGTGACTGTTGTCACTGTCAGTGCACCAGCAGTTGCTGAAAAGCCTGATGTCTTTCTCAAAAGATGATGTAAGAAGACAAAACTGAGGTTTTCACACCAGCGTGGCCAGTCCTAGTGTCCACAAGAGAAGGTCAAGATGTGGAAGAGGACTGACTATGGCAGTTGCTGGTTTTTAGGTTCAGTTGCTTTGCTGCACCAAAGTCTGGTGAGCCAACCCAGTCCAGGGATCATAGAATCATTGAGATTGGAAAAGACGTTCAAGATCAAGTCCAATTGTAACCCAACTATCATGACCAGTAAACTACATCCTGAAGTGCCACATCTCCACGCTTCTTGAACACCTCCAGGGATGGTGACTTCCACCTCCCTGGGTAGCCTGTTCCAACTTGTGGCATTTGGTGCCTCTGGTACTGGCAGGAGAGAATTTGGTGCACAAGTCACTGCCAGTGCTTGGATAACAGCTCATGGCTCCCAGATGCCTTGCCCAACCCACTCCATGATGGCCATGTGCTGTCATCAATAGAGCAATACACCAAAGCCAGTGGTCACCACAGATGCAGGATATGTGCTTTATCAGCATGAGCCCCAGCAGAAATTCAGAGCTTCCTTTTACCTGTCCTGCAGAGAAGTTCCAGCTCTGCCTGGAGGAAGCCCCCTTTACGGAGGTCCTGAGTGGCCATTAATTGCCAGTGCTCAGAGGAGAGACCTTCCAAGTTCCTTGTGCCATGCAAGGCCTGGCTCAGCCTCAGGGACTCATTTAGTCGCTGGAACAGGAGGAAATGTTCACCTTCTCCAACGGCATGGCCTTGCTCCTCAGGTGCTGGGACATTGCTCTGTAGAGACTATGGTGAGAAGAGCAGAGGGTGATAGCACAAAGCACACACCACCTGAGGAGCTGCTCCTGCACTGTGCCAAACAAGGTAGCTGTATGTTGTACTGAACCTTGGAGCAGAAACTTGCTCTGCTTTAGCTTTAAACCACCAGGAAGAAATCTACATGAGCACGAAGCTCATCATAGACCTTAAGCCTCCCTGTGCATAAAGCTGGCTCACATCTTCCTGCAGCTGGGATGTACCAGGGATGTGCAGCAGGTTCACAGGATGTTAGGGGTTGGAAGGGACCTCCAGAGATCATTGAGTCCAACCCCCCTGCCAGAGCAGGACCATAAGCTAGTGCAGGTCACACAGGAATACATCCAGACAGGTCTTGAAAGTCTCCAGAGAAGGAGACTCCACAACCTCTCTGGGGAGCCTGTTTCAGTGCTCCAAGACCCTTAGAGTAAAAAGTTCCTCCTCATATTGAGGTGGAACTTCCTGTGCTGTAGTTTATATCCATTGCCCCTTGTCCTATCACAGGGCACAACTGAGCAGAGCCTGTCCCCTCCTCTTGACATCCAACACTCATATATTCATAAACATTGATTAGATCCCCTCTAAGTCTTCTCTTCACCAGACCAAAAAGCCCCAGGTTCCCCAGGTAGTCTAGACAATGGTTTGCCAGCAAAGGTGGCAGCTTTCCTAAGAGGTCTGCATCCACCCAGGAGGGCTGAAAACAACCTTGAAGGTGTCTCCAGCACAGGTAACCTTGTGTGCCTTGTCTGTTGGCTGCTATACCTGGGAGCAAGCCCAAGAATAACCCTGCTAATTTTCTGAGCAACTAGTTCCCCTGGTGTCAGTGTAGTGAGACCTGAGAGGAGTTTGGCTTGAGGGATGATGCCTGTGGAGACTGTGGCCTTGATGCCTGCTGAGGTGCTAACTGCACTCCCAGAAGAGGTCTGTGCTCTGAGGGGTGATTTTTCTGATGAGATGCTTCAAACCCTGGGCAGTTAATTAACTCACAACTGAGAGCATTTCACAAACTGAGGCCAAGAGCTGCCAGCTGACTTTTTCCCAAATCAGCCCTTGCTGACTGAGCTGCTGGCATCTCCATGAGCTAAGGTCTTTGGGGACAATATCCCTGACAGCCTCTTACTATCTCAAGGATCAGCTGCTGGTTTTATGTTGCAGTTTGGGGGGAAAGCCTAACGGTTTGTTTGAAGAGCCCCATCTGTATTCATCGAAGTTGCGTATGTAGGTTGTGCAGGGAGCCAAGTAGGTGGGATGCTTGGGGAGGGGGGTTTGGTTCTTGAGGATGCTCCCAAGTGTAAAGCAAGCATTTAACATGTTCATAAACAAGTGGGATTCCCACTGCCAGGAAGGGTAATGCTCCTGGAAGATGACTCTGAAATAATCTCTTTACACAGTGGGGAAAAAACAGTGGAAAACTTGAGTGGGTTGAATCATAGAATGGCTTAGGTTGGGTGAGAAAGCTACATGACCTACCCAGGCAGTCCTGTAGGCATGGGGGCACATGTATGTGTGTCTGCACAGGAGTCACAGTAACAGCAGGTCTTGCTGCAGGCAAGGGGAAAAAACAGGGCAGTTGATTCCCAGGAGGGCTTTGCCCGTGAGGCAGTTACTCAGAGTGCTTGACTGCTACTGGTCTCACCTCTGTCTCCCTTAATGACTACTTTGAAATGTCTCCTTGGTTTTGGTTTTGTTCTCACAGAGGCATGCCTGCAGTGTGACTGACGTAGGGGGTGCTGCAGTGGAGGATGTGAGGATGGTTGCTCTGGGTAGCTGGAGTATCATGCTGTAGCAGCATTGGTTGGAAGACACTGTGGGATGCTGGACCACTGCAGCTAATGCTGGACTTCTCCCTCCCTCTCTCTGATTTTTCATATTTCCACTGCTTGAACACCCACCAAGGATGCCCAGAGCCCCTGTGTGCCTCCACTTTACCATAAACTGGAGAAAGGTCCTGTCATCGGCAGCCAGAAATTCCTCATAGAAGCAGCAGAGCACCTGAGGAGGAACAAAAGTGAGTGCTCAGTTAGTGCTCCAGCAGCAGCCAGCACCTTTCAGACTGGCTGTACCCTGAGGCTGCAGTGGTGATAGTACAGGCAGGTCCCACCTCACTGAGATGGCCGGGACAGATCTGCCAGGAGATTTACACCCAGGCTGATCTATTGGGTTGCTCAAAAGGCTGTAAATGTCTTTTAGTCACATTGTGATGGAGATGGTCACACTGCCTTGACATTCCATGGCCCTTGGCATGTACATCTAACAACTGAGGTCACCAGCTACTAGATAATTGCTCATCTCTGCTCCATTGGCCAGCAAACCAGCGAGGATGCTCCTTTGCACTGGTCTGGTGCATCTTGGTCACAGGTTCCAGTGCAAGGTGGCTTGTAGCTGTAAGATTTTTTTTCCCCTTCCTAGTCTCTTTTCATCTTTATTTTCCAAATATCTGTCTTCTTACACATGCCCAAAGCCCTCACACCACCTCTAGGGTGCCGACAGTACCTGCACCTTCCAGCCTCACCACTTCCAGCACTGCCCCCTACCTTGCAAATCTCCTTCTGGGCTCTGAATATGCAGGGGGAGAACTCTCCATACATCAGATATTTCTGCAAGCTCCTGACAGTCCTGCTCTCCAAGGGAAGGTGCCCAGCAGTGCCCTCTTCCAGGTAGGTCTTGCATATCTTCTCCCCAATCAAATGCCGCAGGAAGAAACTGTTTTCCTTGCTGGGGTCCAGCACCACAGGTACAAATTCCTCCAGGTCATGCCACAGGTCCAGGAGAAGAGTCTCCACGTACCGGTGCTGGCTCTTCAAGAAGTCCCTGAAGGGCCGTCCCGCGCAGCTGTCTGCACGAAGGGCCCAAGGAAGGAAACCCATGGTCTTGACTGACTTGTTCAGGGATGGCAGCTGGACAAGAGGTGCAGAGGAATGCAGGTTGGAGAGGACTCTCCCTTCATGGAGGCCTTTCAGATGAAGGACTCGCTGTGCATTGGGTTCAGGTCCACTGGGAGAGGTTGGCCCTCCTTTGTCTCCACAGGCAGCAGATTTAGCTGGAGCAGCGTTTGCAGGGTGCTCTGGCTGCTGAGGAATCAATCCCAAAGCATTCTTATCCAGCTGTGATTCCCTTGTGCTCCCACCTGGCCCTGGCTCTCTTTCTGGTTGCACCTGAAAAGTGGGCATCTTACTTTCTTGGATGTCTGTTTCATCCTTGACCAGAGTCCAGATGTCTGCTTTGGCCTTCTTGCTGCAGTAGGGTCCCGACAAACCCTGGCTTCTTTTAATGCGCATTGTGAAGAGATCTTCGGAGAAGCCTGAGGGCTCCTGCCAGTTGCCCCACGATAAATGCTCTTGATACTCCTGCAGCAGAGGCTGGCACAATTTCTCTTTCTCCATGCTGATCTTGCAGTGGATGAAGAATTTAGGGAGCCAGTAACTCTGAATTGTAAAAAGGACCCGTTCCTGCATCTTGCTTAGGATTTCCTTCCTGGTGCTGAAGGGCCGGAGAAGTCCAGCTTTCAGCAGTGACCCTGAAATGGATGCAGGGGATTATGATGAGGAGACTGCTCGAAGTGGATCATTTCCCAACCAAAGAAAGCTGATGATGGTGTTTCATCTCACTCAGAGCATCCAGGAAAGCCCACCTTGCTGGAAGAGCACTGCTCATCCCCAGCTCCCATGCTTCTTACCAATGGTGGTCCTGCAGAGAGTGATGATACTGGAGCCTTCACGCAGGTGAGTGGCTTTCAGCTTGTGGAGTAAGGACAGGTAGAGGTCCCTCTGCCTTGCATCTGACTCATCAAGCTCCAGGAGCCTTTCAGTGGTGAGCCAGAAGTTGGTCAGCTCCTCACCTATGGATCAAACAAGAGACAGGTGTCAGAGTCCCTGAAAGCCCCACTGATGAGAGGAGCAGTCTGTGGTGTTCAAAAGCAGAAAGAAAGGAAGATTGCCTGGATGAACCAAAGGAACAGTGCAGAGAAGAGCCAGTGCAGTGCCCTTTCTGATGCTCTGCTGCTGGCTCATCTTTCACAGCTCTAGCTGGGATTGCAATATCTCCTGTTCCACCACTGCTTACCCACATGCCCAGCTCAGTGCTGGTGTCCCACTGGTCAGCTTGCCCAAGGCTGGCTGAGAAGGGGCTTCAGTGCGTCCCATGCCCACCTGCCGTTCCTTGGACGAAGGCTCGAAAGTGCCACATGCCCTGGCTCCCACTGATGCACTTCTCCAGCAGCCACTGGTCTGCACTTTGCCAGTTGAGCAGTTTTGCTGTCAGAGAGAGTGCAGAGCATGACATTGGGAGGTGCATGCAAGAGTGGGCCTCAAGAAAGCCCTCCAGACCCCACCATCATTCCCCAGCCTTCTTGACAGAGGCTGCCAGATGACAGCCATGCTGTGAGCCAGGAGACCAATAAACCACACTGATGGCAATGGGAGTTTTGAGTAGCGTTGGAGGAGGCACACGTGGTGTTGGCAGGGACAACCTGCACGTGGTGACAGCCTGCCCAGCCGCTGTGCTTCTTCCCCTTGCAGTCCTCTTTTTTTTTGTTTTTTTGGCCTGTGGAGCTTGGCCTCAACCTCCTTCAGCTGAAAGTTCAACCCAACTGGGGAAGCAAGCAGCAGTGCTCTCAGAAACAGCAGTGGAGCAAGCCTTGATGAATTGCTTCTTTTGGGGAAATTAAAATCTGCCACAGCTTTCCTTCCAGTGGCCTTGCCTTGTGCTGACATGTGGGTTGACAAAGCAGTTGGCTGGGCTGAGATGACTCATTTGAGGGGGGAACTGAGCACAGTTCACACTTGCTGCTGGCGAGACTGACCACAGCACAGCCCTGGTTTTGCAGTGCAAAATCCATCAGACAAGGAACCTATGGGAATTCGCTGAGAGCACTCTGGGCACCCTGTGTAGCTACAGACCCAAACACCAGGACCTTAGTTTATCATGCCTGAGGCTGCTCTCCAGCCCTGCTCCACCCCTGAACTGCATGGAAACCCTTGCTAAGCAGCTTCTTTCAGCTCAACTCCATGAAGGCAGTGAGCCTGTACTACCAGAGCTGTGGATTAAAGCCCCACTTATCCTGTGGAAAGCCCAGGATCTGCTGCATCCCCACAAACGGGACCTTCAGTGCCTTTTTAACCCGGAGCAGTGGCAAGCACCCAGGTGGTGACAGCCCCAGCTAGAGGAAGCAAAGCCACTCCGATTTCCTCCGTGCTGAGATGACTCACCTGCTTCCCCCGACCGAAAGAAACCCAGGAGCTTCTGGCAGAGGATGAGGTGGAGGCACAAGCTGGATTTGCAGAAGTGAGGCAGGCGGTGCTTTTCCAGCCAAGCCAGTAAAGCCCGGGGGCTGGGATCCTGCATTGCAAGCCCCGCAAGCAAGGAGAGGATTAGGCTGTGAGCAAGGAGCCATCTCTTGCCTGGGGATTAGGGTGAGTAGTGAGGGACCTTGCTATGGGAGGTGGGGAAGGCACCCTGTTGCTAGATGGTGAGGAAAACCATATCCACGCTGAGAAAGAAGGGAGGATGCTCAAGCTACGTAGCTCCTGCCTGCATCCCTGCAAGCTCTGCCTGCGAACCTGGGAGAGCTGGTGCTGCATGGCTGCTTCTCCTCACAGCCTGTCTGCTATGCTGGAGCCCAGGCAGGAAGGCATGGCAGCTTGCTGGCAGCACCGAGAGGAGCAGGTTCCCTTTTGCTATGGGATCTGAGCACTAAGAGGAGCAGGCTCCCTTTTGCTATGGGATCTGAGCACCACAAATGGCACTCACTGGTGTGGAGAGGGGGAGGGATGAGCCAGTTTGAGGACCAACAGGACTTCATGCCTAGTGAATTCAGGAGGAATATAGGGCACAAAAGACTGATGTTCATATCCTCCTTCTCTGCCACCACCTCCAACTGTGAGGGCTGAATGGATCCCATAACCTGTATCAGGACTTCAAATGGCTTATGGTCCTCCCAGGGCCTAAAAGCAAAATGACACCTGTTTGAAATAATCCCCCAGCTGCAAGAACAGCAGAGCCAGAGAGAGGCCTTGGCAGTGAAAAATGGACTCTTTCCCTCTCCTGCCCTGCTCCCTTCTTCCTTTGCCACCCTCTTCACAAGAGGCATTTTCTCACCAGGTGGCTTGGTAGCTCTGGGCAGAGGTCCCACTGGCCTGTGCTGCTGATGTAAATGGGTGTCTGGCCAAAAACCTATATCAAAAGGAAAGGGGAGAGCTGAAAGAAATGGAGGGTGGCAGGGGAGCCCAGAGCTCAGATATTCTAGTTAGTTCTCACTATAGAGGAGGACAAAGTTTTCCCCTTCAGAGCTCTGTCTCCAAGATGAGGGTCTTCAAGTCTCCCTCATTTTCCAGCCCGAGTGTGGCGTATTCCCAGCTTTCCTGGGGCTTCAGGAAGTTCCTGGGCTCTTACGATGCAGAGTAGACTTACAGGAAGATTCAGAAATACGTTGAAAAAGTCGACAAAAACATCATCTCTCAGCAGAAGCCCCAAGTCTGTGGAGGCTATGGTTGCTACAAAGGGGAGAAAAGAAAGTTACCTGGGCTTTGTGTTGCTAAGGGTGATGTCAGTGTGAACTAGAGGATGTTTAGAGACTGACAGTTCTAGAGGATGTGTGGTATGGGCTTGCTCTGTGCACATGCAGGAGGGACGGTTAATGGAATTTGGGTGCTCCCATGTGATCTGGGTGAGTGGCACAGGAAAGCAGCAGGTTCATCTGCAGACAGGAGCTGGAAAGGATGAAAAGCAGCTCCTTAAAAAGCAAAGGTTCATGGTAGCGCCTGTAAGGCAAGAGAAGGGAGGTGTGGCTGGAGGGGACTAGCTGTGCTCCTCTACCTTACCCAGAAACCAGGCACAAGCCTGCTGTCAGAGAGTGGAGCTGTGTGCTGTGCTCTGGTGCTGCTGCTCCAGCCCCACTGCCTTGGTGTTGTCTGAGTCCTCTTTCTCAGATTGTGGTTGCAACTTACCCCAAACTGGCAGGCACCATCAGGTTAAAGGCAAGCTGTGACTCTGAGTAGAGTCACAATCATTGCAGACCCCCACCCCATCCACCCACGTGCCACTATCCTGTGAGGTTTTATTCCTGTCTGAAAGATCTAGATGCAACAGAGTGAGATGGCATCAGCCTTCTAATGGGTGGTTGCCCTTAGAAATGTCCACTTGTGTGAAGGCACAGCTGTGTCACAGGGAGCACCCACATTTCAGAAGCCTAACACTGCTTTTTCCCCTGCTGTCCTATTTGGGGTGTACTTAAACGGGATGAAGCCCCCAGCAAAGGTAACTCACCAGTGGCCATCATGCTGCTGTGTCCCAGGGATGCGTTCTGGAATGTCACACTGTTTGTGACACGGTTGTCATGGTGAGGCCTTGGGATGGCTCTCAGAACTTCCCCTTTTGCAATCCTTCAGGGAAATGTCACTTTTAAAATCACCACACTTAGTGAAACAAAACCCCTCCCTCCTTCCCCACTTAGGTAAACTTCTTGCTTTCAAACCAGGTTCAGGTGGTGATGGAAACCTCCCAGGAGATTGCTCTGCCTCAGATAGAGCAACCCCAGATTTCTGATTAAGCTGTCTTGCTTCTCTAGGGCTTAGGTTGCGAGCCAACCTCGGAGACTCTCCAGTGGGAAGAGGGAAAAAGGAACCACATCTCTCTCTTGCAGCAGCAGTAGTGACCTATTTGCCTGGCAGGAGGAGGAATCTCCTTCCCAGGTAGGTATTTGATTCCCCTGTCCCTCATGCCATGGTGTCAGACCCAGCAGGGATGCTGGTGCCCTCCAGGTTTTGGGCACCATTGCACCTGAGGTCTCTGATGTGCCTTGTAGCAGAGAATCTGGTCTGCTCCTCCGTACCTCCGTGGTGCCAGTGGGAGTGGGAAGGGTTCCGTGGCCTGTTAAGAGTGTGGAGCAGAGGTTTTGTGGCTTCTCCTGCACTGGACATCTCTTCTACGTTTACTTAAGGTGGGGCTGCAGGGTGGACTCCGCCAACCTTTTGTTTCTACCAAGCTCTAAGCTTTCTTCTTCTGGCCATTGACAGAAGGCAGCTGTGCTATGCTGGGTGTCATGGCCCCTCGATGTCGCTGCGGCTGCAGTCCTTGTTCCTATCACCTGCATGGGCAGGTTAAAGCACACGTAGCGGTGTGGAGCCGCCTCGGCGCGGAGCGCGGGGACCTGGTGCTGACAGCGGTGGGGCAGGAGAGCTGCCCGCACCCAGAGTGTCCCCAGGAGCGGGGCCACCACCAGGTGGCGCTGTCAGACCAGGAATGTGAGGCTGTCAGCAGCAGCAGGGCTCCGCACCTCAGCCACGAGCTGGTGACTCCACAGTCGCGATTAGCTCAGGGACAGCCCCAAATGACTGATGGAGCTGGTGCTGGGGAGCTGAGAGTGGCAGTGCTGGGCCGCTGGCCCCGGGTCACTCCGTCACCCCGAGCAAGTGAGCTCATTTCCGTGCTATCCTATGCAAGGAGGACAAGCGGTGCTACATGACAGGCTCCAGAAAGCATGTTAGGATCATAGAACTGATCTTAAGGGTCTTTTCCAGCCCAAACATCAAGTCCAACATTTAACTCAGCACTGCCAGGTCACCACTGAACCATGCCTCTCAGCATCACGTCTATGTGCCTTTTTAGTATCTCCAGGGATGATGACTCCACCACGTCCCTGGCAGTCTGTTCCACGGCTTGACAGCTCTTTTGCAGAAGAAATTGTCCCTAATATCCA
>WBNM01005404.1:0-10998 GCA_013399055.1 Ramphastos sulfuratus
CTCCTCTTCTCCAGGCTGCCCAGGCCCAGATCTCTCAACCTCTGCCTCATTTATCTGTAGCTGATCCAGGGAAGAGGCTCAGCGACCTGGCTCGTGCTGTGCTGCTGGGCAAAGCAGCGAGCTCTTGAGATGAAGAGAGGCAGCAAGGTTGGGAAAGGAGCCCGAGGAAGGAGAAGTTTTCACTCCCAAGCAGCAACTCACCACAGCTAACACCGCTGAAACCTGCTGCCAGGCTTGAGGCAAGCAGAAGTCCCTGTGTAGGAGGGGCAGTGGGGAGGGAAGAGGGAGGGCAATTTGTGCTCACAACACAAGCTCTTGGATTGTTTGCTTTGGAATTATAGAGCAGGGCTCGAAAAAAATGGATTTGCTTTCCCCCCAGAGACTGGCAAACAGCAGGGGCACATCATACCTCAGGCAGCGCAGGGCTGCGGGAGCTCAGCTTCGCTCTGCCTGCTGAATGGATGGAGAGCAACTGAGATCTAACAACGGCTGTGGGCTCTGAGTCATGCAGGGCAGGAGTCACACAGCAGCAGCAGCAGGCCACAGGCCTCTCCAAACGCTGCAGCTCACAACTTCTCAAGGCAGAGCAGCTGACAAAAGGGGCAGGCAGTCGCTGGCTGCCCNCTTCTCCCAGCTCAAAGCCATTGTCCCTTGTCCTGTTTCTACAAGCCCTTGTCCAAAGTCCCTCCCCAGCTCTCCTGGAGCCCCTTCAGCTACTGGAAGACTGCTCTGAGGTCTCTCTGGAGCCTTCTCCAGGCTGAACAGCCTCAACTCTCCCACAGGGGAGGTTCTCCAGCCCTCTGATCATCTTCATGGCCTCCTCTGGACCCTCTCCAGCAGCTCCAGGTCCTTCTTGTGCCCTTCAGGTCCTGGAAGGTCACTGTTGTAGCAATAGGTCCATTTGTGAGGAGCACTAAGACTGCTTTTTGAGCAGCAGTAAGGGTCATTTGCAAACAGAGGCTGCAGGACTGCTCCTAATGATGCAGAACAAGCAAACAGGCAATAGATGGTGAAAAAAAGGAGAGCAAATCACTTCCCAGGGGAGATGAAGCCTTCCTAAGCTTTAGTGTGGAGAAGAAGAGGCTGAGGGGAGACCTTTTTGCTCTCTACAACTCCCTGAAAGGAGGTTGGAGCCAGGTGGGGGTGGGGCTCTGCTTCCAAAGAACAAGGGATGGGACAAGATAAAATGGCCTCAGGTTGCCCCAGGGGAGCTTTAGGTTGGACACAAGGAACAATTTCTTCCCCTTGAGGGTTGTCAAGGCCTGTCCCAGGCTGCCCAGGGAGGTGGTGCAGTCCTCATCCCTGGAGGGGTTTCCATGGGGCATGGCTCAGTGGTGAGCTGGCAGTGCTGAGTTAAGGGTTGGGCTTGATGGTCTTAAAGGATTTCCAGCCTGAATTACCCTGAACCATTGGTGTCCTCACCTCCATGAGGGTGGCCAAACAGCAGTGAGCAGCCAGAACAGATAAAGGGTACCCAGAGCTGGGCTCTGCTGCTTGGTTTAAGCATCCTTGGTGCTGCCACCTCCAACTGGCAAATGGCTCCTTCACAGCAATGCTGGCAGCCAGCATGAAGGTGACCCAGTTAACTACAAAGTGGTCAGCCTGATGTCAGACCTGGAAGCCAGGGCTCATCTGGGATGAAATTAAGACATAATTAAAGGCTGTAAGTTATAATTAAAGTCAGCCACTGTGTCTCTGTGGGAAGGATGAGCCTGGTGGCACTGCTCAGCCTGAGCTGAGGAAGGCATCGTGCAGGTTATGGCTGGGCAGGCAGGGCACAAAGTGCCTCCTGAGGTTGGGTGCTCCTGTGGAGCACCTCTGAGATGAAGCCAGGCTGAAAGAATTGAGACTGCTCAGCTGCAGAAGAGAAGGCTCCAGAGAGACCTCAGAACAGCCTTCCAGTACCTGAAGGGGCTCCAGGAGAGCTGGGGAGCGAAGGTTTAGAAGGGCCTGTGGTGACAGGACAAGGGGCAAGGGTTTGAAACTGGAGCAGGCTGG
Source organism: Ramphastos sulfuratus (assembly GCA_013399055.1). NCBI lineage: Eukaryota > Metazoa > Chordata > Aves > Piciformes > Ramphastidae > Ramphastos > Ramphastos sulfuratus. Next base: position 1,999 of record WBNM01005404.1, read on the forward strand.
ACATCAGGAGGAAGTTCTGCACAGTGAGGGTGGGGAGAGACTGGCACAGGTTGCCCAGGGATGTGGTGGAGATTCCCTTCCTGGAGACATTCAAAATCAGCCTTGCTGTGGTCCTGGGTAGCCTGCTCTGGTTGGAGGTGTCTGACTGCAGGGGGCTTGGACAAAATGCCCCTAGAGGGTCCCTTCCAAACCTAGACATTTTGTGACTCTGTGGAGGGGCTGATCAGAAAGCTGGGGACAGACTTTTGAGCAGGGCCTGTTGTAGCAGGTCAAGGGGGGGATGTTTTGAACTGAAAGAGGGAGATTGAGAGTGGAGAGAAGGGAGAAAGGTTTGACAGTGAGGGTGGAGAGAGCCTGGCCCAGGCTGCCCAGAGAGGTGGGAGCTGCCCCATGGCTGGCACCACTGCAGGTCAGGTTGCCTGGGGCTGTGAGCAACCTGCTCAAGTTTAGTTGGACAAGATGACCTTTGAGGATGCCTTCCCACCCAGTCTGTGCCTCTGTGTCTCAGGTGCAGCAGAGCAGGGGGCTGGCTGAGAGCTCTGCAGCAGGAGCTGGGGATGGTTCGCCAGGCTCCGCGGGGAGCCAGCTCCAGGCAATAATTCCATCGATGATCCAGGAGAAGAAGTACCAAATCCTCGCCCCCAAAAACATTAGCAGATGACAGGAAGATTGATGTGAGGGTAAATATTGATGAGGAGAGAGGAAAATGTGGGTTGCTTGGTAGTGCTGAGCCCATTCAAAGCCTCTGTCTGTTACTGCAGCCCAGGACACACCTCCAGAGGAGAGCTTCAGGCAGGATTTATGGCCAGAGACTGCATCTCAGACAAGAGAGAGCCTCCAATGGGCCCTAAGGGTCACTACGGGTGACCAAGCCAACACAAGGCTCTAATGTGATGCTGGGATGAAAAGACCTGGTGCAGTTCTTGGGGGAGTTGTAGTATCACACTGCTGAGCCTGGCACTGAAACACTGCAGCAATCACAGTTCCACGGACTGCATCAGGTTGGAAAGGACCCTCCAAGGGCAGCCTGTCCAACCCCCTGCAGGCAGCAGGGACACCTCCAACTACAGCAGGCTGCCCAGGGACACATCAAGGCTGAGCTTGAATGTCTCCAGGGATGGGGCCTCAACCCCCTCCCTGGGCAGCCTGTGCCAGTCTCTCCCCACCCTCACTGTGCACAACTTCCTCCTGATGTCCAACCTAACTCTGCCCTGCTCCAGCTCAAAGCCACTGTCCCTCATCCTGTCACTCCCATCCCTTGTCCAAAGTTCCTCCCCAGCTCTCCTGCAGCCCCTTTAAGTACCACAAGGTTGCTCTAAGGTCTCCCTGGCGCTTCTCTTCTCCAGGCTCAACAGCCCCAGCTCTGCCAGCCTGTCCCCACAGCAGAGGTTCTCCAGCTCTCAGATCACCTTCATGACCTCCTCTGGACCCTCTTCATCAGGTCCAGGTCTCTCTTGTTCTGAGAGCCCCACAGAGGGACACAGCACTGCAGGTGAGGTCTCAGCAGAGCAGAGGGGCAGGATTCCCTCTCTTCATCTCTGCCCACGCTCCTTTGGTTGCAGCCCAGGCTGCCATTGGTGCCCATTAAGATGCCCACAACTAAAAAAGGACATCTAAAAAGCAGAGAGGCTGGAGGGATGACTCACAAAATCAATCTGAGGGCTGGAGAAATCCTCCTGCTGTGAGAGGTTTGAGCTATCTTAGCTCACTGACAGAAATCCTGCCACCCCCCTCCCCAAACCAGAGCTGTGCCAACTGCTCTTCTCCAGCCAGCCATGCAGAGAGCCAGGGCCTGGGAGCTGCAGCCCAGAGAGTTCAGACAAGCTTTGGGTCAGGATTAGAAACCTCTTGGAGGTGCTCAGAGCAGGAGATACCACTCAGAGGGCAACCACAGGCTCTTCACCTCGCCGAGAAGTGCGTGGGCAGCACAGGGGAAGCTGAGCAGGATGATTTCATAGACCCTTTGGTACCCAGTGGGTAACTGAGGCTCCCACCCCTGCCACTCACCATGGTGAAGCTGGGATAGCAGCAACCACCAGGAGCAGAGAGAGCTGACAAGGCAGCAGGCAGCAGAGATGGGTGTTGGCTCCTCAAGGTTCTGAGGTAGAAGCCATAGAATGGCTTAGGGGTTAGAAGGCACCTTCAGAGATCACCAAGCCCAAACCCCCTGCATAGCAGGGTCACCCAGGGCAGGTCACCCATCCAGGTGGGTTTGGAAGATCTCTGGAGAGAGAGAGGCTCCACAACCTCTCTGTCTGGGCACCTCCAGCCAGCTGTGAGGAGTCCTCCTCCAGCCTCACACCAGCAGCAAAGATCCTGCTGGAAAGGATCTCTTGCAGCTCCTGGAGACTCCAACACCAGCAGGGAGAGCTGCCTGAGCAGCTTGGGAACCACCTCAGCCTTCTTCTCCCTGCTGGTAGCCAGCATGGGGCTGCTGGCTGCTGTGGGTGGGAGCCTCACCTCCCATGCCCAAAGGTGCTCTCTGTTGCCTCACTGCAGCCATCACTTTGCCCCCTGGCTTGAGGCAGAAAGCAGCCATGGTGATTTTGCTGCCCAAAGGTGCTCTCTGTTGGCTCACTGCAGCCATCACTTTGCCCCCTGGCTTGGGGCAGAAGGCAGCCATGGTGATTTTGCTGCCCAAAGATGCTCTCTGTTGGCTCACTGCAGCCATCACTTTGCCCCCTGGCTTGGGGCAGAAGGCAGCCATGGTGATTTTGCTGCCCAAAGGTACTCTCTGTTGCCTCACTGCAGCCATCACTTTGCCCCCTGGCTTGAGGCAGAAGGCAGCCATGGTGATTTTGCTGCCCATCTTCCCAAGCTTGGCCCCTTCTCATGATGAATGCCAAGCACACTAAGTGTGGAAGGGCAGAAGCTGGTGGCTTCTGTGCTGGTCTCAGCTCTGAGCTGGCAGTGGTGTTCTCCCAGCCCACAGGAGGAGAGGCAGCCCTGGTTTCAGAGCAGTGGAGCATTTCAGTGTCTCCACCAATGGTTCAGGAGCCTCCAGCAACCAGGCACCAAGTGGTCATGCCTACTCTGCTCCCTGGGTGCAGAAGAAGCAGCAAGGGGAGGCAGCCCATGGTGAGAGAGGGAATCTTCTACCCAGAGCTACAGGGACCAGCCCCAACCTCAGTGGGGACTCCATGAAGGCAGAAACCCACCCAGAGCTACCAAGAAGGTGCTCAGTTGGTGGGAACCCTCCAACACCCTTCATTGGAATGAAGGAAAGCACAATGCCAGGGCACTGAGTGAGTCCAAGACAGGACTCAGGGCCTGGCAGCTTTTTAATTGGAACTAAAATTACAGGGGGGGAAAAAAAAACCCCAACCAACAAACCCAACTCTGCTTTGGTTTAAAGAAAGGGGCTGGGGGTGGGGGGGGAGATGGAAGCAAAAAGCCCTTTGAGTTTCTATGACAACCACACAGTGAGAGCCTGCACCACAACCTCACTTAACACATTCACAGCTGCACAGAGACAATGAAACCCAAAACTTTCTCCTCTCACCAGGTCCAGGAGGGCTGTTCCCAGCCTGAGACCCAGCATGCTGCAACGGGGGTGTGGGGTGTGTGCAGTGGTCCCCTGGCCTGGGCACCCAGAGCAGGGCAGCATGGGCTCAACCACCCCTAACAGCTTCTCCTCCTGTCTCCTGGGCTCAAGGGACTGCTAAAAACAGCTGCAGTGTCCTCACTTCCCTCAGGCCAAGGTGCTTAACTGTGGTTATTTAGGGTCCTGGTGACACCCAGGGTATCTCTGTCCAAATAAATCTCCATGTAGAGCAGCAGATCCCACACTGGTCCTCCAGCCCCATCAGTCCAAGGTGAGCACTCCCACACAATGAGCAATGAAAAGACCATGAATAAGAAGAATCATTCACAAGAGTGTGGGCAGCAGGGCAAGGGAGGTTCTGCTCCCCCTCCTACACTGCACTGGTGAGACCACAGCTGGAGTCCTGGGTCCAGTTCTGGGCTTCTGGGATCAAGAAGGACAAAGAGCTGCTGAAGAGAGTCAACAGAGGCTGCAAAGCTGCTGAGGGGCCTGGAGCAGCTCTGGGAGGAGCAAAGGCTGAGAGCCCTGGGGCTGAGAGCCTGCAGAAGAGCAGCCCCAGAGGGGAGCTGAGCAATGCTCAGCAACAGCTAAAGGAGCTGTGGGGTCAAGAGGCTGGGGCCAGGCTCTTGGCAGTCATGCCCAGGGACACATAAACTGGCACCCAGGAGGCTGCAGCTGAGCAGGAGGAGAAAGTTGTTTGTTGTGAGGGTGCTGGAGGCCTGGAGCAGGCTGCCCAGAGAGGCTGTGGAGTGTCCTTGTGTGGAGAGCTTCTGAGGCCAGGTGGGCACTGTGCTGCTGGGCAAGCTGCTGTGGGTGTTTGGGGTCAGTTTCTTGCAGCGTTGAGTATCCAATGGCTTCAGTACTGAGAGGTAGCCTCAGCATTGCTTCTCCTACCCCACCACTCCCCTTGTATCACCTGCACTGTCTCTTACTCCTTTTCCCAAGGCATCCTCCTCCCACTTCTTGGCACTTCATCTCTGCTCTGCTAAGACCCCTCCTGCAGCACTGCCTCCAGTTCTGGTGTCTCCAGCACAAGGAGGACCTAAATCTGCTGGTGAGGGTCCAGAGGAGGCCACAAAGATGATCAGAGGGCTGAAGAACCTCCCCTATGGGGACAGGCTGGGAGAGTTGGGGCTGTTGAGCCTGGAGAAGAGAAAGCTGCAGGGAGACCTCAGAGCAGCCTTCCAGTAGCTGAAGGGGCTGCAGGAGAGCTGGGGAGGGACTTTGGATGAGGGCTGGGAGTGCCAGGCTGAGGGACAATGGCTTAGAGCTGGGAGAGGGGAGACTGAGAGTGGAGAGAAGGAAGAAATTGTTTGCAGTGAGGGTGGGGAGGCACTGGAACAGGTTGCCCAGGGAGGTTGTGGATCACAGAATCACAGAATGTGATCAGAGATCAGAGATCACATTCTGTGATCCACAACCTCCCTGGAGGTGTTTAGGACCAATCTGGATGAGGCCTTGAGCAACCTGAGCTGGTGGGAGGTGTCCCTGCCCATGGCAGGGAGGTTGGGACTGGCTGATCTTGAAAGTTCCTTCCAAGCCAACCCATTCCATGGATCTCTGAACCTGAGGCACCTGAGGAGCATCCCAGCTGCATGACTCACAGGCTCCCCAAGAGCAGCCACACGCAGCACACCCATGGCATTGGCATCACTGCTGCAGCAACGAGGGCTGTGTTAAGGAGGCAAGGAAATGAGCACCCAGCTCAGGAACCCATCTAGCTTATGATGATGGCACTCAAAGCTTCCCAGCTGTAAACACTGCTTTCCAGAGCCTTCCAACCACCAGGGCTTTACAAAAGAATGACTCAGCAATAGGACCCATTTGCTTTCATCTGAGGTGCTGGGGTGGAAAGGTTTGAGGCTGAGAGATGAAAAGTTCTGCCTTAAGAGCTGGGTGCCACCAAATTAGCTGCAGAGACATCTCGGCCTGAGGAAGGAGCTGCAGCTTCAGGGGAGGTGGTTTCAAAGGTTCCTGGAGTGGTTACAGGTGGGAGGTGAAGAGCAGTCTTTCATCTGAGGTGGAGACAGAGCCACGAGGTGCCTCTGGGCAAGGGCTGTGGGGGTCTGCTGAAGCAAGAACAGGCTCCCAGGCACTAAGGTTCTTCAGCATGGCCGCAGCGTCCCAAGGGACTGAAGGAGAGGATTGAAAGGTCACAGACTGCATCAGGTTGACCCTCAAAGGTCATCTTGTCCAAACCCCACTGCAGGCAGCAGGGACACCTCCAACTAGGGCAGGCTGCCCAGGACACTGATCTTGAATGTCTCCAGGGAGGGAGCATCAAGCACCTCCCTGGGCAGCCTGTGCCAGTCTCTCCCCACCATCGCTACGCACAACTTCCTCCTGATGTCCAACCTATGTCTCCCCTGCTGCAGTTCCAAACCATTGCCCTCAGCCTGTCTCCACAGGCCCTTCTGAACAGTCCCTCCCCAGCCTGCCTGGAGGTCCCCTGCAGATATTGAAATGCAGCTCTAAGGCCTCCCTGGAGCCTATAAACTGAACAACCCCAACTTACCCAGCCTGTCCCCACAGCAGAGATTCTCCAGCACTCTCATCATCTTCATGGCCTCCTCTGGACCCTCTCCATCATGTCCAGGTCTCTCTTGTGCTCAGGGCTCCATAGCTGGCCTCAGCCCTGCAGGTGAGGTCTCCCCAGAGCAGAGCAGAGGGGCAGGATCCCCTCTCTCCATCTCTGCCCATGCTGCTTTGGATGCAGCCCAGGCTGCCCTTGGCCTTCTGTGCTGCCAGTGCCCATTGCTGGCTCCTGTCCAGCTTCTCCCCCACCAGCACCCCCAAGCCCTTCTCTGCAGGGCTGCTCTCTACCTCATCACCCCCCCAGCCTGGACTGTTATCAAGGGTTGCCCCAACTCCACTGCAGGAGCCTGCACTTGGCCTTGCTGAGCATTTTGCGTCACTACAGCAGTGTCTCTCCTGACACCTCAAAGTGCCTGGCAAGTACCAGCTGCTCCCCCAGGCTCTCCTGACAGGAGCACAGCTCCCAACAGAGGAGACAGCACCCAGAGGGAGCAGCAGCAGCAAACCAGGGACACCTTAATTAAAGGCAGGGATCTGAGTCCTCCTCTGCCGAGGGGTTATGATTGCTCTTGCTGCCAAAGCTTCCTCCCGAGTTTGAAGAAGATGAGTTGCAGGCAGTGCCTGACACTGAGCAGCAGACCCCTGCCAGGGGGAATCAGCAGCATAACAGCCTCTCAGTTCCTGTCAAGACATTTCCAACCAGCCCTGCCAGGAGAGTTACTAGGCAAAGGTATCTGTCCCAGGAGAGACCATTTCTGTCTCTGAGCATAGTGGCCCTGGGGCTTCAGCCAACAGGTCCTTGATCAGGAATCTGCCTTGGGAAAGCAGGCAAGGGCCCTCTGTCAGGAATTTGGAATTAAGGAGACACAGAATTGTTTGGACTGAAAAAGGCCTCCAAGCTCATCCAGTCCAACCAGCAACCCAACACCACCATGGCCTGTCCCCAGTGCCATGGCCACACTGGGCACTGGTGAGGCCACAGCTTGAGTCCTGGGTTCAGTTCTGTGTCCCTCACTCCCAGAAGGACATTGAGGAGCTGGAGCAGCTCCAGAGAAGGGTAACAAAACTGGGAAAGGGTCTGGAGAAGAGGGCTGGGAAGGAGCAGCTGAGGGAGTTGGGGGTGTCAAGGCTGCAGAAGAGGAGGCTGAGGGCAGAGCTCATTGCTCTCTGCAGCTCCCTGAGAGGAGGCTGCAGCCAGGTGAGGGTTGGGCTCTGCTCCCTGGTCTCAGGTGATAGAAGCAGAGGCAATGGCCTGAAATTGGGCCAGGGGAGGCTTAGGCTGGAGAGGAGGGAAAATTTCCCTGCTGTCAGACTGGTCAGGGATTGGCACAGGCTGCCCTGGGAGGTGGTGGAGCCCCCATTTGTGGAGGTGTTGAAGAATCCTGTGGCCATGGCACTTGGGGACAATGTTTAGTGGCCATGGTGGTGTTCATTGAAGGTTGGACTGAATGAGCTTGGAGGCCTTTTCCACTCCAAACAATTCCATGATTCTGTGAAGCAGCTCTGCAGGATTGCTTCAGAAAGCAGCAATGAAAGAACAAGTCCAGCAGGATGGTAAGCTTCAGAGGAGCAGCTTCCTCAAGCCAGTTAGAATCACAGACTCATAGAATGGTAAGGTTGGAAGGGACCTCAAAGCTCAGACAGGTCCAACCCCCTGCCATAGGCAGGGACACCTCCCACCAGAACAGGTCACTCAAGGCCTCATCCAACCTGGCCTTGAACACCTCCAGGGAGGTTGTGGATCACAGAATCACAGATGTGATCACATTCTGTGATTCTGTGACCCACAACCTTCCTGGGCAACCTGTGCCAGGCTCTCCCCACCCTCACTGTAAAGAACAACTTCCTAACATCCAGTTTACATCTCCCCTCTGCCAGTTCAAACCCATTCCCCTTGTCCTGTCATTACAAGACCTTGTCAATAGTCCCTCCCCAGCCCTCCTGTAGCCCCTTTCAGATACTGGAAGGCCATTCCAAGGCCTTCTGGCAGCCTTCTCTTCTCCAGGCTGCAGAGCCCCAACTCTCTCAGCCTGTCCTCACAGCAGAGCTGCTGCAGCCTTCTGAGTATTTTTGTGGCCCAGTTCCTTCTGAATCCTACAGAAAGATGCTCCTCTGAGACTCCTGCACATCAGAGCACCTGAAAACTCCCTGTGGTGGCTTTCTCAGGGTTAAAAAAGGCAAGATTGTAAAGACACTGCACTTCCCCACACAGCAGCAGCAGCACAAGGTCCCTCATGCAGCGTGCTCAGCACAGTTGACCACTGCTCATGGTCACATTCAGGGCTGTACCTCTCAGCATGGCTTTTCAGAGAGTTTGCCATTATCCAGGCTGATCAGAGACTCACAGAACTGTTTCAGCTCCAGGATTCCAGCCTTCTATCCAACAGCTCCCTGACCACCAGACCATGTCCTGAAGCACCACATCTACTTGGCTTTTGAACACCTCCAAGGATGGGGACTCCACCACCTCCCTGGGCAGCCTGTTGCAGTGCCCCACCACTCCTTCAGTAAAGAAATCCCTCCTAATTCCCAGCCTAAACCTTCTCTGGCACAGCTTGAGACCATTTCCTCTTGTCCTGTCATTAGTTGCTTGTGAGAGGAGGCCAACACCAACCTCATTCCAAGCTCCTCTCAGGGAGCTGTAGAGAGCAATGAGGTCTCCCCTCAGCCTCCTCTTCTCCATGCTGAACAACCCCAGTTCCTCATCTGCTCTTCACCACTCCTGTTCTCCAGACCCTTCCCCAGCTTGGTTGCCCTTCTCTGGACCCACTCTAGCCCCTCAATGTCTTTCTTATGCTGCAGTGCCCCAAACTGGGCACAGCACTCGAAGTATGCTCCCACCAGTGCCCAGTACAGGAGCAGAGCACTGGTGAGACTCCACCTGCAGTCCTGTGTGAGTACCATGATGGCATCAAACACAT
>WBNM01005404.1:12108-46108 GCA_013399055.1 Ramphastos sulfuratus
ACAGCTTGAGGTCATTTCCTCTTGTCCTGTCATTAGTTACTTGTGAGAGGAGGCCAACACCAACCTCATTCCAAGCTCCTCTCAGGGAGCTGTAGAGAGCAATGAGGTCTCCCCTCAGCCTCCTCTTCTCCATGCTGAACAACCCCAGTTCCTCATCTGCTCTTCACCACTCCTGTTCTCCAGACCCTTCCCCAGCTTGGTTGCCCTTCTCTGGACCCACTCTAGCCCCTCAATGTCTTTCTTATGCTGCAGTGCCCCAAACTGGGCACAGCACTCGAAGTATGCTCCCACCAGTGCCCAGTACAGGAGCAGAGCACTGGTGAGACTCCACCTGCAGTCCTATGTGAGTACCATGATGGCATCAAACACATTCCTCGAGCCAAGAGACAACCTTCCTGCCGTGCTGCAGCGAGGTTCTGCCAGCCGTGGGTGCAACCACCACCACGTGCCTGGGCTGTGGGCACAACAAGCTCTGCTCATGTTTCCAGGTGGTTCTTAGAGGTCAGCAGCATTGAGCCCTCTGTCTTGGGGACCATCCCAGCCAGCTCAGAGCCTGCTGCTCAGTAACCAGCTGCTCCTGAGGGTGGGCTGATGTGCAGCCCCTTTGCCCCTGCTCATCAACAGAGAGCCTCTTCCTCTCACGCCTGTGGCTCATGGGTGCAGGAGGACAGGGGTCAGTGTCCAAGCACAGGGTCTGGAAGACGTGCTGCAGGAACAGTCCCTTTGCCACACACAACTAAACCCTTCCATCCTCCACTGCAGCTCAGCTAGCCCAGAGCAGGTGGGAAAGGTGGGAAAGGTCACCCCTGCTGTAGCCAGCTCTCGGCCACCAGGTCCCAGCTCTGTCCCTCAGGCTCAGCCAAGCTGTCAGTGATGTCTGCCGAGCTGATGGGATGATTTGCATATGCCCTGGAGCCCACACGCCTAGCAGCCCTTCCACTGTCACCCTCCCTTGTGTAATTGCAGCAGCTATTCTGGGACACTGAGGTGTCTAAGCTTAGCAAGCCCCAGAGCCGCTCGCGCACCGACCCGCCGGGAATTGCCACGCACTTACTCACCACGGCTGCTGCCACTTACTTGGGCTGGTAGAAGTCCTTCTTGTCTGCTGACCCCAGGCTCTGCAAGACATAAAGGACAGGAATGGCTTTAACCTCTTGTCCTGTGGGCAAGTGTGGTTCATGAAGAAGTGTGATTGGCAGTGGCGAGCAGAAAAAGGCTCCAGCCTGCGGCTCCTCCTGCCTGGTGGCTACCTGCAAGCACAGCACCACACAACAGTTTGGGCTGGAAAAGGCCTTCAAGAGCATCCCAGCAACTCAACACCACCAGGGCCACCAAACCATGGCCCCAAGTGCCATGGCCACATGATTCTCCAACACCTCCAGGAATGTGGACTCCACCCCCTCCCTGGGCAGCCTCAGACAGTCCCTGACCACTCTTGCAGCAAAGAAATTTTTCCTCCTCTCCAACCTAATCCCTCCCTGGCACAATTTCAGGCCAATTCCCCTCTTCCTATCACCTGAGACTAGGGAGCAGAGCCCAACCCCCACCTGGCTGCAGCCTCCTCTCAGGGAGCTGCAGAGAGCAATGAGCTCTGCCCTCAGCCTCCTCTTCTCCCGGCTGCACACCCCCAGCTCCTTCAACTGCTCTTCCAGACCCTTCCCCAGCTCTGTTGGATGGACAGGGCAGGCAGCTCTGGACCTCCAGCCACTGAACACGCCACAGGCAGAGCCCACAGCAGCCAGAGATGAAAAACTGGAATCAAAGCAGAGGTGTGGGATGCCTTAGGCCTGAACTCAACTTATTCAGGCTCTCCCTTCCCTTGCAGAAGCATGGCACCTTGTGTCAGCAGAGGACTCCTGCCCTCATGAGCCTCTTGGCAGATGGACTGAGCCACCACAGCCTGCAGAGACCCTCTTGCAGGGCAGGGGCAGAGCCCAGGCCCACAGCCACTCCCTGGCAGCAGGACCATGAAGTTCTCCTGCCAAAAAGCACGTGCAGGCCTGGGAAGCAGAGGCAGTGCCACATGCCAGCACTTCCCGGCGCGCTGCCAGCTCCGCCAACGGCAGAGTCTAGCAGTAGGCTGACAACGACCCAGCCTGGGCTGCTGGAGCTCCAGGGGCTCCTGACAGCCCCCGGCCAGACTGAGCCTCCCCACGGGCAGCCTGAGGGCATCCCACGGACCCGGCTGTGGGTGCCAGGCAGGGCACACACAGGACCACTGCCAGGCCTCGTCCTGCTGTCCCCCAGGGCCAGCTACATCCACGCACGGCCAGGGCTGTCCCCCAGCGCATCCAATCCTGCAACCATCCCTGGCAGAGCCTGGCACCTTGCCCTGCTCCGAGGCCCTGTTTCATGGGCACGGAAGGACTTCGGCCGCCGAGGGCTGCAGAGGGACAGGCTGCAGTGGTCAGGGATAGGGGCAGCGCCAGGGCAGACAGACAGACAGACAGACACACCAAACCTGGGTGTCAGCACAGCAGCCGCATCGCCAGAGCCCTCTCTTCCTCCTCCCCCTCCTCCTGCGGGGGACGGTCCTTGCCCTGGCGCCTTGCCGGGATGCGGGCCGGTGGGCAGCAGCGGGGGGTGACCCCAGTGGGCAGCAGCGTGGGGCGGCCCCAGCAGCGCGGCCGTGTCCGCGGGAATCGCGCCGGGGCCCCGGGGCTGCTGTTGTAGTTTGGCTCCGTGGTTGCCAGGCAATGGCAGAGCCGACGCCGAGCAGCGGGGCCGAATGCTAATCAGGGGTGCAGGAGCTCTCAGGGCTGCTGCGCCCCAGAGCCCACCCAGTGCTGCCAGCCTGGCACCGCGAAGCAAGCGGCGAGAGGAGCTCCCTGGCTCTTGAGCGGGCAGGGATCCACTGCCACAAAGCGGCCCCCCAAGCCGTGGCACAGCGGTGCCTGACCCTCTGCGTGCTGTAGAGGTGGTGGCTGGGCACAGAATGACAGAGTGCCAGGCTGGAAGGGCCCCCAAGGAGCACCTGGTCCAACCTCTCCAGGTCACAGGGCAGCTGAAGTGAGCCTGCCCAGCAGCCTGCCAAGCTGAGTCTTCCAACTGCCCAGTGCAGGGCATTCCCCTGCTGCCCTCGGGAGAGGGCTCCAGTGTCTGGCTGTGCCCATGGGAATCATTTCCTTCTGGAGTGCTATGGGAATCTCCCCAGCAGTGACTTGTTCCCATCAGCCCTTGTCTTTCCCAAGGGGCTCCCTGGACAAAGGGAGTCTCCATCCTCCTGCAGCCACCCTCGATGCCCAGGTCCATGGTGCTGAGGTCTCCCCTGAGCCTTCTCTTCTCCAGGCACAACCTCAGCTCTCCCAGCCTTTCCTCATGTGACACCAGGATGAGGGTCTGGATGCCTCTTGTGCATCCCATGGGTACATGAATCACAGACTCACAGACACACCCAGGTGGGCAAAACCCCTCAGGAGCATCAAGCTCAACCTAGAACCCTACTCTGCAAGATTCACCTTAAACCATAGCCCCAAGCACCACATCCAAGCAACCCTTAAACACATGCAGGCTGGGTGACTCCACCACCTCCCTGGGCAGCTCACTCCAGTCCCTGACCACTCTCTCCCTGAAAAACCTTTTCCTAATGTCCAATGTAAACCTCCCCAGCCTCAACTTGAGGCCATTCCCCCTTGTTCTGTCTCCAACTACCTGTGAGAAGAAACCAGCAGCAGCCTCTCCACAATGTCCCTTCAGGTTGTAGACAGCAATGAGGTCTCCCCTCAGCCTCCTCTTCCTCACACTAACCATCCCCAGCTCCCTCAGTTGCTCCTTATAAGATTTACTCTCCAGGCCCTTCACAGCTTCCTTGCCCTGCTCTGGACCTGTTCCAGCACCTCCACATCTCTCTTGCATTGCACTGCCCAAAACTGAACTCAGCACTCGAGCTGTGGCCTCACCAGAGCAGAGTCCAAGGAGACAGTCACCTCCCTGCTCCTGCTGGCCACAGCATTTTTAATCCAAGCCAGGATGACAGTGGCCTTCTTGGCCACCTGGGCACACTGCTGGCTCACATTCAGCTCCCAGGCACATTTCTGCCAGCAGCTCTCCAGCCACACTGCCCAAAGCCTGCAGCGTTGCTTGGGGTTGTTGTGCCCCAAGTGCAGGGCCTGGCATTTGGCCCTGTTGAAACACATCCCATTAATGCTGGCACACTGATCTGAGTCTGTCCAAGTCCCTCTGATACATGTCTGAGGTCTGGCTTGGGGTAGAGCTGGGAGTGAGCAGTGAGCAGCCCTTTTGGGGTGGGAAGATCTCCTCTGCCCATGGCCCGATGACCAAGTCAGTGTGCAGAAGCTCCAAGCAAGCCCCACCAGCCACAGATGAAAGCACCCTCTGGCTCTCCCCACTGCTTGCCCTCCTCTGAGGGGAAGAGGAAGAAGGAGGGAGTTTGGAAGGTCTTGAGGGTGGGGCTGATGTACCCTGGAAGGAGACCTGCTCTGCTCCCAGAGTTGCCTATCACAGCAAAGCAAGAACCTACAACACAGCCACATGGGATCAGTGGCAAGAAACCAGAACTGGGTGGTCCAATGCTGCCTCAGAAGGGTGGTGGAGTCTCCAGGCTTGGAGACCTTCAAACACCATTTGGTCCTGGGCTTCCAGGACAACCCAGGATCACACCCAGTGTAGGTGATCCTGCCTTGAGCAGGGGGTTGGGCAGGGAGATCTGCAGATCTCCTCAACCACTCTGTGTATTCCTGAAACAGCAGAGACACAAATCCAGCAGTCAGTGCCCATAGTGAATGCTCTGAGCCATGGGATCTGTCCTCCAAGTCCCCAGCAGCTCTGCCAACACCTCCACTGCCTTGGGCACAGCATTCACACAGAATCATACCAGCTGGTAAAGCCCCCAGGATCATCAAGTCCAATCCATATCCCTACTCCACAAAGTTCACCCTTAAACCATGTCCTCAAACACCACATCCAAATGACTTTTAAACACTCCCAGGGTTTGGAACTGCACCACCTCCCTGGGCAGCTCATTCCAGTGCCTGACCACTCTGGCTGGGAAAAATGTTTCCTAATGTTCAGTCTAAGCCTACCCAGTGGCAGCTTGAGGCCATTCCCCCTTCTTCTGTCGTTATTTACCTGTGAGCAGAGAGCAGGAGCAGCCTCTCCACAACCTCCTTTTAGGTAGCTGTAGGCAGCCATGAGGTCTGCCCTTGGCCTCCTCAGCCCCAGCTGTTTAGTTTGAAGATATTTCCTTGCTTCTTTAAGCTTGACATCTAAAGCCCAAGGTGCTGGTTCCCAAACCAAGGATTGTTTGCAATGAGGTTCACAAGCCAGAGCAACTTCAGTTCCATCTGCTCCCTGTGCTAGCAGGGATGACAGAGTCCTGTGGGGATGGGAGGAGGAACCCCTGAAAACAGCTTTCTCAACTCGGTTGAAGCAGCACATGGTAAACCTGCAGCCATGCAGCCAGAGCCTCCACACAACCACAGCATCACAGAACATTAAGGTTGGAAGGGACTTGCAGAGATCATCCAGCCCAACTCCCCTGTCAGAGCAGGATCACCCAGGGCAGGGCACACAGGAACACATCCAGGTGGGTTTGGAAGCTCTGCAGAGAAGGAGACTCCACAGCCTCTCTGGGCAGCCTGCTCCAGGCTCCAGCACCCTCACACTGANCCTCAACCACCTCCCTGTGCCTGTGCCAGTCTCTCCCCACCCTCACTGTGCAGAACTTCCTCCTGATGTCCAACCTAACTCTGCCCTGCTTCAGTTTCAAACCACTGCCCTCGTCCTCACAGGCCCTTCTGAACAGTCCCCCCCCAGCCTTGCTGCAGGTCCCCTTTAGATACTGAAATGCAGCTCTAAGATCTCCCTGGAGCCTTCTCATCTCCAGGCTCAACAGCTCCAACTCTCCCAGTCTGCCCCCATAGCAGAGATGCTCCAACCTCTGATCATCTTTGTGCCCTCCTCTGGACCCTCTTCATTGGGTCCATGTCTCTCTTGTTCTGAGAGCCCCAGAGAGGGACAGAGCACTGCAGGTGAGGTCTCACCAGAACAGAGGGGCAGATTCTAAGCACAACAAGCCCAGTGCCCTCCTGTGTGCCCAGCTGCTGGTGGCTGATGGATGGGCTTCGAGCAGAGCTGTCTGCTGCTGGCTCCACTGCATCGAGGCTGGAGGCACAGCTAAAACACAACGGCTCAGCTCCCCCAGATCAATCCGAAAGCTCCACAGGTTCCCATCCTGCTGCTGAAGATGCTGGGGAGGTCCTGGCCATGCCTGGAGGGAGGGAGTGGAGCATCCTCCGGTTCAAAGAGTGCCCTGCAAGCCCCCAGCCCCCCCGCAGCGTGAGTCAGCCTCCAGCGGCCCTGCTGCGCTGCTTTCGCTTGCTCATTTCATTGATGACTCAGGGTTTAGGCAGCACATCCTAAATCCCTTAATGAAATAATGCAGAGAGTCATCTCCATCCGCCTGGATCCTTGAAGCAAATCCCCCAAGCCAGCCTTGTGCCTGTCTCCACCCTCCCTCTGCTCCCAACACTCAGAGCCAAGCAACTGTGGGGGCACCTGGAGGGGCAGGAGCAGCTTCCCCCACTGACTCCATCCCTCCAGCCTTCGGGCTCCTGCTGCCAGCAGGGCCAGCAGGTGAAGATGGGACACCAGGAAGCTGTCCTCAGAGCCTGGCAGTGCCCCCAGCACCTCACTACCTTGGTTTGTGCCCTCCAAATTCCTGCCCTTCTGGGCTCCCCAGTTCAAGAGAGACAGGGGAGAGTCCAACAAAGACTATGAGGATGCTGAAGGGACTGGCACAGGTTGCCCAGGGAGGTTGTGGCTGCTCCCTCCCTGGAGGTGTTCAAGGCCAGGTTGGATGAGGCCTTGAGTGACCTGTGCTAGTGGGAGGTGTCCCTGCCTATGGCAGGGGGTTGGAACTGGATGATCCTTGAGGTCCCTTCCAACCTTCCCATTCTATGATTCTATGACTGGAACATCTGTGTGGTGAGGAAAGGTTGAGAGCCTCTGGGGCTGTTGAGCCTGGAGAAGAGCAGCCCCAGAGGGGATCTTATTGATGTCTGTAAAGATCTGTGGGATGGTGTCCTGTAATAGGGCAAGAGGCAATGGGCACAAACTGGAACCCAGGAAGTTCCACCTCAACAGGAGGAGAAACTTGTTTGCTATAAACACAGAAACATGGACTCATGGATTTTTTTTCTGCTGGAGAAGCCCTCTGAGCTCAGCCAATCCAACCAGCAGCACAGCACCACCATGGCCACTAAACCCTGGCCCCAACTGCCATGGCCACACCTTTCTTCAACACCTCCAGACATGGGGACTCCACCACCTCCCTGGCCAGACTGTGCCAGTCCCTGACCACTCTTGCAGCAAAGAAACTTTTCCTAATATCCAACAAGGGTGCTGGAGCCTGGAGCAGGCTGCCCAGAGAGGTTGTGGAGTCTCCTTCTCTGGAGACTTTCAAGCCCCACCTGGATGTGTTCCTTTGTGACCTGCCCCGAGTGGATGATCTCCAGAGGTCCCTTCCAACCCCTCCCATGCTGTGATTCTATGAACCATGGTTTATGATCTTCACTCAGCCTTTGCCAAGCTGGGAGGAGCTGAGCCACCAGGAGTGCCTTAAGTCCCTCCTCAGCTTCACCTCTCAGGCACTAAGGAAAACTCCTCTGCAAGTTACTCAAATTACAGATTAAAGAAGCCAAATTTACCCAACCCCTACAGGCTACCAGGTGCTCAAAAACCCAAGGAGATGTAGCACTTTGGGATATGGCCTAATGGTCCTGAAGATGTTGGGTTTTCAGAAAGTTGGACCTGATGATCTTAGAACCTTAATGATTCTTGGATGCTACCAGCCAGGGCCCTCCCCAGAGCCAGCCTTGCTGCTCCCTGAGCACAGAAAAGCTGAGGGCTGTTCTGGAATCCCAAATTCAGCCAAGCCAAGCAGATAACAGGCAGGGGGTTGGCAACAAGGCTGCTGATGGAGGGCCTGAGGCAGAGGTGTTGTATTATTTATTTCTTCCCTCGAGCAGACATCAATCCTGTTGTTCTTTTCCCTCTCCTAAGTGTTGCCAAGCATCATCTCAGCTCATCTTTCTCTGGGCAGTGTCCCTGGGAGAATGAAGTGATCAGCAAGGCTGAAGCAGCTCCATGCAATTATTTAGAGGCTCCACCAAAAATAATCCCCCAGAGACAAGTGGCTGCTGCAGGTGGCAGCTTTCTAAGTCAGCCCAATAAAATCTGGCTGGGTGACTCCCAGCTTAATCAATGCCCACACAAAGAGAGGAGAACAAAACCGAGGAGGGATGAGGTAGTTATTTTTTTTCCATGCCAGAAAAAGGATGCTGCAATCCAAGCTCATAGGGCATTGCCCTGTTGCATTGCCCCTGAGCAACCTGCCCATGACAGAGGGGTTGGAATTAGATGATCTGTAAGGTCCTTTCCACTCCAACTCATTCTGTGTCACCTGTTGGGATCTCAGTGCCTGCCCCAATGGCCACAGTGCCCCCGACCCAGGTGGCCAAGCCAAGCTGGGTAGGTTGCAGGGGGTGTGGTTAGTAGGTCAGAGAGGTTCTCCTGCACCTCTGCTCTGCCCTGCTGAGGCTGCATCTGGAGTACTGTGTCCAGTTCTGGGCCTCTCAGTTCAAGAGGGACATAGAACTGCTTGAGAGAGCCCAGCACAGAGCCACAATGATGATGAAGGGAATGGAACAGCTCTGTTACAAGGAGAGCCTGAGAGTGCTGGGGCTTGGGGCTTGGAGAAAAGGAATCTGAGGGATGACCTCATTGATGTTGATAGAGATGTGCAGAGTGAATGCCAGGAGCCAGGCTCTGCTCAGTGATGCCCAATGCCAGGACAAGGGCAATGGGTGGAAGCTGAGGTATAGGAAGTTCCATGGAAACATGAGGAGGATTTTTTTTCACTGTGAGGGGGACAGAACCCTGGAACAGGCTGCCCAGGGAGTTGTGAAGTCTCCCTGTCTGGAGATACTCAAAACCCACCTGGATGTGTTCCTGTGCAAGCTGGTATAGGAGTCCTGCTCTGGTAGGGGAGTTGGGCTGGATGAGCTTTGCAGCCAGCCCCTGACACGCTGTGGTTCTGTGATTTGGGTGCAGGCAGCAGGTGCTTGGCCCTCAGGGCAGGATGGGGTGGAAGGATCAAGGCTGCAGAGCCTGTCCCCACTCATCTCAGCTTCTGGCCCCGGGCTGCTGCTTGTTGATGCTGTCAGGAGCAGCCTCTCGTCAGGCTCGGCAGATCTGCAGCGTGCTGCATTTATGAGTAATAGGAGTTGATGCTTGCCTGTCAGGAGGGGAATGAAACTCACAGCCTGGCATGTGAGAGGGCTGCCTGGGGGGAGGAGGAGGAGGAGGAGGAAGGAGGTTTCACCCCCGGCTCCAGCCAGCAGCATCCCTCTGAGCACAAATCAACTCACTTCAGCCCAGTCACCCTCCAGCCCCCTGCCCCTGGCACGGGTTTGGCACAGGATGCAAGGGGCTATGGCAGACCTGCCTCCCCCCTGCAGGCACCAGCACTCGTGCCCCTAGCACTGTCCCCCTGAGAACAGCCCTGCCATGGCACTGCCAGCACCCTGGGCTAACACAGCCCCGAGTCTCCCCCAGACATGAGTGTGAAGCCAGATCAGCCCTCAAATCCCCAAACCTGAATTTCAGGCTGGCTGAACCAGATTGCTCAGCTGAAAATCAGCAGGATAGCTCCTGCCTGGGACGTGGCAGAGCTGCAAAGCAGCTCACACCCAGGAGGGAGCTCCAGGCCACCCAGCTCTGCACCTCCAAAGCAGAGCCCTGCCTGTGAGCTGGAGCAGGGGGGCGTTAGGGAACACTCCCAGCAGGGGGGACTGACCAAGGGGAGGTGACATGGCACAACAACATCTGGTGGCATGGGAGGCAGCAGCACTTCCAGCCCGGGCAGACTCATGGAAGCACAGAATTGTTTGGGTTGGAAAAGGCCTCCAAGAGCATCCAGTCCAACCAGCAACCCAGCACCACCATGGCCACCAGACCCTGGCCCCAAGTGCTGTGGCCACAAGTTTCTTTAACACCTCCAGGCATGGGGACTCCACCACCTCCCTGGGCAGCCTGGGACAGTCCCTGACCACTCTTGCAGCAAAGACAATTTTCCTCCTCTCCAACCTAACCCTCTCCTGGCACAATTTCAGTCTGTTCCTCTCCTCCTATTACCTGAGACTAGGGAGCAGAGCCCAAACCCCAGCTGGCTCCTCTCAGGGAGCTGCAGAGAGCAATGAGCTCTGCCCTCAGCCTCCTCTTCTCCAGGCTGCACACCCCAGCCCCCTCAACTGCTTCTCTTCAGCCCTGTTCCCCAGACCCTTTCCCAGCTTGGCTGCCCTTCTCTGGCCCTGCTCCATGGAGAGATGGCAGGGGCTGCCCTCCTCTCAAGGGAAGGAGGTGGGGAGGACACATACCAGTGGAAACCAGCAAAGGCCTTGGTCTCTCAGAGACCATTTTGGCACAGCTGAGGCACTGGTGGACGTGGGGGGGCTGTGAGCCTCCAGCCCTCCTGCAGACGCCAGCCCCAGCCTCTCACCAGCATCATCCTGCCTCATCCTGCCTCAACTACAAAGGCTACAAGGAGGGGGTGGGCAATTCCCTGCAGACCTGAACCAGCCAGGGGAGGATGCCAATGGCTCCAACATGTTCATTCTTCAGCAGCTAGCTCATCCCAGCCCGGCTCTGGAGCCTGACCCAGCTATCACACTTGCCTGCAAGCAGCACAGAGCCTGGGCACGCACACGGGGCAGTGCTGTGCATCCAAGCTGGCCTTTGATGGAAGGTGAAAAACAAAGCTGAAAGCCAGAGAAAAGTGTTTTTCACAGAATCACAGAATGGCAGGGGCTGGGAGTGACCTCAGAAGCTCATCCAGTCCAATTGCCCTGCCAGAGCAGGATCTCCTATAGCAGCTCGCACAGGAACACATCCAGGTGGGTTTTGAGTCTCTCCAGAGAGGGAGACTCCACAGCCCCCCTGAGCAGCCTGTTCCAGTGCTCTGTCCCCCTCACAGTGAAGAAATTCCTACTCATGTTTCCTTGGAACTTCCTATACCTCAGCTTCCACCCATTGCCCCTTGTCCTGGCATTGGGCATCACTGAGCAGAGCCTGGCTCCTGGCATTCACCCTGCACATCTTTAGCAACATTAATGAGGTCATCCCTCAGATTCCTTTTCTCCAAGCCCCAGCTCCCTCAGTCTCTCCTTGTAACAGAGCTGTTCCATTCCCTTCATCATCTTTGTGGCTCTGTGCTGAACTCTCTCAAATAGTTCTATGTCACTCTTGAACTGGGGGACCAGAACTGGACACTACTCCAGATGTGGCCTCACCAAGGCAGAGCAGAGGGGCAGGAGAACCTCTCTGACCTACTAACCACAGCCCTNAGCACAGGAGCTGTGCACTGGAGGTGCACTGAGGGAGGGCAGGGAACAGAGCCCTGCAGTCACCCCCAGCAGGGCAGCTCAGCACAGCCCTGGGAGATGGAGTAGCTCATGGTGTTCTCCAGCAGCTCTCCCCACTGGAGACACCAAGAACCTACCCAGCAAAGGGTCCCACACTTCAGAAGCTTCCCTGGTGTCATCCTGACACCGCAGCCTTGCCCAGATGCCAGCCTGACCTCCACTGCCTCAGCAGGCCAGGCCAGCCTCGTGTGAGCAGGTGGACACCCCTGTACCACCAGCTCAGCTTACAACGACCTGGATGCTCTTCCCTGGTTGCTTCTCCACCCTCACCTCCAGCACTCAGGAGGGAAGATCTTGGTGTTTCCTAGGGCCTGAAATGCAAACACAAGCCTCATCTTCAGCCAGCCTATGTCTGACCCCCAGGAAAGCCATCAGCTGGGTTCCCCTGGGTGGCAGCCCCACTGCTGGCTCCTCACAGTGCCACCCCCAACCCCCCAGAATCATCACATTCAGCTTCCTCCTCCTCCCTGTAGCACATCCTTGCAGGTGCACCACACAGAGGAGCAGGGATCTGTGCACCTATGCCTGTGGGGCCACAGAGGAAGGGGGCTAAGGCCCAGTGTCATGCCCCAGTGTCACCCCTGCTGCCCAGCAGCACTCCACTCCTCCTGGGATCTTAACAAATGAAACACAGACCACTGAGCTGGCAGCAGAAGGAACCCTCACAGCCTCCTCAGCCAGGGTAATGAGGACAGGCTCCTACCAGGAGGCAAAGCAAGACTGCTAATGAGCATCTGTCAACAGCCCCCTACAAACAAGTCCACCTGCACTCATCTCTCATTCCCCTGGCACCACTCTGCCTTCCCTCACCTTCCCCCCTGACCCCCAACACCTCCTCCAGCATCTCCCAGCCCAGCTTTCCCCAGCCCAGCTCTGCCCAGGCCACGCTCCCAGGGGGGTGCTGCTCACCCCAAAGCCCGTGCAGCTCAACACCAAGGTGCCCCAACTTCAAGAGCTCATCCAGGAAGGTTTTTTGCCTCCTGTTGCCCTGCAAAGACAAATCCCTGCTTATATAGAGGCAGGCATGCAGGCACAGCCTCTCTGCTGAGCAGGTCCTGGCTGGGGACAGCCCTGCTCACGCTATGCTGAGGGCTGGCACGGGCTGAGCCCTGAGCTGGCTGCTCAGCCCAGCTCCTCTGGCTGACAGAACCTGTCACACAGCTGCCAAAGCCTTGGGAACCCTGCCAGCTCCACGGCAGCTCCCAGGGGCACAGGCACGCACGGGCGTGGGCACCTTCTCCCTGCGTGTCCATTAATCAACCCCTTAATTAGGCAGGTAGGGGCTGGGAGCTGCATGGGAGGAGCAGCAGACAGGGCTGTACAGCTCTGTGACAGCTTAGAGAGCTTAGGTGGAACCTAACCTGTCTATGACTACCTAAAAGGAGNTCAGCACAAAAGAGACCTGGACATGATGGAGAGGGTCCAGAGGCGGTCATGAAGGTGATCAGAGGGCTGGAGAATCGCTGCTGTGGGGACAGGCTGGCAGAGTTGGGGCTGTGCAGCCTGGAGCAGAGAAGGCTCCAGGGAGACCTTAGAGCAGCCTTCCAGTAGCTGAAGGGGCCCCAGGAGAGCTGGGGAGGGACTTTGGAGAAGGGCTGGGAGTGCCAGGCTGAGGGACAATGGCTTTGAGCTGGGAGAGGAGAGACTGAGAGTGGAGAGGAGGAAGAAATTGTTTGCAGTGAGGGTGGGGAGAGACTGGCACAGGCTGCCCAGAGAGGTTGTGGATCCCAAAATCACAGAATGTGATCAGAGATCAGAGATCACATTCTGTGATTCTGTGATCCACAACCTCCCTGGAGGTGTTGAAGACCAAGCTGGATGTGGTGGAGACATGCAAGGTCAGTCATGATGGGGCTCTGAGCTGAGGATGTCCTTGCTGCCTGCAGGGGGGTTGGACAAGATGACCTTTAGAGGTCCCTTCCAACTCAGTGCCTTCTATGACTCCATGATGTTTATTCCTCTCTCTGGATCACAGCCTCCCAGCCACCACTTCAGCTCAAAGCACTCTGGGAAGGAGCTGAAGTGGCTGCAGAAGCAGGACCTGGACATGTTGCTATTTATAGCCTGGAGCACAGGGGAGCTGAGTTTGAGCTGCGGAGAGAACCTGGGGGGGTTTAATCATGGCTCCTCCAAGGGGCTGCCAGCTGCCTCCCTCATGCCCTGCCCTGTGTTCTCAAGCAGTGTGCAGCACTGCAATCTTTGGGCACATCAGCTCCTACAGGTCCACAATGGTCTGTGTTTCATCACTGGAGGAGAGGAGAGGGAGAGGAGAGGAGAGGAGAGGAGAGGAGAGGAGAGGAGAGGAGAGGAGAGGAGAGGAGAGGAGAGGAGAGGAGAGGAGAGGAGAAAAAAGGCCAAGAAGAAAGGTTGGAAGTGGAGCAGTCAGCTCTGAGCTCCCCCAGCCAATTCCACCCTGTCCTCCAGCGTGAACAGGCTGCAGTGCCAGCCCCTGACACAGCAGCTCTGCCCATCAACCCAGCTAATTATAGAGCAGGGAGCACAGGGCCTGCCCCATCCCCATCGCATGCTCCACTCAGGCAGCTGCAGCTTCCCAGCATACCCAGCAGCCAGGGCTGGCAAAAACACCACCCCCCTGCGGGCACCCTGCTGGGCACCACAAAGGTGAGGGGCCCCAGGAGAGAGCTTCGCCTTGTGTTCACAGACTGACCCACCACGAGCAGCTTGGCACGGAGCAGGTTTGCCACACACCACCCCACGCTTCAGCTGCAACAGGCTGAGCATGGCTGAGCACGGCTGGTGCCAGCTGAAGCTGGGCTGCTGACTGGCCAGCCAGTCCACCTCTCCTTGGACAGAACTCTGCAAGGCTGATGGTTTGAGCTCGAAGAGGGAGGTTCAGGATGGAGAGAAGGGAGAAATGTTTGACACTGAGGCTGTTGAGAGCCTGGCTCAGGCTGCCCAGAGAGGTGGGAGATGCTCCATGGCTGGCACCGTGGCAGGTCAGGTTGCTTGGGGCTGTGAGCAGCCTGCTCTAGCTGCAGCTGTCCCTGCTGGCTGCAGGGAGGTTGGACTGAGTGAGCTTAGAAGGTCTCTGCCCACCCAAACCAGTCTGGGATTCTATGTCTTATCTCCCTCTGCTTTCACCTGCCCCCCAGTACTGGGCTCTGAGGGTTCCCCTCCTCTCAGCCTGACAAATAAAAGATGCCTGGGGACATGCCCCTCTCCTCCAGTAGCCTCGCCCCCTTGGTAGGGACAAGCCACCAGATGCACATGGACCACAGCATAAGGGTCCCCACAGCAGGATCCTCCATCCCAACTGCTTGAGGTTTGCTGCCCTGGGCACTGCAGACCCTGCCCAGGCAGCAGCCAGGCAGCACCACCTTCACCTCAGCACACAGGACCAGGTTCACCACAGTGCAGCACCCTGGGGAAGGAGCTTCTGCCATCAAACCACTGCTTGGGTAACGTGCAGAGGGCACAGAGATCACAGAATGGATCCAGTCAGAGCAGGGATCTGGCCAACCTGCCTGGCCACCCCACCACCACCACCACCACCACTGCCTGGCACCACCAAGACCTGTCAGAACATGAATGGGGCTGCCAGGAGGGCACCAAGGAGCACCCAGCCCTTGCAAGTTGGCATCATCCAACCAGAGCCTGAAATGCCACTGGAGAGCAGGTGTCCTGTTTTGGCCCACCAAGTGGCTCCTCGAGGTTACACAACAGCTGAGTCAAACCATGGCACTGCCAATCCCCACTGCTGGGCACCTGGCTGCCAGCTCTGTGCCCATGGCATGATGCGAGCAGGACCTTGATATGCCCTTAACTTCACTGAGACCTCAGAGCTTCAAGCTTCTGCAGCAGGGCAAGAGAGGGGATTCTGCCTCTTGACTCTGCTGTGCTCAGACCTCACCTCCAGTCCTGCCTCCAGTGCTGCTGTCCCCAGCAGAAGGAGGACACAGAGCTGCTGGAGTGAGGCCAGAGGAGGCCACAAAGATCATCCAAGGGCTGGAGCAGCTCTGCTGTGAGGACAGGCTGAGGGGGCTGGGGGTGAGCAGCCTGGAGAGGAGACTCCAGGAGGACCTTAGAGCTGCCTTCCAGTGCAGGAAGGCTGCAGAGACTTTTCATAAGCCTCCCTCAGACTCTCTCCAGCAGTTCCCTGTCCCTCTTGAAGTGGAGAGCCAAGCACTGGGCACAATACTCCAGATGTGGTCCCAGCAGGGCAGAGCAGAGGGGCAGGAGAACCTCCCTTGCCCTGCTGCCCACACTCCTCCCAATGCACCCCAGGACACCACTGGCCTCTTGACCACAAGGGCACATTGCTGTGCCATGGAAAGCTTCTTGGCCACTGGGACTCCCAGGTCCTTCTCCATGGAGATGCTTCCCAGCAGGCCAAGCCCTGATCCACACTGGTGCAGGGAGTTGTTCCTCCCCAGGAGCAGGACCCCACACCTGCCACACAGGCAGGGGGTGGCAGTCTCAGCAGCACCCCCTGGGTGAGGAACAGCCAAGGGGACTCCAAGTGTGCTGTGTGGACAACCTGGTGGGCAAGCAGCTCTCCTCCTGTGGAAAGCAACACTGGAAGAGGTTGCCCAGAGATGTGGAGGAGGCCTCAGCCCTGGAGACATTCAAGGTTAAACTGGATGGGTCCCTGAGCAACCTGCTTGAGGGGGAGAGGTGTTCCTGCTGCCTGCAGGGGGGTTGGACAGGATGCCCTCCGAGGGTCCCACACCACCCAATGCAATCTGTGAATCCATGCCCATGGCCTTTGTCACATCCCTGAGCCCACCTGCCTGGGTAGGAAAGGGGGAAAGGGACAGGGACAGCCAGAGCCTGCCGAGAGAACACATCAGTATGCTGAGTATTCACAGGGGCTCCAGCCAGCCAACTACCACTGAATGTCGAGGCCTCAGACTCCACAAAGCAAGTCCAAGACACACTGCAGTACAAATTGAGTCCATCAGAAAAAGCCCAGAGGGGAAAAATAGATTTTTTTTGGAACGTGTTCTCAATCTCATTAATTGGGAAGACAGCCTTGGAAGGGGGGGGGGGGAGGGGGGGAAATGCTTCTAGTCCTCCCCAAGCCATTATTCCCCCTCTCTTCAGAGTGTATCATATGAAAACAGTTATATAAAAGAATAAATTATATTTGGAATGGCAAGAACCCCAGCAGCAAGCTAGGAACAGTGATGTTCCCATACAAAGATAGCAGACACTTATCTGTTCCAAATTTTCCCGGTCTCCCCCGCGCCAAATCCGAATTCACTTCATACCAGCATGGCCGTGGAGAGAGGGGGGAACTCCACCCAGCTCCTCTTGGAAGCAGCCAGAACCCACCAAGCCCTCCAGCTAATGTATGGGGCTAGGAAATGAGAGCAGAATGTGCTAGTGAGGAGCAGAGAGAGAACAGGGCTGGAGCAGGCTGCAGGCGAGGGGGGGGGATTGTGGAGTCTCCTGCTCTGGAGATATTCGAGACCTGTGTCCAGTTCTGGGCCCCCAGTTCAAGAAGGAACTCAGGGAACTGTTTGAGAGAGTCCAACACAGAGCCATGTAGATCTCATGGAACATCTCTCTTATGAGGAGAGCCTGAGGGAGCTGGGCCTTGGAGCTTGGAGGAGACTGAGAGGTGACCTCATTCGTGTTGATAAAGATGTAAAGATGCCAGCAGGCTGGAGCCAGGCTCTGCTGGGTGATGCTTGATGACAGGACAAGGGGTAATGGGTAGAAGTTGAGGCATAGGAAAGGTCCTTGGAAATATGAGGAGGAATTTTTTCCCTGAGAGGGTGACAGAGCACTGGAACAGGCTGCCCAGGGGGGCTGTGGAGTCTCCTTCTTTGGAGATATTCCAAACCCACCTGGATGTGTTCCTGTGTGACCTGCCCTAGGTGACCCTGCTCTGGCAGGGGGGTTGGACTGGATGAGCTTTGGAGGTCCCTTCCAGCCCCTGACATTCTGTGACTCTGTGCTGAGAGCCAGAAGCAGTGTGGCAGGAGGCACCAGGACGTGCCCACAGGAGGCTCTGCTCACAGGGATGGCTGAGCTCACAGACTCACAGACACAGCCAGGCTGGCAAAGCCCCTCAGGAGCACCAAGCCCAACCTAGAACCATAGCCTTAAGCACCACATCCAAACCACCCTTAAACACATCCAGGCTGGGTGACTCCACCACCTCCCTGGGCAGCTCACTCCAGTCCCTGACCACTCTCTCCCTGAAAAACTTTTTCCCAATGTCCAATCTAAACCTCCCCAGCCTCAGCTTGAGGCCATCCCCCTTGTTCTGTCTCCCTGAGAGAAGAGACCAGCAGCAGCCTCTCCACAATGTCCCTTCAGGTAGCTGTAGACAGCAATGAGGTCTCCCCTCAGCCTCCTCTTCCTCACACTAACCATCCCCAGCTCCCTCAGTTGCTCCTTAGAAGATTTACTGTCCAGGCCCTTCACCTAGCAGGAGGTGGAAGGAAGACCTCTGCTTGCAGACATGGGAGATTCTGCACAGGATAAGGCCACCTCAGGACCCCAGTGTCAAGTTTAGGGTCTGGTTTGTCTCCTGCTGTTCAGGCTCCTGTTCCTTGGCTGGGGCTAGCAAACCAGGGCTTTTCTACCTGAGGTTTCCTTCTGACTGGCCAAGGAGCAGGGTTGGACTAGATGACCTTTGGAGGTCCCTCCCAAGCCCCTCTGTTCCAGGATTCTGTGATGGTTTAGAGGCAGCTCTCCAGGGGTCCAAGGCTTGAAGGAGGCTTCTCTTATCCTGCTTCAGTCCTATGATTCATAGAATCATGGAATTGTTTGGGCTGGAAAAGGCCTCCAAGATGATCCAGTCCAACCAGTAACCCAACTAAACCATGGCAACTAAACCATGGCAACTAAACCATGGCCCCAGCTGAACACCTCCAGGGATGGGGACTCCACCACCTCCCTGGGCAGCCTGGGACAGTCCCTGCCCACTCTGGCAGCACAGACATTTTTCCTCCTCTCCAACCTAACCCTCCCCTGGCACAGTTTCAGGCCAGTTCCTCTCCTTCTCTCACCTGAGACTATGGAGCAGAGCCCAACCCCCCCCTGGCTGCAGCCTCCTCTCAGGGAGCTGCAGAGAGCAATGAGCTCTGCCCTCAGCCTCCTCTTCTCCAGCCCAAACAACCTCAGCCTCCTCTTCTCCAGCCCAAACCACCTCAGTCTCCTTTTCTCCAGCCCAAACAACCTCAGTCTCCTTTTCTCCAGCCCAAACAACCTCAGCTTCCCCTTCTCCAGCCCAAACAACCTCAGCTTCCCCTTCTCCAGCCCAAACAACCTCAGCTTCCCCAGCCTTTAATAACAACCTTCCAGAAACCTCCTCTGCTCCTGTGCTGAGGTCATGATGAGCACCAGCAGCAGCAGGTCCAAGAGCCCTGGAAGACAGCTGGCAGCCAGCACAGTGACCTGTCCAAGCCATGGGGATGGATGCAGAGATAAACCAGGTCAGCAAACTGTCTCCATCCAAGCCAGACAGTGACTAAGAGATGGCAGCAATTTGTTACTCAGCCACAGTTCAACTTTTCAGGCCCAGAAGAGCCAAGTGGCTGTTCCAAGTGTAAAAAAAAAAAAATCCTGCAGGATGCATTCCTTTGCCCTGTCCCAGGAACACCCTGGGACATTCAGGATTGCAGGATGGGGCTCACAGCTCTTTGATGTCATGAAGAATAACAAACTAAGCACTCTGTTGGCCTTTGCACTGCCCAAATGCCATTTACTAGTCACAAGAAGATGTGTGGCCTGTCCACAAAGCTCTCCAGGGTGGTTGAGGGCTGCAGAGCTCCACATGCTGCTAGTGCAGCTCAGAAACCAGCACAGGAGCAGAGAAGCATGGAATGGGTTGAGTTGGAAGGGACCTTCAAGACCAGCCAGTGCCAACCCCCTGCCATGGACAGGGACACCTCCCACCAGCACAGCTTGCTCAAGGCTTCATCCAGCCTGGCCTTGAACACCTCCATGGAGGTTGTGGATCAANTAACCTCAGTAGGGCAGAATAGAAGGGGAGGAGAACCTCTCTGACCTACTCATCACAGCCCTTCTAATCCACCCCAGGATTCCCTTGGCTTTCTTGACACAGTTTTATTGGCATCACTGCTGTCAGCAGAGAGAACAAAAGAGTGTGGGCAAGGGAGCATTCACCTCCACCCCTTTCTGGATCCAACCTAAAGGCACAGGTGAGCTTCAGACAGGGGTGTGAGACTGAGAAGCACAACTGGAGAAAGCCTTTCATGCTTGGAAGCCCTTCCAGATTTCTCTGAAATGGGCTGACCTGCTAACTGGTGACTCCTGCACTGCCTGGTTTGGACAGTTCCCAGGGAAAGGGCAGCAGCTCCCTGCCAGGGTGCAGGGACCAGCATGGGCAGGTGATGTGGCAGCAGCCTGAGCGACCCCAGCACAGGCTGGGGTGTACCACACAAGCAGCTGTCACAACAACAGCCTCTTGATTTGTTTTCTCCTCCTGGGCCTCCAGAAATTCGTGTTCTCAAGGGCCGGACTCAGATCCTGGCAGGACTCAGGCACAACACCAAGGAAGGTGCTACCCAGTCTAAGCAGCGCACATGGGAGTCATCCCCAGCCCCTCTGGTGCTGCAGCTCTCCAGCCCTTGGGGCTGAGGCTGCAGAGCTTGGGGCACTGCAGGGTCCTGGAGTGCCCTGTGACACTCCTGTGCATCCACTGCCTGCAAGCAAGATTTCACCCCATCAGCCTGGGAGACTGCTGCAGAGCTCTAACCACATGTGTAGCCACAGGGATCTGACTTCACCTGAGACACCAGCTGCAGGACACTGAGCCCAAAACATCCACCCATGACACCATGCAGCCTGGGGAAATCCCAGAATATCTCTGGTTGGCAGAGCTCTCCAAGCTCATCCAGTCCATCCCTCCAGCCAGCACTGCAGGGTCACCACCAAACCATGTCCCTAAGTGCCAGCTCCACAGGCTGCTTAAACAGCCCCAGGGATGGTGACTGCAGCACTGCCCTGGGCAGACCTCTCCAATGTCTGAGAAGCCTTCCAGTGAAGAAATATTTCCTGAGATCCAGCCTGAACCTCCCCTGGGGCAGCCTGGAACCATTTCCTCTGCTCCTGTCCCTTGCCACCAAGGAGCAGAGGCTGCCCCCCCCCCTCACCCCAGCCTCCCCTCAGGGCGGTGTAGTGAGCAATGAGGTCTGCCCTCAGCCTCCCTTTCTCCAGGCTGAACAAGCCCAGCTCCTTGCAAAGAACACAGATGATGCAGCAGCAGCAGCATCTCTTATCAGATCCCAATGCCCTGCTTCCTTGCAGCAGGGCAGACCCAGCCAGCATCCCTCTTCTGCAGACTCTCAGAGCTGGAAATGCACCTCCCTTCCACCACCCAGCACGAGACCTGGTACACCCTGCTGCTGCCCGGGCCCTTTTGGAACCCCCCCTTGCTCCCTCTCCTGTATCACTTGGGACCTGGGGACCAGTTTAATGCATCATCAAGCCAGCTTAAGAGATGCCTCTGGGGTGCTGGAAATGCGCAGAGAGACCTCAGCACTGGCTTGGAGGACCTTCATGCTAGTGTGCAGTCTTTTGAGGGACAACACAGTGACCACAGCATCATGAAATCATAGAATGATAGAGGTTGGAAGTGACCTTTGGATATCATCCAGTCCAACCCCTCCTGCAAAGCAGGACTACCTAGGGCAGGTCACACAGGAACACATCCAGGTGGGCCTTGAAAGTCTCCAGAGAAGGAGACTCCACAACCTCTCTGGGCAGCCTGCTCCTGGCTCCAGCAGCCTCACACCAAACAACTTTTTCCTCTTGAGATGGAATTTCCTGTAGCTGAGGTCATGCCCACTGCTCCTTTTCCTGTCCCTGGGTATCACTGCCAAGAGCCTGGCCCCATCCTCCTGACAGCCACCCTGCAGGGGTTTGTAGACATTGATTAGGTCCCCTCTCAGCCTTCTCCAGGCTAACCAGCCCCAGGGCTCTCAGCCTTTTCTCCTCACAGATACTCCAGTCCTTTCAGCATCCTCACTCCCTCCAGCAGTTCCCTGTCCCTCCTGAAGCGGGGAGCCCAGAACTGGACACAATACTCCAGCTGTGGCCTCACTAAGGCTGAGCAGAAGGGAGCAGAATGATGGTGCTCAGGCTGCCATGGGCAGGCAGAGCAGGGAGTAAGGTTCTGCACTGACTCCGCTCGATCCCTGGGCAGCTCTTGCCAGCCTCAGGTGAGCCCAGCAGGCAAGAACGCGACGTTAGGGCTGGGCACGGTGCCCTGGCAGGTGGAGCTGACTGGGGGGCAGCTGGGCATGCGGGTGACACATCCTGCGTGCAGCACACACCTCTGCCAGCTGCTGGGGCTTTCAGAGGCGGGCAGGGCTCCGCCGCTCCTCCTGCCGCCGCCCACAGCCCTTCCTTGTCGCACCTACTCCCTGCTCCCCACCCTGCAGCTGCTGCCCGTGGCCTCGGGCTCACCCCATCCTGCCACAGCTCCTGCCCACCTCCGGAGCCGTGGCCATGGGGAAGCCTTCAGCACTGCGGCAGTGCTGGCCAAACCAACAGCAGCTGCTCGGAGAGGGGAGCCACAGTGGCTTGAGGACAGATGCCTGCTGCAGCAGGGTGGGTCCCTGCTCTGGCACAGGCCCTGCTGCACAGGCAGGAGCCTGGGCACTGGGCACACATGCCAGCAGCACCCCTGGCTGCTAGCTGAGACCATTCACCCTGCTGGCCTTCAGCACAGCCAGATGCACAATGTCTTCAGGAACCACCTGAGGGCCAGTGGCTGCCCTGAATTCAGTTTAGCTTTGTCCCAGCAAATCTCCCTTGTTACCCCTTCTGCCCCAGTGCTGGCATTCAATCACTCACCATCTCTGCAAGGCTCAGAGCTGCACGCTGGTCCCTGCTCCTTCCTTCTCCTCCTCCTCTTCCTTCTCCTTCTCCTCCTCATCCTCCTCCCTCCCTCCCTCCCGGGGCGGCTGGGTTCTGCCTGCCAGGAGGGCAGCAATCTGTCCCGAGATCCCTATCCAGCCACCTCCAGCCTCTCCCCACAATTACAGGCCTGAGTGGCAATGACAGACCTGGAGGCAACTTGCATGGAAATGTCTCTCTTCAGAGGCAGGTTTAACTGCCCCTGCTTTCTCCTGCCTGCACAAGAACATCCTGCACGCTCTGCAGCGTGGCCATCCCAAACAACCAGGCCAACAGCAGCAAAAATGACCTCAGCCTGACCTAGAAAACAAGGGTAGGGGCATCCCCCCAGGACCCTGGGTCACCCCAGTGGCCCCAGTGCCCACTCCCACTGACTCCTTCCCAGTGGACCTGCAGGGCCAGAGCTCCAGAAGACCTCATGGTAGATATGGTGTTGATGGAGATGGTTTAGTGGTGACCTGGCAGTGCTGTGTTAACAGTTGGACTCCAGGAGCTAAAAGGTCTTTTCCAACTGTGTGCAGTTCTGGAGCCCCCAGCACAGGAAGGACATGGGAGTGTTGGAGCAGGTCCAGAGGAGGCCATGAAGATGATCAGAGGGCTGCAGCAGCTCTGCTGTGAGGACAGGCTGAGAGAGTTGGGGCTCTGCAGCCTGGAGAAGAGAAGGCTTCCAGGAGACCTTAGAGTANTGATTCAGTTCTGTGATTCTAAAAGGTCACCACTGGTGTCCACCAAGCACCATCCAGTGATGAAGAGAGTGGCTTTGAAAGGAGTATGTGCAGGGTGGTGAATTCCAAGTCAGAGGAAGGGCTGAATGAGCTGAGGTCAAGAGGCTCCTGCAGCCAGTCCCTCTTCAACCCAGCACCAGCAAAAACCTGACCAGGAATCTGCATTAAAGCTTCTGATCACTGCTGGGGTTCAGCACTGGGCACTGCACACTCACACATGAGGAGACAGCCACTGCCATGACCAGTCTGGATCCAAGCCACATGAAAAAGGCCCTCAGGGATTACATGACCTGGAGCCAGAGCACAGCGAGGATGGCAAACTGGCAGCACATCTTCTGGCAGTGGTGTGACCACATCACCCACCTGGCACTCATGCAGGGTGTCACAACCCCAGCAGAGTGGGGTTGGAAGGGACCTCTGGAGATCATCCAGTCCAAGCCCCTGCCAAAGCAGGGCACCCACAGCAGCTTGCCCAGCAGCACAGTGCCCAGCTGGCCTCAGAAGCTCTCCACACAAGGACACTCCCCAGCCTCTCTGGGCAGCCTGCTCCAGGCCTCCAGCACCCTCACAACCTAGTCCTCTCCTCCTAGTCAGGTGCAACCACCTGGGTATCACTTTGTGCCCACTGCCCCTTGTCCTGTCCCTGGGCACCACTGACAAGAGTCTGGCCCCAGCCTCTTGCTCCCCACAGCTCCTTTAGCTCTTGCTGAGCATCGCTCAGCTGCCCTCTGGGGCTGCTCTTCTGCAGGCTCTCAGCCCCAGGGCTCAGCCTTTTCTACTCCCAGAGCTGCTCCAGGCCCCTCAGCAGCTTTGCAGCTGGGGAAGAGATGAAGGAAAGGAAGAAATCCTGCTCAGTACACACCCACGAGGGTCATCACTCAACCTGGCATCTGTGCTTCCTGAGGCAGAGCAAGACACAGCTGGGACAGGCTGGTCCCAGGGTGAACCCAGGGCCCTGGGCTGGCACAGGGATGTGGGTACTGATGGAGGGAACAGGATGGGTGCTGCTGGGATCAAAAGCAGGGATATCAGAGCACAAGGTGGCTTAGCTGGGACGTAGGGACAGAGGGACAGATACAACCATAGGATCCCAGACTGGTTTGGGTGGGAAAGGACCATCCAAGCTCATGCAGTCCAATCCCCTGCACTCAGCAGGGACAGCTGCAACTACAGCAGGCTGCTTGCAGCCCCACACAACCTGCCCTGCAATGGTGTCAGCCATGGGGCAGCTCTCCCCTCTCTGGGCTCTCCCCTCCCTCACTGTCAAGTATTTCTCCCTTCCCTCCACTCTCAATCTCCCTCTTTGAGTTCAAACCATCCCCCCTTGGCCTGGCACAACAGACCCTGCTCAGAACTTTGTCCTCAGATTTCTTCTGTGCATGCAAGTTCTCCCTGGAGCCTTTTCTTCTTCAGGCTGAACAAACCCAACTGTCCCAGCCTGGCCTCACAGCAAAGGGCTTTCACCCTTCCATCAGGTCGCTGTCTGTGCTGTGCTGAGCACTCCAGAGCTGCCCCAGCACTGCAGGAGGGGTCTCAGCAGGCACAGCAGAGGGGCAGAATCCCCTCTCTGCCCCTGCTGCCCACACCGCTGGGGATCAGCCCAGGACAGGCTGGGGCTGGGCTGGCAGTGCTGGGTGCAAAGCAAAAGAGCTGCTGTGGATGGGCTTGGGGAGAGATGAGCTGGGGGAGGAGAGGGAAGGGGCAGCCTGAGCTGGCTGCTGGCACCGCAGACATCATCCTCCACAGGCCATATCCTACCTGAGTGCCACCAATGGGCACCTGCACACAGCCACGGTGGCCCTGCCCAACTGGGAGTCACCCATGCCCCCATGACTTGGGCTCACTTGGGAATCAATTAGCCAGGAGCATGCCAGCACCATGGGGTAACTGGCAGCAGCATCGGGCACAGAGCAAAGAGGGCCTGTTTTGGAGAGGGAAGGAGAAGAGGAAATTGGGAAAAAAAAAAGAAATAGGGAAGAAAAAGCTGCTGTGTAAGAAATGCAAGGGCAGGGGGGGTGTGGGGGGGTGGGGGGTGGAAAGAAGGAGTTGAGAAGAAATCCCTGAGGAATTGTGGAGGAGAAGAAAGAGCAGAGCCACGCCAGGCGCGGGCGGGTGCGAGCCAGCGAGCAGGAAGCGCCTAACTAGGCTGGAGACAGAGATACTACCAACTGGGCTGACGTCATGGCAGGCCTGCAGGAGCTTCCAAAACAGCTCCAAAACTCCAGCAGCCGGAGCGGGAAGAGCGGCAGAAGAGGGTAGGAGATGAGGGCTGTGCTCTGGAACAGAAGCTGGAGCAGTCTGCAGAGCCCAGCCCGCTGGCGGGACAGGCTGCGCGGAGCCAGCAGACGTGGAGACAGAGGTTACTTGCAGAGCCAGGCAGCATCAGAAAGGAAATTCCTGAGGGTGTTTTCCTAATTGAGATGTCCAATGAAGTTCCATCCCACCCCCACCCCCTCCAAAAAAAAAGGCCCTTTCTGCAAGGAAGGAGAAGCTGGATGCTCCCGAGAAGCAGAGCCAAGGAGTGAGCAACAAGTGAGCAGTCACCCAGAGGAGATGGCTCTGTGCTGGCTGCAGCCACACACAGAGCTGGCCCCATGGCAGCAGCTCTGCCCCATGCTGTTCACATTAAGAGGTGACTGCCTTGGCCACGGCTGGGGGCCTGCCAAAGCAGCTGGGGGGGGCGGAATCTTTGGGCTCTCTGCACAGAGAACAAAAAAGAGAGAAAGCCACAGTGAACCCCCACGGGGTCAGGCTGCAATGCCCTTGCCCAAGGCTTGCTGCCTGGTGTGTCCCAGCCCACCCCAGCAGCAGAGAATCACAGAATGGGAGGAGTTGGGAATGACCTGCAGAGATCATCCAGTCCAACCCCCCTGCCAGGGCAGGGTCACCCAGGGCAGGTCACACAGGAACACATCCAGGTGGGTTTGGAAGGTCTTCAGAGAAGGACACTCCACAGCCTCTCTGGGCAGCCTGCTCCAGGCTCCAGCAAACAAATTTATCCTGTTAATATGGAACTTCCTGGGCTCCAGTGTGTGTCCATTGCCCTTTGTCCTGTCACTGGCACCTGGCCCCTGCTTTTTGCCCCCCACCTCTCAGATACTTACAAACACTGATAAGATCCCCTCTCAGCCTTCTCTTCTCCAGACTCAACAGCCCCAGCCTTTGCTCCTCACACAGCTCCAGTCCCTTCAGCATCCTTGTAGCCTCCCTTGGATGCTCTCTAATCTATCCCTGTCCCCCTTGAACTGGGGAGCCCAGCACTGGACACAATACTCCAGCTGTGGCCTCAGCAGGGCAGAGCAGAGAGGCAGGAGAACCTCCCTTGCCCTGCTGCCCACTGTTCTCAATGCACCCCAGGTTGCCACTGGCCTTCTTGGCCACGAGGGCACACTGCTGGCTTCAGAACTTGTGCCCCAGCACTCCCAGGTCCTTCTCCACAGAGCTGCTTCCCAGCACCCCTCGCCTGTCCTGCTGCAGGAGGTTGTTCCTCCCCAGGTACAGGACCCTACGCTTGCCCTTGCTGAACTTAGACCCCTCTGCTGCCAAGCTTCCAGGTTCTCCATCTCTCCCTGGCAAGGAGAAAGCCCTGCCTCACCTTCCCAAGCATCTCAGCCCCTAATGGAGCAGCTCAAGTCTCCTTGAGGTCCTTGCTCCCTGCCCAGAGCATAAAAAGCTGGAGAAGCAGGTGCCCAGAGCCTGGCTCCACCGAGCAGAGAGATGAGAAGGAGCTTGGGAAAGGGGGACAGCTGCTGGCCTGCCCTTAAGTGTGAGCATGAATTAGGGACTTCTGCTGTGCCCTAGGCAACTCTTTCTGATCCTATCACCTACAAATGAGTCTCATCCTCCAGCTAATGAGTTGCCTTTGAAGCTGGTGTGTGGCAGCAGGTTCTGCAGGTTGTCACCTCCCAGATAAGGATTGCCTCACAGCAGTGCTTCACCTCCCTCCCCTCAGCCCTCTCTGATGTGTTTCTGCCTGAGAGAAAGACCAAGCAGCACTCAAAGGACACTCTGTGACTCACAGCGTCACCCCACAGCCACCCACCACGCTGTGCCCAGACTCCTGGGCTAGTCCCTGCAGCCTGGGGGGATGGTCACAGTCCTCAGCACTGCCAGCAGCCACTCTCTGTCACCATGCTCCTGCCGACCAGGGTGATGCTGGTGGCTCTGGCAGGTTTGATGTGAAGCCTACTTCTCCACAGCATCATGGAATTGTTTGGGTTGGAAAAGGCCTCCAAAGGCATCCAGTCCAACCAGCAACCCAACCCCACCACAGCCACTGAACCCTGGCCCCAGGTGCCATGGCCACACACTTCTGGAACACCTCCAGGCCTGAGGACTCCACCACCTCCCTGGGCAGCCTGGGACAGTCCCTGACCACTCCTGCAGCTAAGACATTTTTCCTTCTCTCCAACCTAACCCTCCCCTGGCACAATTTCAGGACATTGCCTCTCCTGTCACCTGAGACTAGGGAGCAGAGCCCAACCCCCACCTGGCTGCAGCCTCCTCTCAGGGAGCTGCAGAGAGCAATGAGCTCTGCCCTCAGCCTCCTCTTCTCCAGCCTCAACACCCCCAGCTCCCTCAGCTGCTCCTCCCCAGCCCTCTTCTCCAGACCCTTCCCCAGCCCTGTTGCCCTTCTCTGGCACTGCTCCAGCCCCTCAGTGTCCTTCTGAGAGTAAGAGTCCCAACACTGACCCCAGGATTCAGGATGTGCCCTCCTCAGTGCCCAGCACAGGGGCACAACCCCTGCCCTGCTCCTACTGGGCAGCACTTGGCCTAGCCTAGTCTCATCCAGCTGACCTCAGCCCAGCATGTCCATCACACAACCCAGTGCCACTTAATCCACACCAACCCTAGCCAAAGCTAATCTCTGTGACCCATAAGATGGAACCAAAAGAAGAAAGGCTCCAAAACCTGGATCCTCCTGGACCTGAGCAAGGCATTTGACTCTGTCCCACATGGCATCCTGGTCACCAAACTGGAAAAACATGGACTTGATGGGTGGAGCACTGCTGGGTAAGGAACTGGCTGGATGGTGGCACACAGAGAGTGGTGATCAAGGGCACAATGTCCNGGCTCTGCAGCCTGGAGAAGGCTTCCAGGAGACCTTGGAGTGGCCTTTCTATATCTGAAGGGGGCTCCAGGAAGGCTGGGGAGGGACTATTGACAAGGTCTGGTAATGACAGGACAAGGGGCAATGGGTTTGAACTGGCAGAGGGGAGATTGAAACTGGATGTTAGGAGGAAGTTCTTTAGAGTGAGAGTGCTGAGACACTGGCACAGGTTGCCCAGGGAGGTTGTGGAGCACAGAAGCACCCAATGTGATCTTTGATCTTTGATCACATTCTGTGATTCCATGATCCACAACCTCCCTGGAGGTGTTCAAGGCCAGGGTGGAGGAGGCCTCGAGTGACCTGCGCTAGTGGGAGGTGTCCCTGCAGGGGCTTGGAACTGGCTGAGCTTTGAGGTCCCTTCCAACCTAAAACCATTCCATGACTCTAAAGCCCCAGCGAGCAGCATCTTGCCTGCTCCTAACAGGAGCCAATTCAGCCCTAACTGGACACTCGTTAGGGTTCCTCCTTTCAACGAGTGGCAATTGATTATTAAGAGCTTATTCATGGGCAGTGGGCAGCTGGGGAAGCAGACACCTGCCTGCTCCAGAGCTGTGAAACCCCCCCTGAAGGAGCTCCCTGATGACCAACTGCTACTGACTTCACATCCGCGGAGCGAGGGCTCTCGGGCTTTAATAAGCCTCTGCTATTTGATGTTTAATTAAATCCCAGCCCCTATTAAAAACATATTTCACTGAGGTCAAACCCCCCCCCCCCCCACCCCCAGCAAAAAAAAATGGAGCTTATAACACAGCTGCTAAACCTCAACCATCTCCTTAATGATTAATTGGGATTTAGCACATGGTCGCTGTCCTACTGGGAGAGGATGGAAAGAGGAAGCTCAGCCCATTTGGGGAGGGGACACACACAAGAATCAAAGTGGTTTTGCTTCTGCAAACAATTCTGCTGCTTTTGCACAGCCTGGCTGGGGAAAAAAAAAAATAAAAGGGAGCAGTGGGAGCCTTTGCTCCTGCAGAAAAGCTCAGAGTACAGCACAGCAGCTTCTGGAGCAATGGGCTGGAGGGTGGCAGCCATCCCGGAGCTGCGCGGGGGAGGCAGCAGTGTGGGCAGCAAGGTGAGAAGAGGGCTGGAGACCCTCTGCTATGGGGACAGGCTGGGAGAGTTGGGGCTCTTCAGCCTGCAGAAGAGAAGGCTACAAGGAGACCTCAGAGCAGCCTTCCAGCAGCTGAAGAGGCTCCAGGAGAGCTGGGGAGGGACTTGTGACAATCAACTTAGGAGCACTTTTTGGTACTCATGGAATGGGTTGGGCTGGAAAATACCTTCAAGATCATCCAGCTCCAACCCCCTGCCATGGGCAGGGACACCTCCTAGCAGCCCAAGTTGCTCAAGGCCTCATCCAGCCTGGACTTCAACACCTCCAGGGAGGTTTTGGATCACAGAATCACAAAAGAAGCTCTGCTATGGGGACAGGCTGGGAGAGGTGGGGCTGCTCAGCCTGGAGAAGAGAAGGCGGCAGGGAGACCTCAGAGCAGCCTTCCAGTGCCTGAGGGGGCGCCAGGAGAGTTGGGGAGGGACTTTGGACAAGGGCTGGGAGGGACAGGATGAGAGACAATGGCTGAGAGAGGGGAGACTGAGGGGAGAGAAGGAACAAATTCCAGTACCTGAAGGGGCTACCAGCAGGATGCAAAGGGACTGTTCCCAAAGCCCTGCAGTAACAGGATGAGGGCAATGGTCTGAAATGAGAGCAGAGCAAACTTAGATTGGATGTGAGGAACAAATTCTGCAGCAGGAGGGAGCTGGAACACTGCAACAGGTTGCCCAAGGAGGTGGTTGAGGCCTCATGCCTGGAGATATTGAAAGTCAGGGCTCTGAGCAACCTGCTCTAGTGGAGGATGTCCCTGCTCAGTGCAGGGGGCTTGGACTGGATGACCAGTCCAGACTTTAGACAAGGGTTGGGAGTGCCAGGATGAGGGACAGGGGCTTTGAGCGGGGAGAGGGGAGATAGAGAGTGGAGATGAGGAAGAAGTTGTTTGCAGTGGGGGTGGGGAGAGACTGGCACAGATTGGCTGGGCACAAAATGTGATCCACAACCTTCCTGAAGGTGTTCAAGGCCAGGCTGGATGAGGCCTTGAGCAACCTGTGCTGGTGGGAGGTGTCCCTGCCCATGGCAGGCAGTTGGCACTGGCTGATCTTGAAGGTCCCTTCCAACCCAACCCATTCCATGATTCTATGACTACTCTCCTGCCCTCACTGAGCTGGGCACCAGAGGTACATTCCTGTGGGCCAGGACATCTCCAACTCAGCTCTGCCCCAGCTTCAACACAGAAGCTTTGAAGGGCTGGGCCAGGAACTCCTGATGGAGTAGTTCCAGTTGGGGTTGCAAGTGGCTCCCACTCTGCTGGATCTGGCTTGGGTCACTGCTTTCATCACACCTCCCAGCTTCTCCTGTGCCCAGAAGCAGCTGAAGATGGGTTTGCTGTGATGGTCCAAGCCCCTGACGTTAAAAAACAAGAAGTATTTTCAAGCTCCAGGACTGATGTCCACTTCTGGGCTCCCCAGTTCAAGAGGGACACTGGAGAAGATCCAAGGGAGGCTCCAAAGATGCTGAAGGGAGTGGAAGATCTGTCTGGTGAGGCCTGAGGATATTCAATCTGCATGGCCAGCAGGACAAGGGAGGTTCTGTCAATCTACTCTGCCCTGCTGAGGCCACATCTGGAGTATTGTGCCCAGTGATGGACTCCCCACTTGAAGAAGGACAGGGATAGACTAGAGAGTGTCCAAGGGAGGCTTCAAGGGAGGCTACAAGGATGCTGAAGGGACTGGAACAAGCTGTGTGAAGAGCAAAGGCTGCGAGCCCTGGGGCTGTTGAGCCTGGAGAAGAGAAGGATGAGAGGGGATCTTATCAATGTTTGTAAGTATCTGAGAGGTGGGGGGCAAGAAGCAGGGGTCAGGCTCTTGTCAGTGGTGCCAGGGACAGGACAAGAGGCAGTGGACACAAACTGGAGCTCAGGAAACTCCACCTCAACATGAGGACAAATTTACTCAGTGCGAGGGTGCTGGAGGCCTGGAGCAGGCTGCCCAGAGAGGTTGTGGAGTCTCCTTCTCTGGAGACTTTAAAGCCCCATTTGGATGTGTTCCTGTGTGACCTGCCCTGGGTGACCCTGCCCTGGCAGTGGGACTGGACTGGATGATCTCTGCAGGTCCCTTCCAACCCAAACCATTCTGTGATTCTGTGATTCTCTAA
This sequence comes from Ramphastos sulfuratus, assembly GCA_013399055.1. Classification (NCBI taxonomy): domain Eukaryota; kingdom Metazoa; phylum Chordata; class Aves; order Piciformes; family Ramphastidae; genus Ramphastos; species Ramphastos sulfuratus. Next base: position 43,447 of record WBNM01005404.1, read on the forward strand.
GGAGCTACCAAAATCCAGGAGCCTGCAAGCACAAGTCCTGCAAGACCAAGGATGGATGTGCCCTGCACAAGCACCCTCTGTGCCCTTCCCAACAGGCAAAATGCAAGTCACTCAGCTACCCAGCCCTGCACACTTGTGGTCAGACACTCAGAGCACCACATCCTACTCCTCATCTTCATCACTGGGCATGGGTACAGCTGATGGGGACAAGCTCCCAAGTCTCCCATCTCCATCTGAGTCTCCCATCTCCATCTGTCTTTTATCTCCATCTGAGTGAGTCTCCCATCCCCATCCGAGTCTCCCATCTCCACCTGAGTCTCCCATCTCCGAGACTCCCATCTCCATCCAAGTCTCCCATCTCCGAGTCTTCCATCTCCATCTGTCTTTGATCTCCATCTGAGTGAGTCTCCCATCCCCATCCGAGTCTCCCATCTCCACCTGAGTCTCCCATTTCCATCTAAGTCTCCCATCTCCATCTGAGTCTCCCATCGCCAACTAAGTCTTTCATCTCCATCTTAGCCTTTCATCTCCACCTGAGTCTCCCACCCCCATCAGAGTGTCCCATCTCCACCTGAGTCTCCCATCTCCATCTAAGTCTCCCATCTCCACCTGAGTCTCCCATCCAAGTCTCCCATCTCCATCCAAGTCTCCCATCTCCATCCAAGTCTCCCATCTCTATCCAAGTCTCCCATCTCCTTTCAAGTCTCCCCTCTTGGCAAGGGGCAGACAAGCTTGAAGAGGGAGAAGCAGGGAGAAGGCCAAAGCATGCCAGAGTTGGGATCAAGCCATTTCACCTCCCAGGAGAGGATTTCTTTTTGTTGGGTTCATTTTGCAAGCCAAATCTGATAGCAGCAAAGCACAAACCAGAGCTGGGCAGACTGCACAAGAGAGCCACTTCTAACCACAGCAGGGACAACGACCATGAGGGCAGGGAAAACAGGAGGAGAAAGGAATCCAGCAGGGTCCTTTGCTTCATTGTTCCCTTCCCAACCTCAGGCATGCTGTGGAAATCAGGGTTAGGGAGTAGGCTGAGAGCATGGGGCCTGGGACATGAGTCAAGAGCCCGGAACGCTCGCTCGGCACTGGGTAAAGCTGGTGGCAACCCTGGTGTGACCTCACTCAGGGGAGCCTTGGTGTGGCAGACCTTGGCTTGGTGGGGGCTCTAATGATGAGGAAGACTCACAACAGAGCTGCTCACTCCAGCTGGCTGGCTGGAGGGGCTTGGAGATAACCAAAGCTCTACCCTCGAAGCCATGCCCTAAGAGTGAATCATCATCATCATCACCATCATCATCACCATCACCATCATCATCCTGCCATCAATGACATACCAAAGGGATAAGAAAACATTCCCAGGGCCTGAGCAGGCACTGTGCTATGCATGAAGTGGCAGGGGTGGNTGGAGAGAGTCCAAGGGAGGGCTGCAAGGATGCTGCAGGGACTGGACACTGCCTGATGAGGAGAGGCTGAGAGCCCTGGGGGTGGTTAGTGTGGAGAGGAGAAGGCTGAGAGGGGATCTGAGCAATGTCTGTCAATAGCTGAGGGCTGGGGGTCAGGAAGGGACAGGGACAGGGACAGGCTCTGCTCACTTGTGCCCTGGGATAGGGCAAGGGTAAGGGATGGAAACTACAGCACAGGGAGTTCCACCTCAACATGAGGAAGAACTTCTTGACTGTAAGGGTCCCAGAGCCCTGGCACAGGCTGCCCACAGAGGCTGTGGAGTCTCCTTCTCTGAAACCTTTCCAGCCCTGTCTGGATGTGTTCCTGTGTGACCTGAGCTAGATTCTGTGGTCCTGCTCTGGCAGGACTCTCCAGAGGTCCCTTCCAACCCCTAACATCCTGTGATGCTGTGATCCTGTGATTTCCTTCTCCAGGCACTGCTGTGTGTGCAGATGTGGATATCCAAATGCCCAACCCACCCAACTGCTCTTCCCAACCTGCCTCCTGGGAACTGGCCACACCACAATGGTTAAGTAGTCCCCAGGAGATACCATCTGAGTTGTTTCAAAGCCATGCAGCTGATTAAGAAAATAGCAGAGGTGTCTGTCTGAGGAATATGGTGATGTAGGATGTCTCCATCTCCAAATCAGCCTTGGAGACCTTGCTGGAATATTGACTATTGCCCTGCACTGCCATTGGAAGATCAACACCTGCTGTGCCCTTTCTCATCCAGAACTCAGTGGGTGTGAAGAACCAGGAAGAGGCCCCTAGAGATGTCTTCTAGGACATCTTTACACCTCCTAGAACATCTCTGTGTCTTCTATGACATCTCTGGAGAAGTCTCCTAGGACATGCCTAGAGAGGAAGAAGGAGAGACAGCTGCCCCCAGCACACCCACCCTAACTGGGCAGTGCTGGACTCACTCCCTCCCCGTGCTCATACACAAACATTTGCTCATCCTAAAGCAAGTTCATCTCAGGCTTTGATCACTCTTTATAGAGACACAAGAACCCTCCAACCTAATATTGTCCTTTGGGATCTCCAAATGACTGCCACAGGGTGTGGGAGGCCTCAGGAGCTGCTCCAGCATAAGCACAAATGTTTGCCTGCTTCAGACCTCTCCTTTGTGTCCTTGCAACCCCTTGGTGCCCATCAACTTAGGAGCACCTTTTGATACTCATGGAGTGGGTGGGGTTGGAAAGGACCCTTCAAGATCATCCAG
>WBNM01005411.1:0-11893 GCA_013399055.1 Ramphastos sulfuratus
CATCAAACTCATATTTCACCAGCACAGTGATACCCAACAAAGGAGAAGTGGTGGGACACTTTCCCCTGTGTTATTCTTCACATTGAGAAGGGAGGTAAAAATATTCATTCCAAAACTGCAGCACCCTGGCATTAACACCTCCTCATGTACACAGGTTTCTTCCATTCTGCAAATAATTACTGCATCTTCCTAGCACAGAGGCTAAATGGTTCAGTAGAAACATTTTCCTGCTTAGAAGAACCTTTCCTGAACCAGGTCTGGGTTATGTGACCAGCAGCCCTCCTGACTCACAGAATTGCTTCATTTGGAAGATCTCCAAGTCCAACCATCAACCTAACACCACCATGGCCATCAAACCATGACCCAAAGTGCCACATCTACACATCTTGGAATTCCTCTAAGGATGGTGACTCCTCCACTTCCATGGGCAGCATGTTCCAATGCCTGACCACTCTTTCAGGAAAGAAATTTTTCCTAATATCCAATCTAAATCTCCCTAATCAAATTCACATCAACCCCCATCAAGGAATCAGGAGAACATCTACTTGCTGCAGATTTTTTCCAACTGCTCAACCACCACCAGCTGCCAGATCTAGAACCATTTCCACTACCAGGGCATCTGGTTTCTCCCAGTGGAGTAAGCTACTCTGAAATCACTGCAAGGCCAACACAGACAATCCCTCCAGTGCTGGTTCTTCAGGTTAGGCAGAGGCAACTCCAAAATTCAAACAAAGCCAGCATAGGGAGCAGAGTCAGGAATTAGCCCACTGTTACCTGAGGCTACTCCTGACCTGAATGAAAAAGAAAACACATCACCCTGCACCAAAATTAAATCATCATTTGAGCTACTTAGCAAGTTAACTAAATTTACTGTGACCTACATAGCAGAAAGTGTTGGATATGTGCAAATATTTCACTCCACAAAAATCCAACTGTAAAATCTACAAACATTTTCTGAAGCCTCTTACAGCAGAGGATGGACAAGCTGAAGAAGCAGCAAGACATTTTTAACCTCCACATCCATTAGGTCAGGCCTGCAATGATTCTAGTCAGGGCAGCAGACAGTGCTGACAGACAAACTGATGAAGCTTGGTGCATACTGCAGTGCAAACACACTAATTACAGCCTAGAAACAATCATATGAACAGAGAAGAATGCATTACATGCAGGAAGTTCCTTGCCAGCTGCCTGGAGGCAGCACCTTCAGGGTCACTATACAGAAATAAAACCCATGGGGCAGCAGAGTGGGCATTAAATCTTCTTAGAAGTACATTAGCTAAAGATGCATTTCTAAACCACTTCCAAAGAGCTGGGAGAGTCACAGAGGAGAGTGCAATTAAATGTATATCTTCTAAACAGTCTTCTAAAGACAGATAAGATGCATCTTTCTATCTATCTGTAAATTTATTTATCTATCAGTTTATTTATATATGAATCTATCTATGAATTTATCTATTTATCTTTCTATCTATTTATCTATGTAGATAGACAGCTATCCATGCACATTATCTATTTATCTGTCTATTCACATATATATCCATTATCTATTGATCCTTTTATCTAGCTATCTGTCATCTATATATCTGTGTATCTACCTATCTACCTACCTACTTATCTATCTATCTATCTATCTGTCTGTCTACCTATCTATCTATCTATCCATCTATCCACTTATCTACCTGTCTGTCTATCCATCTATCTATCCATCCATCCATCCATCTATCCACCTGTCTGTCCATCCATCCAACCATCCATCTATCTACCTACCTATCCATCCATCTACCCACCTGTCTGTAAAGCAGAAAGTCTGTTTGATCTGTGTACACTTCCTTATGCCTGCACATCTGCTTTCACCTGTACCAAGGTAAAACCAGACCCCTCCTTACCATGGGGGTCTTCTCATGCTCTATAAAATTACTTTCCCCAAAATAGGGCAGAGGAGATCCCCTTTGGACCAGCACTGAAGCCAGTCAGCTGGACATTTCCACACCTCTGAGCATCATTTTTCTGTCCCATATCAGCACCACAGACTGCTGCAAAGCTGGTCTCTGGACATGAAAGAGCTGAGTCATCACATTGTATTTGCTCTGCTGTTTTTCACCAGTATTTGTGTGTAAAAGCTCAGGTCAGATTAAGGAGATAAATAGAATGCAGAGCTTTAAGGATAAGTTAAATGGACAGTGAAAATTGGTCTTTAATCTGCTTAGGAAGTCTTTGTGATTAAAATGGAGCATTTTCTTTCCCTGTGCTAATGAAGGACTAGGCAAGAGGATGATTAAAGAAAATGTCTGGGGAATAGCACAGAAGCCATGGCTGCTTTTGTTGCTGTTACTTTCCTTTCTAAATCATTTGCACAGATCAGTTTTGGTTTCTTTTCCATATCAGTGCCATCAGCTGAGGCACACAGACACTATCAAAAGATGCACAGGTTGCCTTTCAACCTCCATCACAGCCAGTTTCCTTTTTCCAGCAGGCATCTGAGTGTGCTACCAGGTACATAAACCTCCTTTTGATGCATGCTTGATGCAAATAAGCCTTTGCTTTAGGGAGCAGCAGACCACGAGCTGGCACATGCATCAAACAGCCTGCAAATCCTTTCCCCACCAAAGATGTAGGTTTATAGCATGCCACTGGCTTGTAAAAACCTAACACAGCTGTCAAATGCTGTACAGCTATGGGATGAAATGGCCTGAGAAGGTTTACATTGGGTACTAAGAGGAATTTCTTTACTGAAAGAGTGGTCAGGCATTGGAATAGGTTGCCCAGGGAGGTGGTAGTGTCACCATAGAATCATAGAATGGTAAGGTTGGGAGGGGCCTGGAAGATCTTCTAGTAGGCAGGGACACCTCCCACTAGTACAGGTCCCTCAAAGACTCGTCCAACCTGGCCTTGAACACCTCCAGGGAGGGAGCAGCCACAACCTCCCTGGGCAACCTGTGCCAGTGTCTCACCACCCTCACTGCAAACAACTTCCTCCTAACATTCAGTTTCAATCTCCCCTCTGCCAGTTCAAACCCATTGCCCCTTGTCCTGTCATTGCATGACCTTGTAAAAAGTCCCTCCCCAGCCCTCCTGTAGGCCCCCTTCAGATACTGGAAGGCTACTCTAAGGTGTCCTGGAAGCCTTCTCTTCTCCAGGCTGCAGAGCCCCAACTCTCTCAGCCTGTCCTCATAGCAGAGCTGCTCCAGCCTTCTGATCATCTTCGTGGCCTCCTCTGGACCCATGCCTGGAGGTGTTCAAGAAATGTGTGGACATGGTTCTTAGGGACATCCTTTCATGGTCATGATGATCTCGGGTTGACAGTTGGACTCAGTGATCTTAGAGGTCTTTTCCAGATGAAACAACTCCATGTTTCCATGACTTTTGAAAACAGCCATTCATTGCATTGATGGAGTATGTGCTCTGCAAAACCTTCTCTGAGACACCTGCATCTTCAGTGGGATATTGAAAAGCCCTAAGAAACTGTGATTAGTCCTCCTGGTGGACTAGGAAGCAGAGGAAGTGGGCATTGACATCAGTTTAACCCAAGCTAAGTGGTGTTGGTTGTACAGAGTAGATTTGCTGGTGATTAGTTTTAACTAGACAAAAAAAACCCCAAGACAGTATTTAAAAGGCATCAGTGCTCACTGGGAAGTTTTGGAAAGCACAAGGGCAGTCTGATTGGAACTACTGGATCATGAAGAAGGGAGGTGCCACCTGAGATGGGGCTGCCCTCAGTTAACCCAATATTTTCTGAACAAGAAAAGTGTGGCCAGCAGGTCAAGGGAGGTTATTCCCCCCCACCTTCTGCTCCACTCTGGTGAGACTCTGGAGTACTGCATCCATTTCTGCAGCCCCTATTACAAGAAAGCTATGGATGTGCTGGAAGGTGTCCAGAGAAGGGCCACGAGGATGATCAGAGGGCTGGAGCACCTCTCCTGTGAGGACAGGCTGAGAGAGTTCAGTCTGGAGAAGGCTCCAAGGAGACCTTATTGTGGCCTTCCAGTATCTGAAGGGGGCTACAAGAATGCTGGGGAGGAATTTTTTAGGGTGTCAGGTAGGGATAGGACTAAGGGGAGTGAAGCAAAACTAGAAGTGGGGAGATTCAGATTGGATGTTAGGAAGAAGTTCTTCACAGCCCAATTGATGAGACACTGGAACATGCCCAGGGAGGTGGTGGAAGCCCAATCCCTGGAGGGTTTTAAGGCCAGGCTGAATGTGGCTCTGAGCAATGTGATCGAGTGGGAGGTGTCCCTGCCCATGGCAGGGAGGTTGGAACTGGATGATCTTTGAGGTCCCTTCCAACCCTGACAATTCTATGGTTCTACGATTCTGTGAAATGAAATTTTGTGTTCCAAACAAAATCAAAGAGGCTGAAAATGTGCTTAGAAGAAACAAACACCTAACAATTGTTTTCTCTCCTCTCTTCAGTCCTGCCATGCTTAGCTCTTCAGAATCTGACTGTTGCCATTCCATGGTTTATTTAATAAGCATCATGACTAACATTTGTCCCATAATTTATTTGCTCATCCATCCCCACCTTCAGGAAAGACTTGTGTGCAGTGGAGAGTGTTTTTAGACACCAAAAAAGAAACCTAATTACACAAGCACACACTTGCCTGTGTGAGTTTCTTGGAGAGGGCAAGATGAAAGGAAAAGTGCCTCACTCCTAGGGTGGTGTGTGATGCGGTTTTGCTCTGGGAATGGGGTGGCCAGGGCTGGAAGGACCTCCAGAGGGTGCTGCCCAGATCCACCTCACCCTTCTCCTGGATAAAATATGGCTGTGCTGGGAATCACAGAGTCACGGGATGGTTGGGGGTTGGAGGGACCTCTGGTGAGCATCTAGTCCAAGCCTCCTGCTAAACAAGGTCACCTGGAGCATCACACTCAGGAGGATTTGGAATCTCTCCAGGGAATCCAGGGAAGGAGTTCTTCTCACTGCAGCACTGCTGCAGAACATCATCTCTAGCAGCATAAATGATCAGACACTCCTGGTCAGCTCTGTGAACAGGTGGTTATGAACATGTTGGAGTCTCTTATGTCTGGCTTAGCTGCTACCTACTGTGTCTGGTAATGTAGAGCCAAAGAGCTCGACCAGTAATGCTCTACCAGGATGTCCTCAGATAGTTTAAAGTCTTCTCCGTGTTGCTGCACTGTATTTTACCAGGAAATTCCTTTTTTAATATCAATAACAGAATCCCTGGGCAGTACAGTTGTGTTGGAGTGACCTACAGAAGTTCTTAGAATCACAGAATCATTTAGGTTGTAAAAGACTTTTAACATCATTGAGGCCTACCAAGATCATCAACTGTTTCCCTGTGCAGGAAGAAACTGTGACACTAATTAAATTTGAACAAGTAGAAGCAGGAGAAAGGAATTTCTTTGTGTCTCTGCTTTTGGCAGTGGGAGAAACAGATTTGGAAGGAGCTTTTTGGATCCTGGTCTGTTTGAAAATGGAAAATCCATAGCAGTTCAGGAAATATGTGAATGTAGTAGCAGTGCTATGCAAGAGAAGATCCTCTCCTAGTTATTTTCATAATAGAGGCTGGATGCCCTTTAGTTGGCTGTGCCTGAGGACAGGAGTGCTCTTGCTCATTTTTCTGGAGGTGTGTGGTCTCTGTGGAGACATATTTGTATTGTTTTAACTTGGATGGGAGATCTAATGATGGAAGAGTTCCAGAAGGCTTGGCAGGTTTGAGCAAGAGAGACCAGGCAGCACCATGGCAAGAGCCAAGTGACAGTTGCCATAAGAAACTACAACTGCTGATCCCATTTCCAGGAGCCAAGATGAAGGGTGAAGGCCACTGTCCTGATTTGAGCTATAACAGAACCAGTTCTGATCAGGGATTTGACTTCTCAGCTCAGTCTCTGCTCAGTGAGGGCACTGTCTGAAGTTCAGAGTAGGTTTACACAGCCAGAGGCTGCTTCTAACTCTGAGAAGACTGATGGGGAGAGTTCCTGCCAAGGGCTGCCCTGCACAAAGGCTCTGGCTTAGAATTGCTCCTGTGCACACCAGGGGCACTGCCACATCTTGTCCCCCACCTTGGGGTGCAGGATGTGGCATCTGTAGGAAGGAGGCAACAGGACAGGTGACCCTCAACTGACCAACAAGGGATTCTATCCCAGAGACATCATCTTCAGGGGGAAGCTGAGGGATCACCAGGGTCAACCCTCTTCTTCACTGACTGGTGTGCCAGGAGGACTCTCTCTGTTCTGCCTTTGATCCTTGACCCAGTTCCAGAATCCAAATCCTGAATCCAGTTCCCATCTGCTGTTGGATCATAGAATCATAGAATGGTAAGGTTGGAAGGGACCTCAAGGATCATCTAGTTCCAACCTCCTGCCATAATCCAGTCTATTCTCTGGGATAGTTCAACACTGGATTTTGTGTATATTTGTATTTTCATTATTTTCTTATTAGTATTATTATTTTTTTTCTTTTTATCATTACTCTTTCCTTAAACCCAATTCCAGGGGGTGGAGTTTCCCAACCCATGACACTGCTGCCATGGAAAACACCTCTCAGCTCAAGCCAACATCTTTGAGGAGTTCCTGGGAGCTGTAGATGGCAAGCTGCCATCTGTGGGGATTGTAACACCAATAAGAACTGGTCTCAGTGGTGGATGAGGAGCCTGGAGCCTTATGAAAATGTGTTGCTCGTGGGCATGTCGCAGACTGGCAGCAATATCAGTCTCAAAGGTGGTGTTGGCCTCCTGCCATCACCCAGCACAATCAAAGGCCAGCTTGGCAAGCAGCAGGGGCATTGTCTGGAGCTGTCTGTACAGGGAAAGTGAAATCAAGGAGCACCTTGATCTGTTTCCTCATGGTTCCTGCAGCAAGGGTGGGAAAAGGTTTGGGTTTAAAACAAGGAGAAAAAAAGTAAAAGGTCATCTGTGTTTAATGTCACCCTTAGCTCTGTAGGTGACACCAAGTTTTTCTCTGTGCCCAAAGGCCATGCATATATTCATGATGGGAATCAGTCTATACAGAGCAGCTGGGGCAGGGTGTTACTGTGGTGCTAAAAGAGAGCCCAGCACCCACAGTGCACTCTCTCATAGAATCTTTAAGGTTCTATGAGGAAAAGACCTCTAAGATCATCAGGCCCACCCAACACTGCTCATCCATGAGTGCATCCATTTCCCACATGTTTCTTATTTCCAGCCAAAATTTCAGCTGTTGTTCTAGTTCTGGGAGAATCTCCATCAGCTCCTTAATTCCTTGTTCCTACCCTTTCAGCTAACCTAGGGCAAGGAGGTATCCAGTGTTAACAGCCATTGAACACCAGGGACAGGACAAGTGACAATGGGCTCAAAGTGAAGCTCAAAGTTCCACCTGAAGAAGAGATAAAATTTCTTTCCTGTAAAGGTGAGAGAGCCCTGGAGCAGGCTGTCCAGAGAAGTTGTGGAGGCTTCTTATATGGAGAAATTCCAAACATTGTCATTCTGGGCAACCTGCTTGGGTGGCCCTGCTTTATCAGGGGCGTTGGACTAGATGATCTCCAGAGGTGCCTTCCAGCCCACACCATGCTGGGATTCTGCAACACAAAGCCCCAGACTGTTTCAGAATCCATACCTAGCACTTAGGACTACAATTAAACTTAGTTTAATTCTCTCCTAAACCCAGGCCAGAAACTCAAGTTTACACATATAGTCAAAGCAAAATGCTCACCTACACCACATCTTTTACCAGAACACAAACATTTCATATCCAGACCAAGATGCTGGCTCAGGCCAGACTTTCTTGCTGGTTTTAAACTTTGACAAACAAATACCTTGCAAGGCTTGATCCTCCCAGTGACTTCTGAAGTCATCTACATTTAGGTTAAAAGCCTGAGGGTGAACTTTTTTCTTTGCAGAAATTCCTCTGCCAGTTCTGAATCACTCAGGCAGAGAGAGTCCAGCCCAGATACTTCACCTGGGTAGCGTTTCCTCTGCTCCCTGCACAGGGTGGGAAACAAAAGCACAGAGACCAGGGAACTGCCAGCCTTGTCTGCAGGAACCCCTTACAGGTGGAGAGCACTTGTCCAAGGGTCTCCTGTCTTCCACAATATGCCAAAACATAGCCAGAGGTCCAATTCTTCCCCTTACTTTCATCATATTTAAAACATTAGATTTTAGTAAGAGATATTTTAGTGTCAGAGACAAATGTGATCTGGTTTTTAAGGCTTTTTCTTCCAGGCATCATCTCTTAGGGTGTTCACTGTCTAGCAGCCTTGCATTATTTCAGCCACATTATGCTAAAGATAATGATAAAGATATATGGCAGTATCTTTATTAATGATCTGGATGAGGGTAGCAAAGGCATCCTGGGCAGATTTGCAGATGACACTACATTGGATGGAAGTATTGATCTGCTTGAGGGTAGGGAGGCTTTACAGAGAGACTTGAACAGGCAGGATCAATGGGATGAGGTTCAACAAGGTCAAGTGCTGGGTCCTTCATTTGGGTCACAACAACCTCGTAAGTGCTCCAGGCTTGGGGAAGATTTGCTGGGAAGCTGCCTGTTGGAAAAGGAACTGGGCTGTTAGGCAGCTGAATATGAGCCAGTTTATGGACAGGTAGCCAAGAAGGCCAACAGCATCCTGGCTTGGATCAGACATAGTGTGACCAGCAGGGCCAGGATAGTGATTGTGCCCCTATACTCAGCACTGGTGAGGCCACACCTTGAATACTGCCTTCAATTTTGGGGCCCTCACTACAAGAAGGACATGAAGGTGCTGGAGTGGGTGCAGAGAAAAGCAGCACAGCCAGTGAANAAGCAGCACAGCCAGTGAAAGTTCTGGAGAACAGGTCTTGTGAGGAGCAGCTCAGGGAACTGGGGTTGTTTTGCCTGGAGAAAGGGAGGTTTGAGGGAGACCTCCTCACTCTACAACCACCTGAAAGAGGTCGAAGCAAGATGAGAGTTGGCCTCTTCTTCCATAGGACAAGAGGACACAGCCTCAAGTTGCACCTGGAGAGGTTTAGGCTGGACATCAGAGAAAATGGTGTGGCTGAAAATACTGAAAGGACATTGTGGAGAGGCTGCTGCTGGTCTCTTTTCACAGGTAAATAGTGATAGCACAAGAGGGAATGGCCTCAAGCTGTGACTGGGTAGGTAGGAAATATTTTTTCCCAGCAAGGGTGGTCAGGCATTGGAATGTGCTGCCCAGGAAGGTGGTGGAGTCACCAACCCTGGAGGTGTTTAAAAGTCATTTGGGTGTGGTACTTGAGGATATGGTTCAGGGTGAACCTTGTAGAGTAGGAATAAGGGTGAACTTGATGATCCTGGGGGGCTTTTCCAACCTGAATGTTTCTGTGATTCTGTGATACTGCCAAGCGCTGGAACAGGCTACCCAGGGCAGTGGTGGAGTCCCCATCCCTGGAGAATTCAAAGCTGTGTAGATGTGGTAGTGAGGGACATGGATTAGTGGTGAGCTGGCAGTGCTGAGTTAATGGTTGGACTTGATGATCTTGGAGATCTTTTCCTGTATAATTCTCTTCTATGATTCTACAATCCAGTGTGACAACAACTGTTTTGCTATGGTTGGGCCATTAGCCCAATAAATATTTGTTGCTCTGAGCATGGAAGATACTCTCTCAGAAATATAATGTTCTTTTTTTTAAATTTTTTTTTTTTTTGGCTAGTAAAAAGGGTGATGAAATTTCACTGCAAAAGAAAAAAATACTGAAATTCTTCCTTGCAGTCAAAGAACACCAAGGAAATGCTTTGAAAAGCAATGTAGGTACTAAAGCTCTTCAACACTGGTAAAGAGCAATCCTGGTTTTGCAATCAGCCTTTCCAAGTAAGGGTTTTTCAGGCTCGCCCACTCATTCTGATCCTGTTAGGGCACTGTGGTTCCAAAGCAAGAGAAACAGGGCAGAATTACAAGAGCAAATACCATTAAAAACAGAAAGGCTTTGAAATTATTATTTTTTCTTTAAAGCACTACCAGTTTCCTGCTGCAAACAGAAGGGATTTCTGAAATATTAAGATGTCACACGGGCTCTGAGGGCTGGGAATATCAAACCCATAAATTAGCATCATATCAAAACTAATACATGTCTCTATCATCACAGCTTTCCCCTGTGAACCAGAGAGAGGAGAGGGCTTGGCCCCACAGAGGTTAAACATCTGGGAAAGCATTCAACATACAGAATCCACAAATGACTGGCAGCCCACATGAAATTGTTTGTCTCCAATCGATTGAGAGTGGTGTGGGGGATCCCACAAGGGATATTATCCTGTTTGGCCTTAAGCCACTGGCTGGAAAATATGCATATTGGAGGTGAAATTGAATTGCATAGATTTGTCTTCTAAATACTCACCATATGCTCTCATAAAAGTAAGCGCCAGCCACGTCTACACACTGAATTGTTTATTGCATGGCTGTTTTCTTTAGGCTTTGCTTCCAATCCTTGGTACACAACAGGAGGTCTGTAAATATTTGAGTCATATACAAGATGTGAAATGAGTTTATCCCAGACTTGTAGAAAAGAAGCCTTGACAGCCCCAATGTTTGTTCACACGTTGACTGCTCTGCTTTATGTAATTACAGGCGTGCTCCGGTCCCCCAGCACTTTCCATCCTTATCTCTTTCAATCCTAAAGCAATTTGTGCTGCCTCAACTATTGTGCAAAAGGTAGATACTGTCCCAGAAGGCACCTCCTATCAGTCATCATTAATAAACTGGCAACACAGAAAAGCAACACAGCCTGTTCTCTAGTTAATAACATCTTGTGTGGGCTATAGAAAGCTTGCAAAGCCAGCTGAGAATTAGGGCTGCAAAGAACATATGTACAACAGTTATCTGGTGAAACAACAGGAATCACAGAATCACAGAATGTCAGGGGCTGGGAGGGACCTCCAAAGCTCATCCAGTCCAACCCCCCTGACGGAGCAGGGTCACCTAGATCACACAGGAACACATCCAGGCAGGTTTTGAATATCTCCAGAGAGGGAGACTCCACAACACCCCTGGGCAGCCTGTTCCAGAGTTCTGTCATCCTCACAGGGAAAAAATCCTCCCCATGTTTCCATGAAACTTCCTAGCTTAGTATCTCCAGATGGACTGAGTAGCAACACAAGGAACTGCAATGACCTTGACACCTTGGCTATGCAGTACTAAAAGATGCTGTAGAGCCTCTGGGTGAGAGACCTTAAGGAAGGTAGGAAGAATTTCTCCCATGAATAGGCTTGGATTATGTCTAACACCAGTTTCACTTGTCACCTGATCTCTAGGTCCTGTTACATGAAGTTTTGCTTTGCAAAGAAGATCTTGTGTGAGGGGAGAGATGGAGAAAGCAACTTAGTGGACTTAATGCCACAGTGCTTTCCCAAAGCATCCACCCAGAGTGCTGCAGTATGTTCAGGGAGAGATGAGGAACTGGTATCCCAGGACATGGGCAAGGACAGAATCACAGAATCATAAAATCATTTTGATTAGAAGAGACCCTTAAGATCATCAAATCCAACTCTCAGCATACGTGAGTGAGGCTGAACAGCAAAGACTGTGGGGGTTTGTGCTGCAGAGTAAGAGGTATTCCTATGAAGAAGCAGACATCCCAGCTGTTCTTGCAACTAACAGCTGGAAAGGCTACTTTGCAGCTCTGCAAAATTCCAGAATTCCAAAGCTTTCCCTTCCGAAACACTGTTAAAAGGCACCTACACAGACTGGTCAAGACACTGGATCCACAAAAGACAAATTGGTTCATTGGATGCCAAAACACTGGGTGTGATGGGCCAGCTGTGTCCTGGGCTCCATCCCCAGCAGCATGGGCAGGAGAGGCAGGGAGGAGATTCTGCCCCTCTGCACACCCTTGAGGCCGAGCAGCAGAGAAGGGCTCAGGGATGGCAGCAGCTGTGCCAAGCGGCCAGCAGGGGCAAGTCAAGCTTCCTGGGCACCCTGCACACAGTGTGCTGGTTTGAAACTAACTGG
>WBNM01005418.1:0-87660 GCA_013399055.1 Ramphastos sulfuratus
TCTATGATTCTATAGTAGATCCAGAGAAAAGGGAGCTTGCGTGGGCCCCAGCAAAAAAACTCAACAACTTTCAAGAGCCAGAAGAGGCTACAGTGGCCAAAGCCACTAGACAAATGTGCATAGTTAAGTAAAAACCTGTTCTAGTGGGAGGTGTCCCTGCCTATGGTGGGAGGTTTGAACTAGATGATCTTTGAGGTCCCTTCCAACCTAAACCATCCGATGATTCTATGTATTTCCAACAGCCTTTGCAACATGCCAGGGAAAGTGTAAGGGAACGTAGACTCCTCCACCTCTCATCCTCACCCTAGTGCCTAAGAACCCATATAATCCTGTGCCTGTAGGAGCAGATGATCTGGGCTAGATCTCCTTCAGTTTGTTGTAAATCAGCAGTCAATTCACTGTCAGCTTGCTTTTACCTCTGCATTACCATGAACAGTATCTAGCCTGTTAATATTTCCCCATTTATCATCCTTCCATATTTCTTTTGTCCCTGCAAGGGGAATGGGTTGGTGGAGCCTGAAACATCTTGAGTGGGAGAGAAGATCCCAGTATCTCTCTGTAGAACTTCATCTTCCTCCTCAACACTAAGAATGACTGAAAGAAGACAAGAAAGAAGAATCTCTCCCAGTGACCTGTGGGGTGGAAAACCAACTGTTTGAGGTGCATCTTTGCTAGGTAGTGTTCAGGCTGTATTCTTCTGGTGTTTGGGAGGAGAATGTCTTGTGATGACTGTGCTGGTTTGAGGCTAATTGGAATATTTTAATGGAGAAAATTATATTATAGGCTGTGAAAAGAGAACAATGGTGATNATTATGTCCCCACTGAATTGTTGGCCTTTACAGTGTTTGGATTTCCTGGTAACTCTATAGTGAGGGGCTCTATTCACTCAACTGTATTAACCCAGCTGCAGAAGCTTCTCCAAGGCTGCTATGCTCAGGAGCTGGACACAGCACTGCAGACTGTGGGGAAAAAGAAACAAACCAAAACCCAATAAGCTCTAGAAGGATAAGCCTAGGAAGAAATCCTGATGGAAATGCTGTGTGCACCATGGGATGGCTGTTTGCATGAGATGGCCTCATCCCTTGGCAGGCAGTGAGCGGATACTTTTGTTGGGAACAATATACTCAGTGGCTGTGCATTACCTTCTCAGGACAGAATCATTCTGGTGACTCCACAAATGTGCTATTTTAGTGACTAAAGGAAGGACAGTACAGGGTTTTGATTTACCAGCCAGTCATTAGAGCAAGACTTCCACCAAAGTCAGAGAAGAAATACAGATATAAAACCTGAGAAACAGCTCAGCTTGCCTGGTGTACAAGCAAGGGGCTTCTAGTGCAGCTTCTATCCAAGGTCCAGGAGGGAGTCTGAATATCCTTTCTCTAGGAAGCCCTTTTCATGGGTTAGAGGAAGAAAAGGCTACCCTAACCCCCCTATTGTCTGTCCATGGAAAGCACAGACTGTAGTGGTGGCCCCCAACCCCTCCCAGCCCAACTCTAACTAATGCAAACATTTAAGGCAGTGTGCAGAAGCCTTAAAATGTGTGTGGGGCCTCACAGAGAGGTGATCTTCTGATACCTCCCACAAGCTGCAGGGTGGCACCCAGACACTGAGTTGCCTCTGCTCCCTCGCCCATCCATGGAGACTAAGTGGAGCCTTTTAGGTCCTGCTCAAGAACATGTATAAAGAGACCTTAATGAGGAGAAGAAAGCAAATCATTTTAAGCACAACTGCTTGGATCCTGGGTAAATCCGTGGGTTGGAGTATGGGGAAATTCTACAGATCTGGAGTTCTTCTAATTCATTTCATGCTATGCTATTCCACCATTGCCAAAAGGTGACAAAATTCCCATCTTAGTGCTGGGCTTGTCTCAGATAACCACAGAGAGAAAAACACCACCCATGTGCTGTCACTCTTTTCTCTTACAAACCGAAGTAAAGGAGAGGAGCAGCAATAATGAAAAAAGGACAAAGACACACTCAGCCTCTGAGGCTTATAAAAAGCAGCTTAGCCTTCAATAAGCAATTCTTTGAAAATAAATTAATGGAAAAGGTTAGGAACCTTCTCTTGAGCAGAGCTCCTCACACTGCTGTTTCACATCATTGCTACAAATATAACAAGGCTGTGGCACTTCTTTTCATCGCAGATGCCCTGAAAGACTGCATTACTCACTGGACCTTGCACTTTAGCTTCCCCCTTTTGCACAATGCACCGAGGAATTCCTCCTGAGTGATTCAGAGGGTGACACACGCAGAACACAACCTGCCTACCACACACAGCAAAGAAAACGATATCCCTTGGCTGCTTCTCACTGGACACAAGAAGTCCTGTCTATCATAGTCCAAGTCGGATTTGCAAAAATTTTACCATGAGAAGGAGTTAAAAATTCCAGTTGCCTCAAATGGTACTGTCCCATGACCCACGGGAGACAGTAGCAGACGTGGTGCATTAAAGGAGTAAAGGTGCATAGATTAAAGATTGGATGGGAAACGGATCCTGAACTTCGCAAACGCGGGACTGCCCTGCTTATGTAGCTGGGCTCCGTCACTAGGTGGTACTGTGTATCACAGCTTTGTGTCTCTCCCAATCCCTCACTCCTGTGTTTGTCCATTCCCTGAGTTAGATGTGCCACTAGGAAATACTGTGCTTTGGGAGAGGGAACCCGCTGTCCAAGTCCTCTCCTGTACTCCTGACCTCACACAGGAAGGCTGAAGGCAATAGAAGACTTCTGACTCAGCTGACGTTCAGTGTGGGTGCCTGATTTGGGTTTCTGCTGTCAAACGTGTTTAATGCTGCCCTGCTGAGACATTTGGTGGTGAGTTAAAACACCTTTAATCTCCATATGCTCAGGCTCTCAAAAAGGAAGGCAAACCCAAACAAACCAGGACTGGTTCTATAAAAATGAGGAAACAAAAATGATCTGTGATTCTTTTGCAATGAAACCTTCAGCTCTTTAGAAGATCTTTATCAGTTCTACCACATCCTGGAAATGGGCAACAACAAGGTTTGCTGGATTTTCCTTTCTCTTCTTTGGGTTTTTTGGCAAAAATAGAAGTTCTAGGGTTTTTCAAAGAACCTGGAAAGGGGGATTTTGCTCACTTAATACAAGGAAGCCTGAGCAGCCCAGGCCATCAGGCAGTTGCAGCAGGCTGTGCATGCCTTGGCATTGGCACCATATCACATGTCTGCCCTCGCTTCCACACTAGGTCCTGCTGCACATGTTTTGTGCAGACAAAAAGGTTGCTAATCCAGCTCTTCTTCCCAGTGTATGGTCTCAACTATGCACAGTGAATTTCACATCTACCAGCCTCTGATGGGGAACACATCTGTACAATGAGTGCCCATGACACTGACTGTATTGCCTGTATGAACGCTGTGCTGAATGGCTTTGCAGCCTTTCAGTAACTAAAGGCAAGTATAAGAAAGATGGGGACAGACTTTTTAGCAGGGCTTGTTGTGCTAGGACAAAAGGTGATGGCTTTAAACTTAAAGAGACTTAGGTTCAGACTAGATATAAGCAACAAATTCTTTACAATGAGGGTAATGACACACTGGCACAAGTTGCCCCACCTGTGGAAGTATTCCAGGTCAGGAATCTAGTTGAAGATGTTCCTGCTCACAGCAGTGAGAGGTGGACTAGATGCCCTTTAAAGGTCCCTTCCAACCCAAACCATTCTATGATTCTATGACTCTAGAGTTCAGACTGTACTGTCCATATGAACTCCATGCATTCTCTGACATTAAGATATATCTTTATAATGCATATAGCAACATGTACAAAAAAACCTTGCCTGAAGCCTCTTGTGAAGTGCACTGTTATAAGCTCAGATGGTCCTAAAGCAGGTTGGAACAATGGGAGGAGGAAACACCAATGCTCAGGAGGCAAAGGTCTTGCAAGATCCAAAGATTCTGAGTTCCCTTGGCAAAGTTGGATGCAGAGCCCAGTGTCCTTGTCTCAGACCAAGACAACAGACCAAAGATGTATTTCACCTGTTAAATTGGCATTGCTGATTTCTGTCTTTTCCCTCCAAAATGAAGTGGTTTATCCAGCACTTCCCATCCTTTCAAGACTCCTCCAGTCCAAAACAGTACCAAAAGAACTGCTGATGTGAGATACAGCTTTGTCTTACTCTGTTTCTAGACTTCGTCTGCTGTAGTGGTACTAATTCAAAAGTCCTTTTATTTTCATAGCTACAAAACTATTAACTGATAAGTGACTCTGCAGATTTTCCAAGCTGCCAAATGGCCCAGCAAAATCTTTCCAAAGTACTTTTTTCTGGGTGTATTTCATTTTGCATGTAGACCTTCTGGGTAGTTTGCTGTAAAGAGGAAAAGCATATTGGTGGATGACCAAAACTAGGTCAGTGATGACTAAGACAGGAGTCCTCTTCAAATAACTGGTCCTACACTCCACAGCTGTGGCAGTACAATGCTCAGTTGCTCAGCTGCACTCAGTCCTGGAATGCACCATGGACATGTGAAGCAGCACTTGGCATTCTAAGTGGCATTTGAGCTTTGCTTTAGAAGAGGCTAGAGGCAGTGTCATCTGCAAGCACTTCAATTTGCTTATGAAGAGGAGATGGGGTGGAAATGGGGTTGCAACTCCTGGCAGGAACAGCCAGAGCAAAAAATTCTGAAAAGCAAGAGGAGAAACAGCAGATGGAAGGGAGGCAGGTCTGCCTGAATCCGAGAGGGCAGATACATGGTATTTCAAGGGCAGTGCAACTCTCCAAGGTCACAGGCTTGTCATCACTTTGGGCCTATCACCCTGCCTAGGGCTCATACAGTTACTCAGACAACAGCCTGGTTGCACCAAAGCAAGTAGTGCCTAGGAATGAAAAGAGAAGTACATCCTGGGAAAAGAAGCATGTGAATAGAAAGCTTTGGAGAAGACCTTTCCTTTGAGAAAACCTTTGGAAAAAACCTCAAGAGGCCATCCAGATACATTCATCCTAAAACACAACAAACTGGTGAGACACAGAAGAAAATGCCCCACTGAGAAATCTTATGTCTGGTCTATATAAACATCAATTAGTCTCTGGAGGCTCAAGGTGTCTGGAGCCCTGTTAGAGGAGGAGACTCTTGGATGGCTTCCAGGATAATGAGATCCACTGAGAATTGGGTTAGGGAAATGAAAAGCAGTGAGGTAAACCAACAGTTATCATCTCTGACAAAAATTAGTTCTGTCCACCCCTGAGCATTCACAAACAATTTCAACACTGTGCATACCATATTCCTTGCTGCAGTTTCCTGGCTAGCTAGAGGAAGCACTAATGGCTAGCATGCCTTCCACATCCACAGCTAATGATTAAGACATTACCCATGTGTATTAATAAATAACAGATTCTGGCCCAAGCTGAAGATAGAGTGAGTGGGAGATGTTCCTGGGCAATGCCAGAGTATTTTAGGCAATCTTTCCTGGTCAGCTTCAGCTATCATCACTATTGTCAGGAGAGACTTCTCATCCGCGTTATATATCAGCTGTAAGATGAGATGAATCAGCGGAATGCGTTTGTGCCTGGTAAAACATCCACAGATAAATACAAGATTAGTTTTGCTATTATAAAGTGGTGTGACTGGGAAACACAGCCCCTGACTCAGGTGACAACAGTGGATTATTTCTCCTTCATCAGTACCCAATGATGGGCCAAGGCTTAATAATTTCTGAGCAGCTTGGCATTCACAAAGGGACTGTCCCTATAGCTTTCCACTGTGATCTGACTCTGACAAATTCAGCAGCAGTGCTTGAACCTGGGGCTTTCCACCTCACTACCACGCAAGTAACCCCTTAGGACAAGTGGGTGTAAAGCAGCAGAAGGGCAGCATTTCAGTTGGCATGACTCCAGCCCTTTGCTGAAGATGAGTAATGAAAGCCATAGATGGGAAAGGCTTTGGCCAGGACATCCCTCACTGGTGCTGGGACATGCAGGCGCTGCAGTATGAGATAACACAAAGAACCAGCCCTGGGCTGCAGCCCATCCCTGGTTGCACAGACGAAGGCTGTTTACACTGGCTCCTTCAATGGAATTCAGGATTTCAGTCCTGGGCTATATTTAGGCTGCAAAACTACTGATATTTTTTAGGTCATTGGCCTTTGACATGCAAGTGAATTTTCTGAGAGGAAAAAATTCAGCTCTTAACTAACTGGTGGGAAAATACAACCCCCAGAAATCTTAAATTTCCTAAAAATAGGAGCCAGGAGTTAGGAACTGACAAGGGGAGTTTACATTATAAATACAGTCTGTTGGCTGAGCCAAATGTTTAAGGCAGCCCCACATTGGGGACCCTTCGTCTGGGTTAGTAGGACTCAGCTGGCTTCTGACACTGACAACATCTTGAATATTTACATTTTAGCTTTTACCATAAGAGGAAGAAGAGCTGTTAAGAGCTGATTATCTTGGGACAAAGAGGAAAGAGGTTGAAAATGGGAAACATATTTATTGGAACATATTGTCTGCAAAGAACATCTGGCATTTAGAAGAAAGAAGAAAAAGATCCCTGGTCTGAGTGTGTTACAAGACCATGAGCCAAGGCAAAAAGATTTCCGTGAAAATGCCTGAATGAAAGAATCCCTTTGTAGGAGGTTCTGACTGATAAATTATGGGAACATTTGTGATGTAATAGTGGCAATTAAGAGATATTTCAGATGATGAATGGCTGAGAATATGCACTGCAGCAAACTTCCCAGAACTTCTCTTTTCTAAGATGAACAGTGACTCTGTTCTCACTTTAATTAGAAATCATCCAACCTCTGTGCTGCTTATTCCCCTTCCTTCTATACCCACTCATCTCAGTGGCTGCTCTTATGTAGTTTGTCTGGTGCAAACCATTCCTCATTTGCAGTCTGATTTTACAAAACCTCTGACTGATCACCTGAGGTTTTGCAAAGCCCAGCTCCACCAATGGCCCTACCGATACTTGAAGTTGTTGTCTCAGCTGTGCCTACATACATCTGCCTGACTGTAGCCTAATGTGGCTGTGGGGCTCTAAAGAGTGCTAAAAAAGCATGAGGGGGAAAAAAGAAAAAAATAANCAACTCAAGTACAGCAACTTAAAGTAACATAAAAATTCCCAGCCCTTAAACATGTCTCTCTTCTTCATGAGCTGCCTCTTTACCAGCATGGAAATGACCACAGAAACGCGTCAAGCCCCTAAGCACACAGGGGTTGAGATGAGGCCGCATGGAAGTGGAGCAAAGTGTGTTTTCAATGACTGTAAACCTCACATTCCTGCCCTCCTGGAGCTTTACGAGAGCTCGGGTCCCAGCGGCTGGCCCCAGCAGCACAGTGACCAGTGGAATTAGCAAGCAATTGCACGCAATAGGATTTGCAAGTTATGCAACGCTGTAGACATCGAGTGGCTCCTGCCAGGTGCTGGACAGACGCTAATCTCCCACTGGGGGGCCAGATGGAAGTTCACAGTGTGGAGGAATTTGACCTTGGATAACTTTTTGTATTTGAGATTTAGCATTGGCTGTCACATGGAGCTCTTCTCCAGGAGCTGGGGGAATAGAACCATCCCAAAGCTATGCTTTGTCAGCTGTTTTGGAGTCCTTGGTGGACTTCACAGTATCACAGTATCACAGTATCAGCCAGGTTGGAAGAGACCTCAAAGATCATCAAGTCCAACCCATTACCACAGACCTCAAGACTAGACCATGGCACCAAGTGCCACGTCCAAACGTGCCTTGAACACCTCCAGGGACGGTGACTCCACCACCTCCCTGGGCAGCCCATTCCAGTGGGGAATGACTCTCTCAGTGAATAACTTTCTCCTCACCTCGAGCCTAAACTTCCTCTGGCACAGCTTGAGACTGTGTCCTCTTATTCTGGTGCTGGTTGCCTGAGAGAGACTTACATGGTTACAAGAAAGACCTCCCAAACTGAAAGAAGGGGAAGGCAAAAAGGCAGGGTTTGAAATCCCCTGACAATTGCTCTCCAACTTGCGTCCATAAGCTTCCAATTGAGGAAACAAGAAGCCTTCTCTTCTGCAAGCATGCATGAACACATACAGTGCATAGATCTGAATTAAGGGTATTACAGATGAACTAAAAAGAGTGGACACTAGAAATGGCTCTTTATATTGAAGCTTCAGAAGTAATTTGGGTGCAAATGTTGGTGAAGACTTGCTGTAGCCAGTTGTGGGAGTCAAAAATCCACAAGGTTAATATTCTCCTCAGTCCATCCTGGAAGGCATGGAGGGAAAGAAGGAGAGGCAGGACATACTGTGACTCCAGTGCCTTCTGGTACTGAGACCTGGATGACATTCAAAGCCTTTTTTTCTGTTCTTTTTTTTTTTTGCTATCACATGAAAGCCATCTTTCAAATGCATAATTTGGGCTTATTTTTGCCCAAAGCTCCCATGCCTAAGAGCATCTGTTTTTCTCTAAACAATTGGATGTTGTTGGTTGGATGTAAAAAGAGTTTCTACAAGAGTGCAGATGATTCAAGGCAGCATCTTGGATGCAGCTGCAAACACAATAAGGGTAGGATCACATCAATAGTACTAGTTAGCTCCACCTTTGCTCCAGGAGAACATCTGGAAGAAATGGCATCCATTGCACAAAGCCTTTGGTACAGAAACAAAGACATGTTGCAAACAAGAGGAAAAAAGCAGAGTTTTTCCCCATGATCATCACATTTTATGCAAGAGAAGAAACACATGGAAGCCCAATGGGAGTGGACCTGCTTTGGGGCCACTCTGGGCCATATACTCAGGATGGATTTCTCCTTGAGGGAGAAGGGGTTGAATTGAACAAAAATTCTTCAGGCAGAACTCCCCGTTAGTTTTAGTTACTTTAGAGGGTTGGGTTGTTCACAAATGTCTCTCTGGGGAAGGCAAAGCTCTTTACCAAAACCAGGGTCCTGGGAGTCTGTTCTGCTACAGAGAGTGCTGTAATCAACTGCAAGAGCTGAAGCTGCATGACTTGGTGATGCAGGGTTGCTGGGCACTCTGTCCTGATGGCTACCTGCCTTTCTGAGGGCTTCCAGCATTTTCTGCTCAGGCCCTGGGTGACAGTTAGGACATGATGGAGCTCTGCCTCACAGGACTGTGGGTGTTTAACGCTTTGGCATCTAGTTGAGTTTAGTGATCTGAGCTCTTTCCAGTTTCAGCATAAAGGGGCACACATCTCCAGGGAGTGACATGTACCAAGACACTCACCTTGGAAGGAACCAGTGTAGGTTTTGAATAACTAAGGGAGAATGAGATGCATCCCATCTCACGCTTCAAGACACTGAATAGAAAATAGCTAGGTCTAGGAAGAAGCATTTTGCATGCAGCTCCTGCAAACCCTGAGATGGTTTGTATCTCTTGTGGAGAGTACAGCTTTCATCCCTTGCAGCCAAAAGCAAAGATGGGCAGGAACGCCCAAGTCATTGATGATGGACTTCAAGAGAGTTTGATTTTGTGGCAGATTCAACCCCACCCCGTGCTAGAAACAGTTCAGAATTGGTTTTGCTTGCTCCTTGGCCAGTGGCCTATACAAGCTACATTGGCAATCCTAGCCCATTTATTAGTGTGCTAGAATTAACACCATCAAAGACTTTGCCCGTGTTCATAACAGGGGCTGCCAGACTCCTCTCTCATGGACTGACTCAGTACTGGAGACTCTTTCTCACAGGGAAGCAAGTTGGAAAAACTGACATGTGAGCAAAACCATGCCAAATACTCCTCCCCTTTTAAGAGGCTGCTGTATTTCTTGAACTAAAAAAGGCTCAGTCATGAGACCTGACCACTTGATCTTCTCCTATCATCCATACAATTTCACGTAAAGACAGACAGGGGTATCAGTGTGTGTTTCAAGTCTACCTTACGTCAACTCCTGACATGATTTAATAGTTCCTGTCCCTGGCCTTAAGGAAAGCTCTATGCCTCTTGTCCTTGGGGCAGTGGAAGTAGAGAAGAGAACCCACAAGCTGCCAAGGCAGTAGGTGTTTGTGACTACCCAGGAGACAAAAGTGTTACTGCTCTAAACTTCTCAAGTGTGGAAGCCTTTTGTGCTCCTCTGGTGAGGTCCAGCATGATGTTTTACCTTGAATCCTCAGTCAACCCTGGGCAAGACATCCCAAATAGTGCTCTGGCATTACCTGAACCTGGGCTGCCATTGACCTTTTGCCTGATGCTGTGTGTGGTGGAGACCAGCCCTGGGCTGGCTGATTTGGCATGCCCCAGAATGTCATTAAGCACTCATGTCTAGCTGGATATTTTTCAGCATTAACATTCTGACATTCCCTCCACCACCATCAATGCTCTGTGGGACTACAGTGGGGCTGATGGCAACAGCACAGATCCTACCAAACTGCCTGGGCCCTTCCCAACCCTAGACAGGCAGGGGAGGTCTGTATCAATTGGTGAGGGCAATTTTACAGTGTTGTAAAAGTGCCTGGGAATGGGAATTGAACACCTCTTGTGCTTCTTCCATAAATACCTCAAGTAAAAGTGTCTTGAGATTCCTCCACAAGCTGATTATTATTGTTTCTTTTTCTGTCTGTGTGGAAACATGTTCTGGCAAAGATGGGGTTTTAACATATGCCTTTTCTCTCCCCTGCCTGTCTAACCATTTTTGCTTCTGCCTATAATGAGGATGGGGTGACAAACTCAACAAGCCAAAAGCTCCTGAGCAGTTTTTGGAAATCTGTGGGGTTCATCAGCCCTTTCTGCAACTCTGAGGCTTTTTTGAATGGAGGGTTATTTTCCTCTGTGTGTTTTTTTTTTCCCTAGTGATTTGTGTTGGTTGCTGTTGTTGGGGATTTTTTTTTTTTTGGTTTTAGTTTTTTTTTGTGTTTTTTTTTTTTTTTTTTTGGGGTTTTTTTTTTTTTTCTTTTTTTTTTTTTTTTTTTTTTTTTTTTTTTTTTTTTTTTTTTTTTTAAGGGAAGCAGTTCAAGTTTCATAAATGCTTACATATAGCAATAAAGTTTGAGAAGTCTCCAGGACAGCTCCAAGAGGCTGCACACTAGTTCAGCAAAGAATATCAGGGGAAAAAAGTCACAGTTGCCTTCCATTAAAAGTGTGAATTAGTCAGGCTGAGAGCTTGGAAAGGCCTGACCCCAATACAATACCCCATGGGGTGGCTTTAGGGAATTGTAGAATGGGTTAGGTTGGAAGGGACATTAGAGATCAGCTACTCCAACCTGCCCACCATGGGCAGGGATGCCTCTCAACTAGACTCAGCTGCTCATGCCGTTATCCAACCTGGCCTAGAACACACCCAGAGAGGAGGCATCCACAGCTTTCCTGCGTAGCCTTTTCCAGAGTCTCACCACCCTCGTACTGTGACCCTCCTTTGGACTTGCTCCAACAACTCTGTGTCCTTCTGATGCTGGGGACACCAGAACTGGATGCAGTATTCAAAGTGGGGTCTCAGAAAAGCAGAGTAAAGGGGAAGAGTCACCACTTAACCTGCTGACCTGAAGCCTCCTGAACACTGGTTATACTGGGGCATTACAGTACTCTGAGGACAGAGCAGCTGCTAGTAAAGACCCTTGCAAGCATGGCTCTACGGGTGGCACCAGTACCCACATCCACTGTTGTCCTTGTGAGTAAGAAATCAACAACAACAGTGAAAAATTCTCTGCCCAAAACCAGAAGAGAAAGGAACTGGGTTTGCTGACTTTGAAGGAGTCAGAAAGAGCTTCAGCTACAACCTGAGACTTGAATAAAGTGAATTTTGTTGGCTCTTTTCTCCTGCCCACCCAACACTCCCACAAGTTTAATCTCCCGTTTCTTCAGCCTTCATCATGCTGGAGCAGACTAGATTAATGGGAAATGCTAATACCTCAGGCCTGAAAGGAAAGCAAAGAGCTGGTTGTGGTTGAATTCCACATTAATCTACTTGGTGATGAAGCTATAAATCAAAACCTGGAAGTTTTACCAATCTGAAATGATGTGTTTAACATTTCAGCCCTTTCCTTCCTTGCTCTTGCTCAACACTGATTTGCAGAGCCATTTCCGGTAGCAGGTCAGGCTTGGAAAATGCTTCTTTGGCTCCTGAATCCTTAATTGTGCTTAGGCATAACAAGATGTCTTCAAGGCAAACAGGATGAGGAATGATGCTGAAACAAGAATGGATTTCCCAAGTTGCTCCTTTCTGAGGAGGAAGGTCATGTTTCTGATAGGGTACCCGGGTGTCTGAGGATGTCTCGGAGCCCACTGCAAGGTGGATAGTAGCCTGTCCCTTTAGTGATGCAATACCCAGCTGTGCTGGTTTGAGCTAATTGGAATATTTTAATGAAGAAAACCATACTGTAGGCTGTGAAAAGGAAACAATGGTGATGTCTACTTCACTCATAGGCTTGCTGTGATGTTTAAGAAAGAACTCAAAACAAAAGATAGGCCACTTGGGCTTGTCGGTGTCTCTCGGGCACAGCGTCTGGGGCTGTCTAGCAGCTTCTGAACTTCCCCTCTCTGCTGATTAAACTCACTAACCGCTTTTTTTCTTCTAATTCCTCCTCTGGCCGATCCTCAAAACCTTGGGGTAAGGTACAGGGGTGGGGAAAAGGTGGAAGGGTGGTTGGGAGCCCCTCCTGGGGTCTCTGATTTCTGGGAGGGGTGTTGTGTTTCTGTATTACCTTTACCTTGTATATTTCTGTAAATATTCCTGTATATAGTGTATATATCTGCTTGTACATTGTGCTGAGCTATAAAGAGAGCTTCATCTAAACTTCCAGCCGACTGAGTTCTAGTCTGGGTCATTTTACAAAGTGTGGGGGGGCGAACCTACATCACTAGCAGAGTGCTAGTGACCCCAGAGTGAGTGGAGGAGAAGCCCCAAAGCCCTTCAGCTCAGCTTCCAGTGATGATAGGGTGAAAACCTATTAGCAGCCCATTGGCAGCACTGTGTGGGAAACACACCTGAGATGCATTCTCCTCGCAGAAAATAAAATGGCAGGATGGAATGAAATATCTAAACATAAGGCCCAAGGAGGACATGGTTTGAGAGCTCACATGGCTGAGCACATCTGCACGTCTAGAGATGAAAAAACACTTTCTGGTCTGTGATACCTGTCAGCTGCAGCCCAAAAAGAGCGGCAGGGGGTTAAAGCACCCTCAGTATGAAGGGCCTAGGACACAAAGGTGATTTCCACAATTGAAACCAGCTAGCGACCTGGGATCTGTAACTTGATTCCAACTCGCAGGAATTGGGACTTTCCACAGTAGCAGCAATTGCTCTCCCAGGGCTGAGCATGCCCAGAGTCCCCAGATATCCTTTCCCCGCTGTGGTACCTCAGCTTCTGCAGCTGTTTCTGCCATTGCTCCTTAGGCCTGTATCCTCCTGCTAGCATGGCAAAAGCTCTCTTCTCTTCTTCATTTTAGGTTAACATTCAGGCCTTAAAGGCTACGTTCCACCTCTTTCCTTAAACCCATTACCAGATATATGGGAATCAGTGAGGTACTAAAGACAGCTCTGTTGTTGTGTCTATAGCCCAAAGGAAGAAATCTCATCCGTTTCTGCCTCAATTTGTACATCAGTAAAATAAGTATGATATTACTTAACCTCCTTTCCAAATACTTGGTGGATAAGAAACAGCATCTAACATTACTTTGTACAGCATGTGAGGAATGAAATGCCTGTGATTGGTATCACAGCTCTTCGAGAGACTGCCCTGCACCCAGCGGTCCACCTTTGACTTGGTAGGAGCAATTGGTCAGATTTTAGACAGACAGAGAGATAAACACATTTTCACTAAAGATGCAGGCCCTGGCCTGCCTGGTCTTCTTTGACACTGCACAGACAGAGCTAGGAAAGTAAAACATTTGTTGATAGATTTGGAGATTATTAAATAAATAGTGAACTGTCTTCAGGATGTTGAAGTACAGAACTGACTGCCTATTCCATAATAATCCAGACCTCCTCCAGCACTTCCTGAAATGTATTTCTGCAGAAGCAAGCACTGTGTTAGTTCACAGGGCCAATTTTTAGTAGGTCAGAGCAGTCAGACATCTTCTGGGCATTGGTAAAAATGCATCTGACAGCTCTGTGGCATCTTGCACAACTGACTGGCTGAAAGCCTTGACTGAAAGTTTATTATTTGTTAATGTCCTTTTCCAAATGCAGTCAGAAAACCATATGGTGGATCAGAAGACACAATGTAAATGCAATAAGGCTTCATGGCAATTAAAATATAGCAACTAGTGAATATTGGCCCCACAGCAAACAGAGCAAGCCAAGGGGTTTGTCCAGACTGGGCAGACAAATGTATCCCTGTGAAATGAAGCAGACTTGCAGGAAGATTTGCCTGCTAGGAAGAGATGTGCAGTCTGGGACAGATGATGGTAGCTACGTCCAGGGCACCAGAAGTTGTTCTCAGATGTCCTCAGTACCACAGCATCGCTTAAAGACAATGAAAAATGGAGTCATCCAGTGCCTCTGAGTCAAATCCAGTCTGGAGACAAAGAATGAAGGACTGATTTTTTGTTGGTTTAACCTTTTAGATAACAACTACTGCTCACAGTGCAGCCTGAACAACCCCATCCTTTTGATTACAGTTTGGATTTGGAGATGGAAATCTCAGGTGCTTAGGATCACATCCTGACCACCACATCTAGCATCACCCTAAAATTACTATTATATCTACATAGAATCATAGAATCATAGAATGGTAAGGTTGAAAGGGACCTCAAGGATCATCTAGTTCCAACCCCTTGCCATAGGCAGGGACACCTCCCACTAGCACAGGTCACTCAAGGCCTCGTCTAACCTGGCCTTGAACACCTCCAGGGAGGGAGCAGCCACAGCCTCCCTGGGCAACCTGTGCCAGTGCCTCACCACCCTCACTGCAAACAACTTCCTCCTAACATTTAGTCTAAATCTTCCCTCTGCCAGTTTAAACCCATTGCCCCTCATCCTGTCATTGCAAGACCTTGTAGACAGTCCCTCCCAACCCTTTCTGTAGGCCCCCTTCAGATACTGGAAGGCTACTCTAAGGTCTCCTGGAAGCCTTCTCTTCTCTAGGCTGAAGATACCCAACTCTTGTTGCCTGTCCTCACAGCAGAGCTGCTCTAGCCCTCTAATGCAGCACTGCTGATGTCCTGACAGCCAAGAAACTGAAGTCTCACTTGTCAGAAATAAGGGGAAATACACTGATTGTGTTGATACCTGGAGCTCCTTTTCTTTTCAAGAACCCATTTCCTGTTACATCGGCAGTAAATCTGGACTGTACCCTCTGTACAGTATTAGCTTTGTTTGTACATATTTCATGGATGGGACAGTAAAAGCAAATTACCAATCTCATGGATGTTCTTCAGGGTTCATGTAGTGGAGACAACAGGCTAGTGAAAAGATAATTCTCCAAGTCAGTGCTATAGCTGAGCAGTTGCAGTTTTGCTTGGTGGTGCAAAGACAGACATGAGTCCTGCCCAGTGATGTGTGCACAACAGCATGGATCCTGCTTATCCAGCAGCTTGGCTATGTGATAAGCTGCTGTGGTATCTCCAAGTCAGTCCCAGCAAGAATGAGCCAACAAATGGGTCCAGATGCACAGCTGCATGGAGCTCTCATGTAAGCATAAAGTGTACTTTATGGACTACTAAATGGTTTTGCTCAATTTTACAAAGCTGACTGCTGTGTCCTTTCAGGAGTACCATACAGAAATCCTACATCTTATCTGCTTTGCTCTCAAGATGCAGCAGCAACAGATGCTAATATACAGCAGCAATGAAAACTACCAGAGCCAAGAGCTTATTTGCTTGTCTAAACAATAGCTAGTGGACAAGCCTCTATCTCTGGAAGTGATGAAGCCATCATGTTTTCTGTTTAAGCAATATTCTGCTAAAACACCCTGGCAATGTGTAAATTGGAGGACAGTAGCTGCTGAAGGAAATGCTCTTAGTATTAAGTATAGAGGCAGCTATCAGCTTGAGCTGACCACCAATAGTACCACTGGTGCTGTCTCTGGTGATGAGCTATGAGATGCCTTTCTGAAGCAAACCTCCACCCAGCAGCAACTCTCCTGGTACCTGACTCACCATTTCAGCTCCTCTCCAAAGAACTGGAAGCTCATGGCATTAACAAATAAAGTGACATGGTTTTACTGAGCTTTTGCAGATTATCACTTGTTCTGTCTGAGAAACTGACAACTATTCAAGTCCTGTGAATATCAGGCTGCACTGATGCTCATTAGACTGGGAAGGGAGGCACCTTTGCTGGTCCCATGTCCCTGGTGCCTCTATCAAAAGGCAGCAACATGCTAGGAATATGATATAATACCATGGGAGGTGGCTGAAGATGGGTACATGCTGTAATGGGAAAAGTGCACTTGTGCATGTCCTCAGTGCTTGCAGCAGAGTAGATCTGTTAGAACACCACCAGTCCCAGGAGGCATCACAAGCACTAGCATCCCCTCAGGCACGGTCCATGAGGTGGGATAGGCTATTCATAATGGGAATCTGAACACATCTAAGAACTTAGTTTTTGAGAATGATTTTACATGAGCTGAGGGTAAAAAGGGGGTTAATCATTAAGCTCTCTTACTCCCCTTCCACTTTCCCAGGCCCATGTGAGTTAATTTGCCTCAGGTTCAGACTCCTAAAACAAACTGCAGAGAGTGGATGGGGCACCCCCACACCATAGGCAGCCTCTGCACAAACTGACCTGCAGGTTCACACTGGCCAGGTGCAGCCTAATTAGGGCAACTTGGTTCACTTGGAGCCATCACTGTGGCACCTCTCATGGGGATTTCAAAGCCATGCCCCAGGGCCACCAGAGCAATCAGCAGGATGAGGTGTCCTTTTGAGTAAGGGGTTTGTGTTATTTGCTGCAGGCATCTTCTAGAACAAACAAATACTTAAAATAAACATGCTGCCCATGCCTGCTGAGCTCCAAAGAAGGCTATAAAATCTATCCCTGAAGTCTGCTGAAACCAGAGCTTAATTTGAAACTGGTTCAAAGTTTGCTGGAATTACTGAGAGGCTCATGTTGGTCTCCCTCTAAGTAACACACACAGTTTCTACAGTCTTTTAATCTAGCTGCTTCTGTATAATTTGGCTTCACACATGGAGTCTTTCAGAGCACAAGAAAAGCAAAATACTAAGCAAATGGAAGTACCAGATTTTTTTTTCTCTCTCTTTTTTTTTTTTCCCCAAATGCAAACAGTGATCTATCAATCCAGCCTCCAGCACTAGTCAAATCTGTGAAGTTGATAAATACTATAACAGGTTTGTCCCAATAGCAGAATAAAGTCTTGCCTCAGTTATCTAAGGCTGATTAAAAAGCAAATAATCTGAATACTGGTTGACTTACACTGTCATTTCAGCCTGGACTCCCCTAAGGACTGGAATGAGTTGCTGTTCAAAGTGGCATCCATTTCTAGTGCCTTGACTGTGATGTTGTTTGTTTAAACCAGCTTAGCTAGTCTCAGATACATACACAGTTTATTAGAGCTGTATCATTACATCTCAAGCTGCAAGCAGTTAGTGTTAACTCTACAGAGAAGCCAGTCAGCTAAGCCCCAAACCTCTCTATACCACATAAGACATACACCAAAAGTTTTAGACAATCAGATGCCTTGGACTTTGCAAAACAAAGCAGCCAGAAGGCATTGCACAAGTCAAGTAGGGATAACCAGTCTTCCTGCAGCCTAAACTCCACCGCGTTTGCCCATTTTCCAGAGGTTAGGTGTCTTTAGGCAACTTTTACTCTGGGGAAGTTTTAAATTACTCTTGTGCAGCCACAGAGCCAGCTTGAGGATGCAGCACAGCTCAAGTTGACTGCACTTCTGAGTATAAAGCTCAATGAAAGGGAATATAGCAGTGAACCCGAATTTGTATTCACTTATTTCTCTCTGCTCTGTAGGAAGGAGAGTTTGGACCTGTGTTCAGACACAGGAGACCCCACCACCCTCAAACCAGACCTTCCCTGCATATGGTGCCTCCTCTTTCCCAGCACCTGTGGCAGATCCCTAGGTGGATGGTAGGAATGACAGCCTGCTGTGAGGCTCCCAGTGGGGTTTCCCCTCTGTAGCACTGGCGTTTGAAGGTTTGGCTTAGTGTTTTGTAACCCTACCTGATAAACGGCTCTGGAAATGCACCATGGCTTCAGCATGAGCTGCAGGACCCTCAGGTTTCCAAAACGGCAAGTCCTCAGAGCCCGGGACGTCAGACTCCACACCAGGCTGTCCCAGCTGTAGAGCAGATCCTCAAAGCCAAAGAGCACAGCAGCCATGCCAGCTGCCCGTGTGAAACACCCCGGGCTCCCTGCTCAGAGGCAATCAGCTAATCCCAAGGCGCCTTATGCACTGCAAGGTTAAAAAGTCACTGCAATTTCCATCAAAGAAGGAGAAGGAAAAGAAAGGGAAAAAAAAACCAAACCACCAAACCAAACCCGACAACAAAACCCAGCAGCCAAAATAAACTGTTTGGGGATGTGTCTTTCTCCCTTCGCACACGCCCTTCAGGATGTGGTTTCTCTCTCCATGGATCTTCTCAAAGCAAGTTCTGCTGCACCCAGGGATGAGTGCAGAAGAGGTAAAAATGCCTCTCCTGACTCAAGAAGGCAATTGCACATCCCTCACAAAGGGTTTCTTGGTTACACTGCATCACTTCTCAGCTCTTTGCTGCAGAACCAAGAAGCAAAGTTGGATCCAAAGTCATCACTTTGCAAGCTCAGTCCTGGGACTCCATCCAGAGGGAGGAAAAAAGCCGCTTGCTCTCCCTCTGCCAACATTCCCAAGACATTCCAGTATTGGGCTTTAACTCTTTCAAACACTCCTTAAGAACAGCTGAGAGGACAGCTTTGCCATATGCAACATTTCATCCTTTTGTTCTTGTGCTGACTGGCCCCTGCAAAGGCATTCAGCCTTTTTCCCACCCAACTGTCTATTCTGGAGCCTTTGTAGGAAAGGGAACTTTATATGAAACATGCAACGGTCTGCAAAGCATCTTATATACTCAAGGAGTGCACAGATTAAACCCATTTAAAATCGGTTTGGTTCAGCTCATGTGGACACATTTTTAACCCTTAGGGAGCTTGCATTCATAAGGTCTCAACTGAACAAGCTAAGGGGAAAGAAAAGCAGTTCTCTCCAACTGAGCTGGGTGCTAAAGCATCTTTTTTAGTCTATAGAATCAAAGGTTCACTTCTGATATCCTTTCCTAAAAGGGGTGTTGAGTACTCCATCTGGAGTACTGTGNTTGGTTCCCTACCCATTTCCACCCAGGAACAGTTTGCCTGGACGGAGACTTCAATGCTGTCTACATCTATGTTGACATAGGGTGGACTGGTGAGGTAGGTTGAGTGAATGTAGTTCACTCCCTCTGATGAGGGTAGTTCAGTTAAACTATCACAAAATCCATGCAAATTGCAACAGCTTCTTCAAAGGAAAACCATGAGTGCTCCTTCCATCCTTGGGCTAAAGTTTAGTAACCAAGTGGAGGGACTGCAATGGAAGTATTTTTACCAAAGGCACAGTACTGACCACTGCCCTTGGAGACAGCTGCCAGTCAGTGCTATTTTTTACTCATTTCACCCTCCCCTCAGAGGAATGTGCACAAAAAGGCAGCAGGACTTAGAGGGACATTCAGATGGGAAGTGTCTATATAGAGACATTTCCAAGGGAACGTGTTTTAGAAGTAGAGGCAAGACAACCCCAATTTGAGCTGAAATCACAAAGAACCTGCAAATACTGAGCCCCTAAAGCTGCTGGTTTAGCAGAGAAGTCATCGTTCCCAAAAGTCTTGACACCCATGAGGGGTATTAATTACCAGTTGGCTTTCTGCAGGTCTGTTCCACCCTGACCTGATCCATAATTTGATCATCGAGGACTTGGAGGGCATGGGTAAGAAGCACATCACAATAATGCCACAAGGATGCTCATCAGCTCATTGGCAGGGTGGAAGGAGAGCCAGGAAACCACAGCTGCAAAATTCATGTTCTCACCTAATTGCTTCTTCAGAACATTGTTTTGAGAGTGTCTTCATCAAACATGGTAATAAAATCATAGTAATATTTCCCTCAAATTCATCAGAAGCTATTTATTCTGCAAAGTGCACTTTTCTTTCCTCCTCTCTCTTGCCCTGCCTGTTTGCTTGGTGTCAGCTTTTGCTGCTAGTGTCTCCATGCTCATCCCCTCAGCAATTTCTTTGCCTGCCCGTAAAATAGGTGACACTGCAGTGATGTAGACAAGGAACCAGGAACATCTCCATTATAAAGCCTCATTTGGAGGAAAGGTGTTTTTTGTTTGGGTTTTTTTTTTTTTTTTTTTATTTAACTTGACTAGACAATATTTGCTCCAGGCTACAGCCTGATACGTATAAGAGCTCTGCCTGGAAGCACAGGAGAGGAAAAGAAAGAAATGTGTTTGATAAAGGAAAACAGAGTGTGGAAAAGAAACCAAACCAGAGCAAGTGATTGCTGTGGGATGTGACTAATGTCTTTGGTATTCTGCAAAGGGGGAGAGGAGGTGAAATGGAGGATATGCTGGAGTTTTAAAATTAGCTACTCCACATGTGCATCTAGTCTTTCCCTGTGCTCAAAAGGAGACTTTCAACCCCTTGTCCCAACTCAGCAATTACACAGCAGACTAAGGGGCAGCTCTGAAGGAGCCTTTTCAGTTGGTTGATGACATAATCAGATTTTCTGAAAACAGTTCCCGTGCATATTTATTTAACTGATAGGCTGGAGCAGTCGCCTTAGGAGTCACTTGAGTCTACAGGAGGCCCAGTGAGCATTTCAGTGTGTAGATTTACCTTCATGATTAGAGCAGATTGTTTAGTTTCCTGCAGAGGTTTTCCTGCTGATTAGACACAGACTGTTTTTTGAGGGGGTAAAAGCTGCCTGAATACAGATTACCCTTCCCACCTCACAGCTTCCGAGGGAATTGCAGCCTTGGATGTTTCTCAGGCAGAGGTGGTGAGGCCACATCTGGAATATTGTGTCCAGTTCTGGGTCCCTGAGTTCAATAAGGACAGGGAACTGTTCAAGAGCCCAGTGCACAGCCACAAAGATGATTAAGGGCGTGGAGCATCTCCCTTCTGAGGAAAGGCTGATGGATCTGGGTCTCCTTAGCTTGGAGAAGAGAGACTGAGGAGTGACCTCATTCATCTTTATAAATATGTGAAGGGCAGTGTTGGGAGGAAGGAGCCAGACTCTGCTCAGTGATGTCCAGTGACAGGACAAGGGGGCAATGTGTGCAAGCTGGAGCATTGGAGTTTCCATGTGAACTGTGAGGGTGACAGAGCACTGGAACAGGCTGTCCAGTGAGGTTGTGCAGTCTCCTTTGAAACATTCAATAGCTTCCTGGGCATTTTTCTGTGTAACCTGCTCTAGATGGCCCTGCTCTGCAGGGAGGTTGAACTGGATGATCTTTTGAGGTCCCTTCCAACCCCTAACATTCTGTGATTCTGTGAAAGACAGGCCATCCTCTCCAGAGCCAAGAGATACATCAGCAAAGGTACTCTTTTTCCAGGGAGACACTTCAGAAGGTGCCCTTTCATACCCAACAAGCCCCAGAGAGGTCATTACTACAGGGAATGGTGGAAGAGGACAGAAAAAAGTACTGAGAATCAGCAGCTTGACTCTTCTACAGGTGTACGCTTAGGGTCATTTCTGTAAAGTCATCTTACATTTCTATACAACACACTTTGTGTGGCCTTGTGCCCTTGACATAGACCTATGGACATTTGCAGGTCTTTTCAACACTCTCTTCTTAATTAGGCACTGATTATTTCCCACTGTTTGTGAGAAAATGTCATACAAAACATTTACTATGAGACCTCCCACTTTTTACTGACAGTCTGTCCAAAGGCTGTCACTAGGGTATATAAATAGCTCCTTACTTCCCATGAAAAAGAAGAAAAAAACCACCAACACCAACCCCCTTTGGGCTGCTCTGTTGTTTCATGGGACTGTCACAGAGATTTTGAAGGCTGGGGGTGGATTTCCCAACCCAAACCCAGCAGACAGCTCCTCCTCATTGCAATGCCTGCAAATCACTGCCGTGCACTGATGTAGGTAGGTGCTGTCTGCAACAGGAGCTCAAGAAACAGGTCTCTGTTTTGCCTTTAGGCAGACTGCAGATTCTGGCCTCAGAAGGAAGAGTTCATCCTCTCCAGTGTTCTCTTGAGTAAATCTCTACCCACAACTTTCAAGTGGGTATGGATGTGTTTTGGGCATGTTGAAAGACAGACGTGCTGAGTGCAGGGAGGTTTCCTTTGAGCTTGCTCTAGGCATACCAGAAACATCCTGCTTCTGCCCAACATATGGCCATAGTGGTCCTTGCAGCTCCAGCCCAGTGTAGTCTTTTAGGTTTTATTTCAAATCCATTAGGCTTTTTGATCTCTATTTCTCTATAATGTTAAGAGGATTAATGCTGTTAGATCTTTGTGTCTAAAGTTCCCTTTCATGTTACAGTTTGGTTTTTTTTTTTTTTTTTTAAATGCTGGAGATTTTTTTGGAGATGTTTAACTAGTTGCATTCTCCTCCTTGTGCACAACAATTTTGTAGCTAATACGATGGGAACAGTCAGAGATGTCTCACCACCAAGTGATCAAATACAACAAGAAAGATTCACTCCTTTCCTTCACTGGTGCCCACACAGAGCCAAGGCCTTCAATGGGACTTACAGAAGTGACCTCCCTCATGTAACTGCACTGAACAACAAACTCTATTAAGACATCCAAATGCATGCTGGGCACCAAATCCAAGAGAGAATCTGAGTAATTCATAGAACCATAGAATCATAGAATGGTAAGGTTGGAAGGGACCTCAAGGATCATCTAGTTCCAGCCTCCTGCCATAGGCAGGGACACCTCCCACTAGTACA
Organism: Ramphastos sulfuratus; assembly: GCA_013399055.1. NCBI lineage: Eukaryota > Metazoa > Chordata > Aves > Piciformes > Ramphastidae > Ramphastos > Ramphastos sulfuratus. Next base: position 22,755 of record WBNM01005418.1, read on the forward strand.
GCTCACTCAAGGCCTCATCCAGCCTGGCCTTCAACACCTCCAGGGAGGGAGCAGCCACAACCTCCCTGGGCAACCTGTGCCAGTGCCTCACCACCCTCAATGCAAAGAACTTCCTCCTGACATCTAGTCTAAATCTTCCCTCTGCCAGTTTAAACCCATTGCCCCTTGTCCTGTCATTGCAAGACCTTGTCAATAGTCCCTCCCCAGNGTGTCATCTGCAGACTTGCTGAGGGTGCACTGATTCCTCTGTCCATGTCACTGACAAAGATGTTAAATTCCTCCCCTAACCAAGGTGATCTCACCTCCCATGCTGACAGATGGGCTTCTCTGTCTTTCCCCTGTCAAGTGCCCTCACTGCCACCCAAGGAGGAACCATGGAGAGTTCCTATGTGTGAAGCAGAAGCTTCCTGGAGTGCAAGGACCAGATACTACAGTGTTTATTTCATATACCTTTGCACATTTTGTGTTTTGCTCATAGAAGAAAACGTTTGAGGGAAGGGTTTTAAAAGGAGTTGGCAATGACCTGAAACAAATCCTCAGACTCTGAGGGGTACATTACACAACACATTTGTTCTAGGCAAAAAAAAACTCACCTGAGTTTAAAAAGAATTAAAATAAAGTGTGGATGTCCATAATGGTCTGCTGAGAGCTTTGATCAGCTGAGGTTCTGCTGACCTTGGTAATCATTTTGGATTGCCAAAAGATCATGACCTCAGTCTGTCTGGGCCACAAGACAGGGAAAATGATCATGCCTGAACCTTCACGGACTTGTAGTGGAGGCACTAACACTGTAGAGGAGCCCAGCTCTCTGAAGCTATAGTTCAAGATGCTGTACTTGGAACTATTTCCCAAAGATCTGCTGCCCATGCAAATGTGCTGGCTGTGCCTGCACCACTTCAGGTACCTTCTGTCACCTACACATTACCAAAACTAGATATAGAATCATAGAATCANGCCTTCAATCCTCACACTGTGATGGGCCACCACTGACATCCCTAAAATCCTCTTACAGAGAATATTCAAGAAACTGAAGACTTTCTCTGCTAGTTATATTTTAGGATGAACATCAGGAGTCAGAAATCCTGGCCAGCTTCCTTGAGATGTTCTCACAAGTCCATATGGCCTAAAATGTTCCATAATGAAACAAACTGCTGGTTCACATTAATAACTGAAGGAAAATTTACTATTCCAGTCATCTACCTTGATCATAACACTTCTGAAGCTCTTTCAAAATGTAAAGTGCTCTGGTAGCACTAAGTATTATCATTATGTGAACAGAAGCTCCTTCTGTGCCCTCACTTTGGAGAGCTTTTTATTGACTGAGACAGGAGAGGATGTCATAGCCTCAAATCATACACATTTCATTCCCTAAAGTAAGTTGTGTTAGTGATTTAACAAGGTTTAAAAGTAGGTGAATCCTATAAAGCTGAGCTTGTACTTGTCCCTAATATTCCACCAGCTAAAGTGATTTTCACTTCTACTAGGCAGAAATGTGGAAGAGATTGTGCAGAGATTTGCTATTCAATCCTCTTTCCTTACTAACGCTGCGTTGAATGAGTCTGCAGGAGGGGATGTAGGTCAGGACAATGTATTAAGTAAATAGTGCAGAACAGCCACAGAAAGTGAATGGTGAGATCTCAAATACGATTATTCACTTTGGAAACCCAAGCTTATGATTAACTCTGATCCTGCTGGGGACTGTAACAACCTGTGACCACGGTGTTCAATCAAAGCAGCACATGCTTGAACATGCCCATCACCCTCAGGTTTATCATCACACTGCTCTTTGCTGTTATGTGCAGAAATGCTTCAGAAAAGTGGTTTTGGCCAGACAAAAAAAAAAAAAGTCCCATAGCCTGTTTAGGAGGTGAGTATGAACAGTGGGCAATGTAAAGTTCATCAGCAGTTCAGTGTCTGTCCTATCACATTATTCACTGGTGTCTTAAATAGCCTCTGGCAAGGTTCAGGACTGAAGCAACACAAACGAAGACAAACCTGAGTTTGTGTATGCAGTAAATTTCAGACTGGGTATTGAACACATCTGACTGTTTACATTTTTCATTCAGTCACATTTTTCTTGTTTCAAGCTTATGCTGATTCCTGAGTTGGCAGGAAGAAGTATTTCCTTCTGTGAGAAGTTCCCCGGTACCCCTGTGCTCATACAGTTTCCAGTTATACATTTAACTTTTGCTTCCCACCCCTTATCAGAACATAGAAGCATAGAATGGTTTGGATTGGAATGACCTCCAAAGGTCATCCAGCCCAACTCTTCTGCAGCGAGCAGGGATAATCAGATTGGGTCACTGAGGCTTACAGAGCCTGACTTCCATGACAGCCAAGTTGTCAAAATGGCCTTGGCTGCGGGCTGTGGTTTGGAGGACACTGCTTCACATTGCAGGTGTCTCTAAACTGGCACTGTTTGCCTGGGAGAGAGGACAAATCTGGTGGCTCATAAAAAGCCAGTCTGCAGTTTTGCCCTATGGCAAGATGGATAATTGAATGAAGGGCAGCCTTGCTGCCTATGCAAAAGAAGCTGCACATAGCACAAATGGCCCATTTCACCAGGAAATGTTCTTACGACTTACTCTGCAGATATATTTAAGTAGTCTGTCTGATTCAAATCCAGTGGTAACACTCACTGTATTCAGTGACTAATACAAAGTCCTTTCTGTTCACAGACAGGAGCTGAGCATTTCACTGAAAAGGAGGGGGGCAAAGGGAACATATTTTAGAAAATCAGTGGTCCGGATTTCTCATGTTTGATCTCACTTAGGGATTGGAAAGTTTGTTCCTGCTGAAGTTAAAGGCCCTGCATTTAATTTATTCTGAAGCACCTTACAATCATTACAAATAAGTAATTTTCTTGCTGGTTAGAATGCAACTGTCACCAGGCAGAGAGAAAAGATATAACATAAAAAGGTCAGGTATGACATTCAGAGTAGAAATGAGGAGGGATCTGGTCAAATTCCAGAACAATCTTCAGTTTCCTGAGCAACATTAGACAAGTCACATAACTTTATGGATCTCCATTTCCTCAGTAGATTAATTCACTGACATGCTATAAAGTCTCAGGGGAGCTGTTTTACATTAGAAAGTAAATATGTGTTCAGCCTACTAGAGAGCCAACTGGTCATATTCCACAAGCAGAAACACTTATGATATCTCCAATCAATAATGTACCCTCCCTGCTGAAAGCTCCTACACTAATTATCAAAACAGGCATAACCATGAGTGAATAAATGTTCCCTGAGGTGAAAACTGTTTATGTATATAAATATTCCTTGAAAGAGTAGTGCTGTTGTACATTCAGGTGATGCTAAATGCCTGTAGGATGGGTGCCATGGAGAAAGGTGTTGGCTTTGTTGGCTCTGGGGTGCAGAAGACCCAGAAAGAGCAATGCTGATCTGTTAGCGCCACAAGACACAGTGTATGCAGACACTTTGACATTCATGGCACCTGCATTGGGGCAGACTCAGGTGGGACAGTCTGCTTGTTTCTATTGCTACTGCACAATTAATCTGGAGATGGCAAACTTAGGAGTCAGTGTAGGGGGATTACTGTACTGCAGCAGATCTTCACGCTGAGAACATCTCCCCAGCTGGGACCAGTTAGACCTTCTCAGTAGAGTGTAAGAGTTGACCTCTACCCTGTTTGCTCCAGAAACACAGACCCCTGTGGCTTGAGCTAATGGAAAATCTCCATTTGTATTGTAGGACAGCACTGGACCCACGCCATCTGCAGTGATAATGCAGGCACAGTTGACAGAAGATGATAACTTGCACTTCTGTGTTGCTTGGCTTAAAACCCTGTACAAACATCAGCTTCTGTTGCCTAATGATGCATTGAGAGATTTGTATTAGTAAGCTGCTGCCAGAGCTGCGGATAAACAAGGACAAGAGGACTGAAGTGCCTGTGTGGGACAGCCAGTCACAGAGGCTGGCAGTCTTGGCTTTCCCTTTTTCTGGCTGTTTTCTGTAGCTACTGTTACACCCACATCCCCACCAGCATACCCAGAGAGGGTGCTGTGTGTGAGGAGCTATAGATAGTAGCCCAGACTCTATCTGCAGAGGTGCAGAGCAGTTAATTAAAATCAGCCACACTCTGCCTTCCAGCATGATGATCTGCAGTGTGGAATCCAAGCTGACTGTCTATAGCTTGTTTGCTCACACCTGAAAAGGGGAGAAAATGGATCGAAAGGTACTGGGTCGAAGCAGGGAGTCAGTCACTTCACTCTCTCTGCGTACAGCAGACAGGGACTGAAGCAGTTCAGAAGTTAAAACAAAGAGGATTTACGCTCTTGATTTAGAAATTTATGACTCATTCGCATTTTGGCTGTTAGAAGTGACTGTTGTTTCCCTGCCCCCAAAACATCCATGCCATAAAAAAATAAAACCCATAAGCTCTTTGCTGGCCTTATCTTGATCCACAAAGAATTCAAATGTTCACTGTTGCTATCTGGAGCCTGACTTCCTGTTATTAAGAAGGACATCCTAGTATTTAAAAACATGAGGTTTTTATTTTTTTCCTTTTCTTCAAGCCAAGCAGAATGCCTAATGACTCTGGGATTTGTTTCCTGCTTGTAATTAAGTAGGTCACAGCTGCAAAGCAAGAGAACAAGAAAATATTCAGATCACACAAAGCCAAGAACTATTAAATCATTTGCAGCTGAAGGATATGGCAGATTTTATTTTTTTTCTTTTCTTTCTTTTTTTTTTTAAAAAAAAGAAAAAAAAAGTCTTAAGTCTAAGGAAAACAAATATAGGAACTTTTAAAAGACTGATGAACTTGGAAGTCCTGCCCAGGCACCCCAGTAGCTTGGGAAAAAAAAAAAAAAAAGAGTGATCAAAATCCAGCTAATGTTATTCATAAGTTGAATAGCTTCATGTGGTTGAAATAAACTCACTTCTGCATTGCTTAGGGACATACAATCCAATTCTGCATCCAATTCTCTTTGAACCACATGTGAGACTGCCCTTATTTCTTCTGGGCAGCTCCCTCCAAGCCTTGTGTGTAAGCCTGAAGTATCATGCTATGACCTCTCCTGTAGGTCCCACACAGCACACACCCTGTGTGACTCCAGATGCAGTCACAGCCTGATCTCTCCCTGACATGAAGCTTCAATGGGTCTAGACATCTTTTGATCTACACTCATGGCTCTTGTTATGTTGCTCTGATTTAGCTCTCACTCCTCTTTCAGGATGGCAAGCTCTTCTTAGTTCCTGCACGCTGCCCACAGACAAATATTGGTAGTGAATGGTCCATTGCCATTCATGAACACTGCACACCTGGGTCAAAAAACAACTTCTGAGGGGTCCTGACAGCAAGGGTGGGAACTGGGGTTCAGTCTTGCCATGGAGAGACATCAACTGACAAGACATGCCACAACCTTGCAAAGCCAGGGAAATTTTCCTTCATAGAGCTGAGGTGTTGATCTGTGTGAGCTAGGCACTTCAGGGCAAAGTCGGCCCCAACTGATCTCATTTGGGTTATTGCAGGAGGCAGGAAGAGTATAAATGACTGCACATTTCCATCACGGTGCTTTGCCTAGGATTTGGTATAAACACTCCTCCACCCCATTGCTTAGACAAAATGAGGGGACAGGGAGCAACAACCCCAGCACCCACAGCTTCCTCTGGTACAGTGACTGGAACCACTCTGCTCCAGACGAAACAGAGTACTCAGCTATGACAGCAATGCCATTAAGTGACTGCCTTGGTTTAAAGAGCAATGGAGGCGTGTCCCAAGCGCATCGTAGCTGCGACAATAGGGCTTTGATTCTGTGCATTGAAAGAAATGGTCTTCGGGAAGATTTATGTCTGAAGCCCACCAAAATCAACACTGCACAGGGCAGTGGTCCAGTGAGACACGAATCACTGCCTTGGCAGGAACACTCTCTGTAAATCTGTTTAATTTCAAAACAGGCGTTTGGGTTTGTCAGAAGACTGATTAAGATGTGGATAGAGCAGTCAGAATGGAAGTGTATTGCTGCTTCTATTAAAACGTGATCAGGAGAGATAAATCTCAGCACTTACAAATTGGTGATGATCTCATGTTTACTTAAGCTCTGATTGGGAAATTGTCATGGGAAAGAAAAGCCTGCGCAGATGATATTTTGGGTTCTGTCCCTGTCTGACCGGGCATGGTCAGTTCGTTTCAGGATATGAGAACATGGATGTTTTCATGCTGGTATTTCTTGGCTTCATGAGCTAGGGACTGGGAGAGAGAGATGGTCAGTGCCTCCCTGGTGGGCAGTTGCTACAAAACACAAACAGCAGAGGGTTTCTCAAAGGCTAGTGCACGCCGAATTTGAGCCCAGTCCTGCAGTTTCTCCTCACAAAGTGCTGATCTCATGGAGGAGGGGCTGTGTGCAAGAGTGTGGTGGTACACGGTCTGGCTGCAGAACATGCCCGATCCACCTTCAAGTGATTCAGAGTATCTGGATTTGTGGGTTTACACCCAAAGTTTCTTTAAAAGATGCTGACTTTCAGAAATGTTGTGCTTCCTTCCCTCCCCTCCAAACCAGGGATGTTTTATGTTGAGTCCCTTAAGCAGACAACTCCTGGGGAAGGGAAGCTGCTGACTTCAGAGAAAACACCAGTGCTGGGGCTCTGTAAGGGATGTCCAGAGACCTCACAGCATCTCTTGCCCTTTGCAAGAAAAAATTCATGCTGCCTACACCCTTGTCCTGAATCTTGCATCAATTTCCCTTCCAGTCTTGGGCAGATAACAGCACCTTTGGATTAGTATAAAACAAAGCTCGGGAATGAAAAGCTTTCAAAACGCTGCTGCAACGCAGGTTCTGGCCAGTACTGCACCATCCGCTGTGACTGATCATAAAGAAAAGGGGATGCATCATCTGCTGGCACCAGCCTGCTTATTTTTCCCCTGACACCATCCTCCAGAAGCTGAAGGTTGGCCCCAAGGCCACTTTAACCACTCTCCAGTGACTGAATGGATGCATTGGAATGCACTAATATAACTGTGCTTTCAAAAATCAGCATTGTCTGGTTTTATGACTCCCCTTGGCCAGGTTCCCACTTGCTGTAACTGAAGCAAATCCCTTTTTTCATTTGCAGGAAACGGCCACTACTGGTGGATTTGAAAGTTTACAGGAGGATACACAACGGCCACATTGCGGCGAAGTACAGGATGGAAAAACAAAGTCTTCCAACATTTCAGAGTGGAAATTATGAAAACTAGAAAGCCTACTCCCAGTCCCTGGTGTGGTTGCAAGGTTAGATTGGGTGGAGAGATGCTGAGGAGGGAGGAAGGGGATGTGGATGTGTACTTCTAACTGACAAGAGCCCTGAAGTTTGATTCTTCAAATGCCCCCTAATTCACACGGTGTTGGCAGTTCACCTTGACTCCTACCCTGAAAGCATCCTTGCTGCCAAGTGGGAACAGCATCACGGGCTGGGTCTGGCAGAGCTCTGGAGAGGATCAATATCTGTGGAGCCTTTGTAATATGTGAAGTCCAATGTATTATAAGGAATCATTTCAAGTTGTGACGCAAGATTGCTAAAGCTTCCCTCTTGCAACAGCCCATCCATACCATTAGCATTGATAGATTTTCTTGATGGTATTTTCAAAAATTGGGAACTCCAGGCTCTGCCCTTAGGCAACAGTAACAGCTTTGAGCTCTGCTCTGTGGAAAGGTGAGCCTGTGAAACATTTGAAACTTGCTTTTTTTCCTGGTTTTCTGTGAAAACCTGGACCATTAAAGAGGACAAACTACCTGCAGGGTTTTAACCTTGCTCCTCCTCCCTGCTCTCTGCTGATGCATTAAGATTGATTAAGATGATCAGAGGGCTGCAGCAGCTCTCCTATGAGGACAGGCTGAGAGAGTTGGGGCTCTGCAGTCTGGAGAAGAGAAGGCTTCGAGTAGCCTTCTAGTATCTGAAGGGGGCTACAGGAAGGCTGGGGAGGGACTATTGACAAGGTCTTGCAATGACAGGATGAGAGGGAATGGGTTTAAACTGGCAGAGGGGAGATTGAAACTGGATGTTAGGAGGAAGTTCTTTGCAGTGAGGGTGGTGAGACACTGGCACAGGTTGCCCAAGGAGGTTGTGGCTGCTCCCTCCCTGGAGGTGTTCAAGGGCAGGTTGGAGGAGGCCTTGAGTGCCCTGTACTAGTGGGAGGTGTCCCTGTCTATAGCAGTGGGTTGGAACTAGATGATCCTTGAGGTCCCTTCCAACCTTACCATTCTATGATTCTATGATTCTATGATCAAAAAAGACTGAAAGACAGAAAATCACTTGTTGTGATCCTTGTTCATCTTCCTGAGCTTCTCCAAAGCACTGTGGATAACAGTAGGATGTTGTGGTTAGAGACATACGGCGGCTCCTGAATGCACAGCGAAAGGGTTAATAAGGCAAGACATTGGAGATATTTTTTTGAGTACTGTGGAAAAGTAAATGTAAACTGGCTGAAGGTATAAGTGGAAGGTAGCTGACGTGCAACATGCACACCAGCAAGAACATAACCCCTACCTTTAATCTCCCTTAGATTATTTTCTCCAAAACACATTTCAACCCATCGCTCATCTGCTGCGAGTTGGCAGGGTAGAAACTCCCTGTGGCATAAACTTTTGAGTTAAGGCCAATTTGGTTTACTCTTACAGTAATTTCTATTCTGAACTAAAATGGCAAACCAGTAAAGTGGTACCTGTTGTGCACACAGATCTCCAAAGCACAGATGCTCACTGCATCAGCATTAATTGCAGGTTACTGGTCCTTAGGTATCATTTCACACAGACTTTACCTAACCTACAATGATGCAAAATGTGGAGAGAAAATAGATGTCCACGGTCTCATGTCATCAAGACTTTTTTAGAGGAAGTGATGGAAACTAAAATGAATTTCAACCTCAGTTAAGAAATTTGCTCACAACCCTAATTGCACCTTCTAAATATATTCCAGAAGTACAGCTGGATTGTAGAGTGTGTGCTGGTGACTAAATAGCATCATTTGCAGTCCATTATCTTTTTAAAAGCTTTTCATGTGGTATCTTTTGGGAAGTGGAGACTAATTGTGCTCCTTGGCTGTGCAATTTGGAGAATTCAATACTTTAGTCCCAACAAGGAAAATTAAAGTATAAGAATCACTCATATCCATCTGCTGGTAGAATGAAAAGTCACTGTTTCCTGGAAGCCAGTAGAAATGATTCAGACAATGGGAATAAGATATAGAATCATAGAATGGTAAGGTTGGAAGGGACCTCAAGGATCATCTAGTTCCAAACCCCTGCCATAGGCAGGGACACCTCCCACTAGTACAGGTCACTCAAGACCTCGTCCAGCCTGGCCTTGAACACCTCCAGGGAGAGATTTTGACCAGAAGTTTGGAAGTATGTTTGAAATCTAAATCCAACTTTTAAAACTTCTTGAATCAGCAACATAGCAACTCTGTGACAACCTACATAACAGATTTCCTTTTGGTCAGAATGGCCTCTCTTACCATTTTTATCAGGCTGGTTAGGAGGGCCCTGGTGCTTGTGAACTTCACTAAAGTCACTGCTGGTGTTTAACCAGACTTGTGTTGGTGCTTGGTCTGGACCAAAGATGTCTGAAGAGTGAAACCAGAAAATATCTCTGAGGGATAAATTTACTGCTCATCCAGAGTTTTGTTCGTTTGGGGGGGTGTGTTTATTTGGGTTTTTTTCCCCATGCACTTACAATATCCTAATCTAAACAGATGAAAAGATTGATGAAGAAATTAAGAACTGGAGAAAGGCTGTGTTGTACTTTGCACTCCATGTCTGAAAATGCTGTTCAGGAAATTGTTGAAGCAACATTTAAATCTCTTGCATGGATCATAAACTGACAAACCTAGAGGCTTTTTATGCCCAGCTGAAGGCATGTCTGAGCCCTTTCAGGGATAAGTCCTGGCTAGAAGCTGATTTAGAACTGGCTCTTCAGAGTGAAGCAGATTTGAAGATATTTCAAATGCTGACCTCACATACCTGCTGACCTCACATGAAACACACTCTCCCTATGGAAAAATCCTTCCAGGAAGCTCCTTGTAGGGCTAAGGAGCACAATCCGGATTGCAGAACACAATCTGGAAGCAACCTACTCTGGTACTAAACCTTTTTAACTCTTGAGTTTTGAGCTACTGGTGGAAGTATGATCAAGGCACAGTACTATTTACCTGAGAAAAGCCTTTGAGTAGGCTTATTAGCTGGAAGACCAAAGATGTCCATGCACTACAGGAACCTTTCCACCCTCTCCAAAGCTTTATGATCAGATTCACAGAATCCTCTCCTTCCCTTTGTCCAAAACATTAGGCTTATTTCTGGCTCCCAGCCTCTGTTCCCTGGCTTGACTTTGCTCTGTCCCCTGACCTCCCCTTGCTGTCTGACCAAGGCAAAGGCAACAAATGCCAAACTATAATGAAAAAAGCTTTTCATTTTCTGATCAAATCTGGAAATTTCACAGCACATCCTCTGCTCATGAGGTCTCCAGGCCTTCAGAGCTTCTGATAATTCAATTAAGCTCCAACCATTTGAAAGCTGATTTGAGCAGTACCCTGGCTCTGAACTCTAGAGAGTTCACCAGTCACTATCCATTAGTCTCTGCTGTCCTCTCACTTCTTGCACTGTTAACCTGTGTACAGTTTAGGGGGACAAAGCCTGGCACAGTTCTCGATCCATTTCACAGGGAAGTCTGTTTCAATTTGTAACACCTTTTAGAAGTGTCACTAAAGATTACAACTTCTAGACACCCAAGAGAGTGTGCCAAACATCTACCTGTCTAGGTAGAGTCCAGATTAAACCAAAATACCTGTGAACAAGTCAAAAAAGGTAAAGCTCAGATGAAGCAGATGAAATTGACGTTTCAGCAATCACAAAAGATTATATCAGAACATTATACAGGTGACAGTTCTGCTACTTAAGCTTATCCTCTTAATCTTTTTTTTTGTTTTTTTTTTTTGACATAATTCTTAGTCTGTAGGGCTGGTGAACTATTCACTGCAAATAAAGTGTTCTGAGTCTATAGGGCTGGTGAACTGTTCACTGCAAATAAAGTGTTCTGAGTCTATAGGGCTGGTGAACTGTTCACTGCAAATAAAGTGTTCTGAGTCTATAGGGCTGGTGAACTGTTCACTGCAAATAAAGTGTTCTGAGTCTATAGGGCTGGTGAACTGTTCACTGCAAATAAAGTGTGTTGCAAAATGTTTTGTTTTGTTTTGTGTTTTTTTCCCCTCCCCTCACCACTTAAAATTTGTATATTGGTTTCATCACCTTGCAACTTGATTGACTTCCAGAAAAGCAAACAAACAAACAAACAAAACAAAACAAAACAAAACTAAAAACAACAAAAAACCCACCAAACTAAGACATCAAGAATTCCTTGCTTCATGGTCTTTCATCTCTCTTTGACAACTTCTACACGTTGGGTGCCAAAATAAAAGATGTGATGGTTTGGGAGTTCCCTGCCTTCCCACACTTTATAAAATCACCCAGACTAGACTCAGCTGGCTGGAAGTTAAGGACAGGACTGAAGCTCTATTTACAGCTTAGCACAATATATAAGCAGATATATACACAATAGACAGGAATATTTACAGAAATATGCAAGTTAAAGGTAACACAGAAACACAATCCCCCTCCCAGAAATCAGAGTCCCCAAGAGGGGCTCCCAACCACCCTTCTACCCCTCTACCTTACCCCAGGGTCTGGCTTATGCCCAAGGTGAGTTTGGAGGATTGGCCAGGGGGGTTAGAAGCAGAGTGGTTAGTGAGGTTAGCAGAGAGGCCAGCAGACAAAACCCAGAAAGACAGAGACGAGACTCTCTGTGTGACTTATCTATGTTTGTGTCCTTGTTCTTATACATCTCAGCATGCCTATGAGTGGACACCACCATTGTTTTCTTTTCTCAGCCTGTAATCTAATTCTTTTTTCATTAAAATATTCCAATTAGCCTCAAACCAGCACACTTTGTGGTCTTTCTTCTCTCTTGGACAACTTCTACACTCTACTATTGTTTTGTTATTCACAGTATATGAGCAACTCTGCTGTCACCACAGCAGTCTATCAGATTGGTGGTGATGCTGTCAAGGTAAGAAACTTGTCATTGAAGGTATTAGGCAAAGATCTGCAGGACTTGGATGTCAGTGTAAGAGTTTGCAAGTAAATTGTGTGAAGTGGAAAGATCACCTTCCCTTGAAGCACTCCTTTAGTTGTGGTGTCAAAGTGAGTGCTCGCAGCATCACTCACAGAGGCTTGCATGAGAAGGTTTAATCCACGAGGATCACTCCACTGTGAATGCTAGAGGATCTGCCTTAATCCAGTTTGCCAGACCATGCACTGCAACCCTTGGTGTGAGAGGTTTCTGACCACATTTCTCTTGAATTCATGCCAGAAAAAAAAAATAATAACTGATTTATACTTTGTCTAAGAGAAAAAGATAATCAGTAACTCTGAGTAGTAAAAGCACTAGTAGGTGTGTACAGCAGCAAGACTCAGACTACTTTGCTGCATTTACTTGAAGGTAGTATCCTCTCTTGCCAAAAGCAAAAGTCACCATAAACTGCAGAATAGTATGGGGAAACCTGCTCAAACTTGGCCTGCAGAGTAGAAAGACTGATTAATTTTTTCAGCCCTGGGTTCTCTCTTCTCAAGAGAAATTTATTTATAGGAGGAATGATGTTTCCTGCTGCATTCTTAACGTGTTTGCAGCTTGGGATAAGAACATGGGAGCTTTGTCTTCTGCCATCTGTTTTCTATGGCAATAAATATCCATTTGCAGATTTATCTCTGCTTGGTATGTTTTAAAGTCATGGTGTGAAGGAGTGTTCATGGATATCCATTCAGGGATGAAGTGTCATAGGTAAATACTGGTGTAGTTTTACACTTGTGTGATGTTATGGACAGTGGACTTAGGGCTTGGGGGTCCTGCCACATTTTTCAACTTAGCTTATCTTCTTTGGAGACACAAGAAATGAAAAAGCAATCTGGACTAAAATCCTGCTGAACTGCAAACATCCACTGACACAACTGGGCACAGGGCCTTTAATTTGCCATGGCTGAGAGCTGGGACCTAAAGCTGGGGCACAAACTGCAAGGCCTAATTTAAAATGGCTTTTCTGGCCACATCTCTTCCAGCTTGATTAGCTCCTTACAGCACTTCATTTAGTCTGGAGGTGGCTTTCCTTCTCACACATCTGCAGCACTATCCTTTGAGCCTTGAAGGCAGCAGAGAAACCAGACTTGCTCTTTTTTTTTTCATTACAAGAAAGCTGCCTGCTTTCTCTAGGCTTTCTAACTCAAAGAAACAATGCCTTGTATTTGTGGTGAGAAACATTCTCATGGGTGGAAAACAGCCAGTGAGGTCTTGAAAGAAGGAGTAAATATGTGTTCTTGCAACAGCAGAAAGAGATCTCTGAATGGTGTTGGGCATTTGTTAGACATTAGCAGGCCTCTATTCATCTTCCCCTCACATACATCCGCAGCACATGGATACAATAACGACAGCTTGCAGGCATAAACCATCTCATATTAATAATGCAAAGGGAGAAAGGGCTACACATCTAACATGCATGTTTGCTGGTGGGGGAAGGAGATCCAGAGAAGGAAGATCTGGTGGGGAGGGGTCTTTGTGTTGCTTAATACTGTTAGGGATGGAATTCATATCTCCTGGTTTAGGGGCGGTCCAATTCTGACCAAGGTATATATCATAGAACTTTAGAGGTTGGAAGTGACCTCCAGAGATCATCAAGTCCAACCTCCCTGCCAAGGCAGGATCCCCTTAGGGTAGTTTGCCCAGGAACACCTCCAGATATGTTTTGAAAGTCTCCAGAGAAGGAGGCTCCACTTATATGTGTGTGTTTCAGACTATTCATAGAATCATAGAACTCTTTTGGTTGGAAAAGACCTCTAAGATCATTGGGTCCAACTGATAACCTGACAGCACCATGGCCATTAAACTATGTCCCAGCGTGTCATGTCTACATGTTGTTTGAACACCTCCAGAGAGATCACCTTAAGGCTAGTTTGGTTTTCTTTTCTACTCCATCAGCCTCTCTCCCTTGCTACATATGCCTGTTAAAGGAGACCTAGCTGCTGTTTAGAATCATAGAATCATAGAATGGTAAGGTTGGAAGGGACCTCAAGGATCATCTAGTTCCAACCCCCTGCCATAGGCAGGGACACCTCCCACTAGTACAGGTCACTCAAGGCCTCGTCCAACCTGGCCTTGAACACCTCCAGGGAGGGAGCAGCCACAACCTCCCTGGGCAACCTGTGCCANCACCCCAGACCCCCAGGTCCTTTTCCTCACGGCTGCTCTCAGCCATTCACCACCCAGCCTGGAGTTGTGCTTGGGATTGTGCCTACCCAGGTGCAGGGAGTTATTAATTCAGACAAACAAGGATGTCCAGAGGAACCCTGTGCAACTTCTGCAGTCTCCACAGTGATTCTGAAGGGAGCCCAAAGAGTTGGCCAAAATGGAGATGCAAGCAATAGGGCAAGAAGAAACAACCTCAAGTTGTGCCAGGGAAGGTTTAGTTCGGATATTAGGAAAAAAATCTTTACCAAAAGGGTTGTGAGGCACTGGAACAGGGTGCCCAAGAGAGGGGGGAGTTACTATCCCTGGAGGTATTTAAAAGACATGTAGATGTGGTGCTGAGGGACATGGTTTAGTGGTGGCTTGGTAGTGCTGGGTTAACAGTTAGACTTGATGATCTTAAAGGTCTCTTCCTAACAAAACCAAAATGATTCTATGATTCTATGTCTCATAGACATCAGCATTGACCTAGATGAACCCAACTCATGTTTCAGACCTGACACTGACTGCTGGTGTGCTCCATGGTACAAAATTCAAGTCTGCCTCAGATGACATGTTTGATGGTCTCCCTGTAATACCTACTAATACTTAGCACTGTTGCTTTGTTGTTGTTTTTTGTTTGCTTGTTTTCTTTCACTGGGACCTATGAAACACTTTGCAAAGTCACCCCCTCTTCTGAGTGCATGCACAGATCCCTCATATCTCAGGCTTTACATGCGAAACTTGCTCACTTGGGATTGTATTTTGGGTTTTTATCTCCTGCATCAGGATTTTGTGGATTCTGAAATTCAGGACCCCAAGAGCAAGGGATCTGCCCTGCAGTCTCTAACTGGTGGGAGTAGCTCCAGGGAGAGAGCATACTTCAATCAGGTTGACTAAAACCTCATGGGCCAGGTACCTGATGAAACAGTTCTGTGAGGAGGTGGAGAGAATAATGGGAGGGACAGAGATCTAGGACATAAAAGAGCTGGTTGCAAAAATCATCCTATCAAATCCTCTGGCAACCCTTAAAGTAAGGCTCCAGCTTTTGGCTGACAAGAAGTCTAAACTTCAGGTCAGGAAGTGGGAAGGAGAGAAATAAACTGTGGATGTGAGTGAAAAATAAAACAACACAACCTCCCCTGACAGCAGCTGCTCACTTGGGCTGTGTGTGAAACTGTTAAGTGAGTACACAGTGACAAGTCCCCTGCAGCACTGGTCATCCTTATGGCCCATCCTTGCCTGCTATATAAATACCAACCTTCTCTGACACCCTTTTCTGCAGGTACTTCCATGCTCCCTACCATGGGGTTACTTCCTGAAAACACCCTGTGAGAGGACTGTTTTTTGCATCTCTCCATCACATAGAATCATAGAATCACAGAATGGTTTGGGTTGGAAGGGACCTTAAATATCATCTAGTTCCAACTCCCCCATCACAGGCATGGACACCCTCCACTAGACCAGGCTGCTCAAACTCTCATCCATCCTGGCCTTGAAACTTCCATGAAGGGGGCATCCATGACCTCCCTAGGCAACCTGTTTCAGTGTCTCACCATCCTCACTATACAGTATTTATTCCTAATATCTGTGCTAAATTTATTCTCCTTCAGTTTGAAACCATTCCCCTCTTTTCTGATCACTGCACTCCCTGACAGAGTTCCTCCTCATCACTCCTGTAGGATCCCTTTAAGCACAGAAAGGCTGCTGCAGGATCTCCCTGCAAGTTTCCCTTCTCCAGGCTGAACAACATTAATTCTCTTGACCTGTCCTCCCAGGACAGGTCAGTCTGGACAGCATACACCCACAGAGGATGTGTGCATGCATGGAGGAGAGTTGTCTTCCATTTTCCACACTGTTGTATCTCTTGTGTCTAGGCTCATTGTCTCAGGTATGGCCTCTGTGAAATCATGAGTCCTTTCAGACAGCAAGGCACCCATGGTAGCCAGCAGCAACTAAGAGCTTGCTTTGGCCAAAATATCATCTGCCACCGTGCAGGAAGCTGCCCTGGAAAGAGACATCAAGCTTTCTGCTTCCCTCTCTTGCAAAAGCAGCTGCAAAACCAGTAGACATCAACCCACCTCCTATGACCAGGTTCAGCAAGAGCAGTGTCTCTCCAGAAGGGACGGCCCTGGCTGATGTTACAGTGATGCTGGACACTGAACAGGGGGACACTGCAGGCAGGACTGCCTGCCCTGGGCCTCTCTTAGAACAGGCATCTTGAACCACAAAGATCAAATTTACCAGGAAGGACTTTTCTGAATGCACTCCAAAGCAGCAAATAAGAATGAAACAAAAGCAGACCAAAGCTGTGTGAATAATTGATTATCTTTGGTTTGCTTGACAGACTGGAAAGGCAAAGAAAATGTGTTTCAGGTTGACACAAAGTTATTCTGCTTTCCCTTCAGCCAAATGAAGAAGGAAGAAAAAACAAACAAAACTCCCCTTTGTGTTAAATGAAACAGTTTTTGACCTGCATTTAATTTTTGATTTTTTCCATGTCCTTAAAAAAAAAAAAAAAAGAAAAAAAGGAGGCATTAAGGCATTCATCCAAATGAAATTACACAGTGTTTGAAAGAAAAATCAGGAATAAAGATTTGCTTTGAAATATTCCAAACCTCTTTTTTTTCTTTTTTTTTTCTTTTTTTTTTTTTGAGTGACACATTCAACAGACTCAAAGTAAGCTCACAAGCGGCTTCAGCTGCCACCAAACTGCTTTTCAGCAAAACACATGCCTTGAGCAAAGGTTTCCCTTAGTCCTGTGCAAAGCAGCTTTGAGCTCCTCAGGTTTGTAGAGTTTCTACACCTACCAGCAGCCATGGACCAGTGGGTGCAGCACCCCTCACCTGCCCCTGGTACAGCCTCCTGCCCAAACCCCTTCTGGCTCAGAAAGTGCAGACTATGGCCATTCTCTTTAGCCAAACATCATCTCAGGAGGCATCAGCGGTGACAAGCAGAGAGGGTGTGAAAGGTGTCATTGTCCCTAGGGAGTGCTGTGCCACCCATGCCATTTCCAGCAGAGGCTTCTCATCAAGCAAAGGCAGCCTGCAGCACCCAGTGTGCACCCAGTGTGAGCTTGGTGCATGCGCAATGTGTGCTCCACAGGTGAGTCTCACTGTACTGAGACTCAACGTCCCAGCCACTGCCTTTTTGCCAGCCTGTCAGTCCTTCAAAGCAACACTATGCCCTCGGTCTCCTGAGCACTGCCACTAAGGCAATATGCTTCCAGGAAGTGAATGACATAATTCCAGTGTCCCTGGGATGCCCTGCTATGCCTGTCACAGCAAGAAAGCAACGGCATTGCCTTGGCTAGCTAGAGACTGCCAGCCCCATTGTGTCACCTTGACTGTCACTGACCAGAGAGATGTAACATGCACTGTATAGCTCATACTGCACTGTGCAACTACTGCTTGCTCTGCATCTCAGGTGGGACTGACACTGGTGGGCACCTGCATTTTTGTTCACCGATAGAGAGCCACATCACCCTGACATTATTATTATTTGCTATTATTGTTTGACATTATTATTATAATATAATAATATAATAATATAATAATAAAATTATAATTATATAAGAAATAATAATAATAATAATAATAATAATAATAATAATAATAATAATAATAATAATAATAATAATAATATTTAGTCCCCACTGCTACAGGTCAGTGCCACTACCCACCATCACAATGTCTCAATGAGTAATCATTACTAGAAACAATCCTTTTCAGAAATTACTAGTTTAGAAGTTATTACTTTGTGGAGTATTACTACAAAGCCTTTAACTAGTTTTAATTGTCGCATGTTGTGGAGTATTACAAGGCCTTTAACTAATTTTAATTGTCGCAGATTGTCTTGTTGCTCCTCCTGGCACCAATATCCACCCTAATTTAACACACAGCCTCTGATAACACATAGCCTCTGACTGGTATTAAATCCCATTCATCACCACACAGGTCCCGCCAGTTGTAATTTCTACACACCATGCCATACACCGGTAGTGATTTCTGCACAGGATGACATAACCTCTATTAGCTCTGACTGCTAATGGGGCAGACAACTGCTATCAAATGTTACCCTCCTCATCTTCTTGGCATGCATTCAGGACAAAAAAAAAAAAAGATCACATCTTACCCTTTCCACACTGCGTCTCCTCAGTGATCCATACGGGATTTTGAGTAAAAGTCTTCGGGTCCTACCCGGAGTCACAGCTGCCTGTACTACCATAGTGCAGAGCTAACTCGTGTGTGTGAATGTGTGTGTGTGTGTGTGAGAGAGTTCACAGCACACACAGGCTTCCTCTGAAAGAACTTAAAGACTCATCTAGATTTCCCAACTATCAAATAACTGAGTGGGTTTTCACATCAGACTGTATGAGTCAAGATGTGGCTTATTGAAAGAAGGAGGTGGGGAGAAAGGGAGGGGAAAAAAAAAGAAAAGGAAGAAAAGGAAACCCCCAAGCCCTGTAACCTTAACAACATGCTTCAAGCAGCATATCTTTAGCTTCCTTCTGTTTCTCGGTGCAGTTTGCTCAGCAGGATGGCTGTGCCACAGAGGTGGAAGAATTAAGCTTCTGGGGAGAATGTTCCAAAAATGTCAAGCTTGCTTCTTGTTGCTACAGATGGTAACCAGGTCAGTTGTCTAATCAAAGCTCTATCAGAGTTATTATACATTTTGCCATGTGACTACAGACCCCTCTGGTTTGCTGTACAGTAGATCACATGTCCACCTTAAAAAGAATATCTGGTGTATCACCATCTGGTGCAGAGATTAATGTTAAGTCCTACATTCAGATATTCCTAGATGTTGGAAAGCACATAGCCAGAACAGAGGGCTTGAGCAGATCCTGGGGGCCGCTCTGCTAAGCATGAGCACTCCCTGACTCAGGCTGTGTGGTCCGTATGGCACCGGGCAGTGTGGTGCACGCAGCCATACAAAGAACAGACACTAGCATTCACTCTCACCTCTGGAGGCAGGTTAGTGGAAGTCTGCTGCTCAGTGGTGCCTACAGCTTCTATGTGTCCTTATAAAAAATAATTATATTAGGGTCAGTCTATAACTAGGCAGTCTCAATACCTTCTTTTTTCTTTTATAAAGCCACTTCAGAGACTAGTAGACAGTGAGATTTTCTTTCTCTGGAAGAAAGCTGAAGACTATATTTAGACATTAAATTGTACACAAGTGTTTTGAGAATGAGAAGAATACTTTTCTTTCCCACAGACTTTCTGCAGCACCAGGAGATGCCCCAAAGCAGCCAGGCATGATTCTATGCTTTTGTAAACATGTGGTTTGGATGTTGTGTTCATTTCCATGCTCAGTTACAGGTACCGGTCCAGATGCAGTTTAGAGTTAACATGTGCAAAGTAGGAGTTCCCAATCCACCAACTCCACAATGTCATTCTGAATTTGCTTAGTAAAAGAGAAAAGATGTTGGCCCACACTCTTTTCTTCAGAGCAATCTAGCCAGGAGAGAAAAATCTGCTGAGCTATGGAGCCAGTGCCTTCCTCCGTGTATTGTTCTCATTTTAACGCAGGACTAAAAATATTTTGTTTTGATCCAAGTCCAAAAGCCAGAGTGAAGGTGTTAGGGACATGCCATTAAAGCAACTGTTTAAAATCAAGAAGAGAAACTCTGTATCTGCTCAGCATATGCCCATGCATTAAAACTAGTCAAAGAAAAAAAAAAAAAAGCAGCAGCTTGATGTGGGAAACTCTAAATATTCAAACAATTGGCCTTTGTTCCTAATCAGTTCCATATGTCTTTGCCAAAGAGAGTCAGAGACAGGAAAAGATGGAAATGTCTTAAGCATGACAGACTTATGCAGGTTTTTTATGTGGAATAGGTGCAGAGTTAGGGGTCTTTGGCTCTTGCAGAGTTTGTAAGGATTGTTAATACTCCCTGCCCATCTCACAGGTTGCCTCCATGCTTTTTAAAGCATGAGGTGGCTGGCATTTCCCAGCTGCTCACCGGGAGCCCCTGGATGCACCAGCAGAGCCACTCGAGATCTGCTGGTGGAGAAAGAGGACAAAGGCAGCTGCAATCTGCCTTGCTGGGAATAAAGACTCAGTCAGTCTGAGTCAAGACCTTGGAGGTGAATGCTTTGTGTGAGAGCAGAGTGGCAAAGATCATAGAATGGTAAGGTTGGAAGGGACCTCAAAGATCATTCAGTTCCAAGCCCCTGACATAGGCAGGGACACCTCCCACTAGTACAGGTCACTCAAGGCCTTGTCCAACCTGGCCTGAACACTTCCGGGGAGGTTGTGGAGCACAGAATCACCCAATGTGATCAAAGATCACGTTGGGTGATTCTGTGCTCCACAACCTCCCTGGGCAACCTGTGCCAGTGTCTCACCACCCTCACTGCAAACAACTTCCTCCTAACATCCAGCTTAAATCTCTCCTCTTCCAGTTTAAACCCATTGCCCCTTGTCCTGTCATTGCAAGGCCTTGTCAATAGTCCCTCCCCAGCCTTCCTGTAGTCCCCCTTCAGATACTGGAAGGCTATTCTAAGGTCTCCTGGAAGCCTTCTCTTCTCCAGGCTGCAGAGCCCCAAATCTCATAGCCTGTCCTTATAGCAGAGCTGCTGCAGTCCTCCGATCTCTCTGCTCATGGGATCTAAAGCCCTGGGCCGAGGCAACTCCTGCTCACACCAGCCCTCTTGCCCAGAAAACTCTCATACTCCTGCAAGCAAGGTCCCTTGCAGCTCCAACCTAAAGACCAGTCTCATAGATAAGAGTTTTGTCCAGTAGAGGGGACAAAGAGCCATAACATGCATCTCCACCTGTGTCTGTAAACAAATCTAGATGAGGGTCACAGATGGTCTAGCAGTACCAGCATGAAGCACCATATAGACTGATTTTCTCAGCAGGGTAAAGGGAAGCATTTGTACAGTCATTTCCACAAGCCACAAGTTCTATGCATAGATTTTTAAGTCTTGTGAAGTAAATGTAAATTGCATATTGCTCAAGGCTGACTAATAATGCATACATTCTTCTTGCAGGAAACCTCTTACACACATGGAAAGTAGAAGAAATGCATCCATTTGTACAGTGTTGGAAGCAGTTCCAATGAGATCCTTGCATATTGCAATGAGCCTGAATTCTCCCTCCCTCCCTGTGCTGCACTCCAGGCACACCTCTATAGTGTCCTCCACAGAACCCACAGACGGCCAGAGATGCCGTGACACTTCCCTGTCACATTCCTCATTTCCCAGGTCGTATGAACCTGGAGAAAGGAATCCAAACCATAATTATTAAGGCTGTGAAAGCCATCTGGAAGAATAAGATGTTGACTTTTTATTTTTAGAGCTGTTCAAAGTACATAGGAGGCAAGTGTATAGGGCAGTATATTAAGTTTACTTTGAGAGGTTGCCTATAGGGTAAGTAATGTAAAACATGCTCTTATGACAACCTTTCTAGTTGTTTGCAGAAAGGGAGTTTAGCTGCTTGTGGCAAACATGAGCATGTCCAAGGGCACTTCAGCCCATGAAATTCTGATTTTCCCTCTGGAGAACCCTCTCTCTTGTGTAGCTGACGGAAGAGACAAATTAAGATGATCAGACTCATCATCGAGGCTTCAGTTGCACTGTTGTCTGCAGAGACATCTTCAAGTAACCAGCACAGCAGGAAATAAAAGTCAGACTTTTGAAAGGGAGTGTCCTGGCCTTACCATCACAGACCCTCAAAAGAGACACACCATATTTACTCAGTGTTGAAAGATGAAACTGTTTAAAACAGTGGATAAGCTTTTCAGTACTAATTGCAGGCTGCCAGGAGCAGTGGTTTGCAGTAACGATGCATTGGAGGAAAGCACATTCCAACATTCCTATTTAGACTGGATATTTTTTTTTTCTTTAATGAAAAGGAGAAAGAAATCATTTACTGCTGCAAAGTTTGTCTTATATTGGCAGTGGAAGAGTCAAATTTCAAGTCAGTGTATGTGCAGAGAAGATCAGTGAATAGAAACCAGTGACAACAGTGGCGCAGACTGAAAGGCAGTTTGTGGTGTCTATCAGATCTAACAATAAGACACTGTTTCATAAAACTGAAAAGTCACTCAGTGCAGAAAGTCCAACTTAAGTTCTGTGTTCCATGAAGACAGAAGTATGGCATCAGAGTAAGAGGAAAACAAGGGTACCTTGCAGTTCCTGATAGTATTTTCCATTCTGTATGATGTCTATGGTGTCTATTAGTAGCAAAGCCAAATTGTTCCCTGGAGTCCTGATAGGAAAACCACTTGTATTTGAGTTCTTTAACAGCTCCTATTAATCTTGGTGGAATTTCTAACTTCCCACTAAATCCTGCCTAGCTGATTTGCTGGGACATGACAAAGCAATAAAAAGACAAGGAGAACAGGGTGATGTTTTGGGATTGCAGTCCCTAGAGCGACTTAGCGTATGTTTTATTGCACCCAGAATCAGACTGTAAAGGAAACAGCCTTGCTGAGAGTGAAAGATAAGTGCAGGCTGTCATTGCAAATCCACTTTACCTTAAAAGTTAAAGAAACCAAACTATTTCCCAGTCTTACATGGTGTTTTACAGAGATGTGTTGCAATCACTCTAGCCTGGGGAAGAATGTGAGAAAAAACACCGTGTGAAGCTCCATTCCTGTACAAGCCTTCTCCATTACAGCTGGCAATAACCCAGCAGCTTGTGAGGATGAGAGATGCTCTTCATGGTCCTCAGCCACAGAAAGCTCAGGGGATTCTCCTGAGTGTGGCAATGCTGTGTCACATCTGGAGGGCACACAGGCCATCATGTCTTTGTGTCTGCTGGGAAAGCACTGTATGTGAGTGCTGTTGCTGGGAGAAGCAATCCAGGATGAATATGAAGGACAGTCCTACACAGACATTCTTGCTTTGTTTTACTGTGTTTTGGTGCTCCAGGTTACGCAGTAATCAGCGTGGTGTTGGACTGCATAGGCAGCATGTCCACTACTTGTACCCACAGAGATGCATTTAGGCTCCTGTGACAACTCTACACTGTGCTACAGCATGGTTGTTGAACCATCTGCAGTTCATAGACATGTTAGTAGATCTGACCAGCATAAACCTTAACAGAAACCCAGAATCAAGAACTTCTTGTCTCAGAGAAGTTCCTATGTGATGCACACTGCTGTAGGTTAACCCAAAATGTAACGCTAGATGGTCCTAATTTTCCCTCATTCATTGGTATCCCAGTAAAAGTATCCATATGACTGCTCATCTGCTGCCTTTTGTATTGCAGCCTTGGGTGTCACAGGGAGTGACTGACAGAGCAGGATGTCACCTGCTGAGCTTTCACCTAGCCAAGCACTTAGACCTATCAGATGGTGTGTCCATCAAGCCAGCAAGTTTTTGGCACAGCAGCCAGCGACAGTCATGGCACAGACCTAGACATCCCATAAAATGTCTTTGGGGAAGAGGACAGAACAACCTGCACCCTTCCTCTTCCTCTGATGCCACCTAGCAGACTCTCCAGAATCAGACTCCACCCCACCTTTAGTTCTCCTCCCCACCCTCTCTCTGTCCTGTGTATGGTTCTTGCTGGGTAAAGAGGTCCCAGCTTCTGTGCATACAGGCTTCTGGAAAACCCTGATGAGAAGAGGAGCAGCAGACAGCAAGTGAGACCTCTGCTAGATGGAAGGACATTTCCCTTGTGTTTTACTGTGCCGGTAGGTCAGCTCTGTTCCCACATAACTCAGAGAGACACTAATTAATTAGGAAGGGAACTTGCCTGACCCCATTGCCCTGGAGACATGCCCCTGTAAACATCACGAAGGGATCGAAGAGGCCACCTCTGGCTTCCAGGGCTTACATAAACAAAAGAGGAGATATTTGGCACCACCACCACATTCCCACATCGTGGATGTGTAGCAGAGGCTGGATGCGGTGCATACAACAGCAGTCATCCACTCAGCTGCAGTATGACTGTGCAATATTTCTACCAGGGATCTGGTCTGAAGCCTTTGCAAATCTTGGTGAGTGTGCAAATACTTGGTGCATCTCGGTCTCAAGTGTAAAATGTCAGCAAGCTATTCCTGAGTAGTGCTTGGCACTGCTGATTTACTTCAGAGTAGTGCTTGGCACTGCTGATTTACTTCAGTCCATGAAGAAATAGGGGTTTGCTCAGCATGGCATGGAAGGTACTCAGCCTTGAGCTAGATTTAAGCCTTGAACATGATATGTGACATATGGACTATGTCAAACACTGTGAAAAGAAATCCTTTTTTGCTCTGTGTAATTTTCTCTCTTAAATCTTCATCCTCGTTACACTGCTTTGACTAATCTTAATATATTGTGGGAAAGTTTATGTGCCTGTGTGAGGGAAGGAGGGAGAGTTATATTGCCTCAAGAGAAAGCCACATGAACAGCAGGGAAAGCCAACGTGTCCCTAAAGAAAGAAGGGAAATAGAAGACCCCTGAGAGACGTTAAGAGGGGTTTTAAAAGTCTTATCAGAGCTGAAAAACAGACTCTCAGACATACCTTGTTTTGTAGTTGAGGTTTTGCAGGCATGGAATAATGACAACTTTTCTCTGAGTGAGGGGAAAACTGTTTGCATGAAGCTGAAAGAGGAGCTGCTAATATTGGTGACATACAAACCCAGTGTAGTTCTGTTCTGGGTTTTCTGTGTGGACAGATTAAGAAATGTGAATAGTTTGTTTAACTCAGGATCTTCAGCCTTGGAGTTGCTCCTTGTAATTCCTACCCATCTATATTTTAGTGCTTTAGGTCTCCTGTGTCTGCCAAGATGTACCAACACTCTACCTCAGTTGCAGGAGACATCTGCAGTGACATTTACCTCTCCTAACCTTGGTTGCTTTTATGTGAGCTTGTAATCTGGACTCCTTTTGTCATCAGTGACATTTACCTCTCCTAACCTTGGTTGCTTTTATGTGAGCTTGTAATCTGGACTCCTTTTGTCATCAGTGAAGAGAAATGGGCACTTGGGTTTAGATACCAAACCTGCTTCAACTGCCTACTTTACTGGGGAGTGAATGACACCTAAAAGCATCGCTATCTCCCCATTGATTGTAAAATAGGCTTGATAACTGGACACTCTTGGTCTGCTTCTCCAGTTATCAGAAATTCTGCTGTGTCCCTTGGTAGCTGTATTTAGCTACTTGCCTTTGCTAACATCCCTGTTGACATTCACACTCCCAGATCTTCATTCTCACCATCTTCTTTTTGTGAGTTGTTCAACACAGGTGAACGAGCCTAGACTGCTCCACAAAGCTCTTCTGTTCTACAAAGGCTTTCTGAGGATCAACAGCGTGACCTGACTCTCCTGGAAGTGAAGTTAGGAGTTATCTGTGGTCGATGACACTGTGCAGAGGGCTGTAGCATAACACTATGGCTTTTCTTCTGCCCTAGACCTCTTCATAGCACTGTGGCAGGTAACTTGGGTCCTTGGGCTAAGTTTAAAAATTTACTTAATTTCATGAACGTCTATTGTGGGCTGTTAAATTTGAAGACACTGCTTCTGGGTCATGAAATTCCTGAATGCAAACAGCTGGTGGTTGGAAGATAACTGTGGGACTGTGGCTGCATA
The DNA here is from genome assembly GCA_013399055.1 of Ramphastos sulfuratus. Lineage (NCBI taxonomy): Eukaryota > Metazoa > Chordata > Aves > Piciformes > Ramphastidae > Ramphastos > Ramphastos sulfuratus. Next base: position 48,548 of record WBNM01005418.1, read on the forward strand.
CTTGTCCTGCTCTTACACTTGTCTGTAGGCATCTGACATCAGTTGCCACCCAAGACAAGCATCTACCTAATTGTGTTTCTTCAAAGGTACAATCATGTTGGGTAATCTCAGTAGGTCAAATGGCCTGGTTTTGCCCCTGCCAACCACACTGGCAAACTCAGTCTGACTCCAGCAGCAGAGGATGAGGCTTTAATTCTCCTTCAAACTGGATGCTGAAGATAAACTGGAGGATCCTGATCTACTTGAGGATGTCCCTGCTGACTGCAGGTGGGGTTAGACTAGGTGACCTTTGGAGGTCCCTTCCAACCCAGACCATTCTATGATTCAATGATTCTATGCTGCTGTTGCCAGAGAGAAACTTGTTAGGAGGTACTTCAAAGAATGGATTTCTATGATAATTAAATATGTGGAAACAGCCATTACACTGTAGAGAGTGAGGGTAGCACCATGCCTTTGCATCATGAATTATTTGTGACTGCTCCAAATATGAATTTGCTGCTTGCTCTTCAATTAGCAAGTCCTGGCAGGCTGGCAAAGCCACACAATTTATTGCCACTATATATAGGTTAATAGATCACTTTGCATGTTGATGATGTCTTATTATTGCTATGGTTATTAAGAAAAATGTAACACAGACACCAGGAGTCGATAGGAACTGCAAGAATGTTTGTTTGATTACAGCAGGGATGGAGGCTGCTGTGTACCAGGCTCACTGTGCAGATGGTGTTCCAAGTGAGTTCATCACAACCATCTCACTACACCACTCCTTTCTCCAGACTGCCTCAGCATTAGCTATGGGAATGGCTGCTGTTTACCAGTGATGACAGCATGAGAAAATAGGAATTGCCTGAATAATGGACAAATATAACACACTTACATGCTAGAGCATGGTAGAGCTAAATCAAAAGATACACTTCATCCATGGCATTGGGGATCTGTGTCCCAAACATTGATTATTTTCCCTTCATGGTGGAGTTTTGTGCTCTGAAGGGAGTATAAACAAATCATCAAACTGGGATTCTGGAAGTCAGATTTCTGCGTTTTTTAAAGCGGGAAGTTAGAGGCTTCCTGCCCCTGTCTCTCAGTTTCCCTATTTGATGAGGAGAAGAGCTGGCACTTAGCTCTGCCACTTTTGTTGCTATTTATTATTAACGATGAGCCAGATCACTTAAATGCATTGGTAGCCCATCAGGACGTTGTGACCTTGTCTACCTCATGGTGCTATCCCTGTTGCCAAGGTACTCCAGACAGCCCTGCCTCCTCTGGCTCCCAGTTTGGACTCTTCAGGCTTTGATTCATTCTCCTTCAAATATCCAGCTTGAGGTTTGGCTGGATGCTGGAAATTGACTCAAACTTTAATCCTTGCTCATCGTTAGCTGGCAGAGGAATGTGCCAGAATACTTGCAGCATCACAGGTAATTTCCTCTGAATTCCTCTGACTGCTATAGAAACAGAGATTAAGTTGCATGTCCTTGCTATTTTGGTGTTAATGCTGCCAGGACTTGACAGTGTGGGGAGAAGAGCAGCGGCTTCTCAGAGTGATTGAGAAGGCTGGAGCACAGCAAATTCGAATTGCTATGTTCACCCAGGGCAAAGCAATCTCAGCCTTTCTGCCTACCAGGAAGCCCTCCAGAATGTCACCTTTGATCAAATAGTCTCCTCTCTATATATATACACACATGTCTTAAAAAATGCATAATATATATGCACATATATGCATAAATATCTATTTATCTGTGGAGTGTGGTGGGAGGAAGGCTGAGGAGCCAGCTGTGGAAAAACAGCTATCTGCTGGAATGCAGGTGGAGGTAAGGAGTGTGCTGTGGATTTGGCAGGCTTAGTTGTGTCAGGATAGTGTTTAAGACCACATGATCCACTGGAGATAAACTGCCTGTCATTTCCCAGGTGATATTTGGAGTGGGCCAGGCATACATTGTTCATGGTTTAAAGACTTCATTTAAATCTCTCATTCTGTCCTGGGACACCTGCTAAAACTCTGTCACACCTGCCTTCAGAATTCACCCTCCTTTTTGAGGCCAGATGATGGTTGGCTGCTTCAGGCTCACTTTTTTCACCAAAATTATTATCCCTTTGCCTGTTTGCTTGACTATCTGTTTCTAACAGACTTAAAGCGACATTCATAATGCAAGGAAAGCATCTCAGTGGGGCAGACTCCAGAGCCCAGCTCACTACCAAACCCTCCCAGACATCCGCAGGCATGCCGGGCACAATGTATCAGGGAGGCTTTCTCTAGTTGCACCTAAGGCAAGGCTTGGAAGTCACCAAGGTTGGTCCTGAGGTGTACCTCAAAAGTCTTCTTCCATAGACTGTACAAGAATAATTAAGCATGTCCAGAGGCAAGGAGCATTTTGCTCAGGGATGCCTTTTGCAGGTAGTGAACCAAGGACTCAGAGCCTGTGTTTCTTACCCAGACCTCCTTTTCCTCTCAGCACACCAGAGGGACTTCTGAGCTTGTCCCTGTACTGACTCCCTACTTTGGCTCCTTTCTCTCTGTTTGGGTTTCTCCAGGCAGCCAAGTCCCAGCTCACCAAGCAGCTTGGTGGCAACTTGATGGTGATGACAGCTAATTATGAAATGTCATGTCAGAGACTTTCCTTTTATCTCACCTTGTAGAGCCCAGCAAAGCTCTCTGGTGCCCTTTGGTAACAGAAGAAAGGAGGTGTCAGTGCAGCAAGAGCTGCTTCTTTGATAGAGGGATGGCAATACAGTGAGTACATCCTGCCCTGCAAGGAGGTGGCAGCTTGTGCTATGCAGATGTGAATCTTTAGTCTCTGCCCCCCAGCAAAAAAACAAACAAAAAAACCCCTCTGTTTTAAAAAGTGTTCCCATGCTAAATTAGCTTTCTAGAGGAAGCGTGAAATATCTCTGCTGCCAAGGCTTGCCATCGTCCCTGTGAGACTCTGCTGAACTCTTTCCAGGTGAACTCCTGCAGGACAGCTTAGTTAAAAACCTTGTCCAGAGGAAAACTGGCCCAATCCTATGGTCTTTCCACAGTCTGTACTCCTGCAGAAGCCAATTACATCAAGGTGGGTTAGTCTGAGCTGAGCAAGGTCTCAGTTTTCTTTAGAGAACTTTGCTGTCTACTATAGCCTTCCTACACTGTGACAAAATGGGCTTGCCAGCTTGGCACGGGCTGTTAGAGTGGGCTTTGTCAGGGTCCACTGAACTGGGAATGGGTTACTGCCTCCATAACAATCATTAAAACTAAGTTTCTTCCAAGCAAAATCACCCAAACAAGTCAAGGGTCCAGAGACCACAATTTTCCAATTTTGTAAGTGGTTGCCTGGTTTGGAGCAGTGGAGAGCGGTGGAGGGCACTGAAGAATTGGAAGAGGAGCATTACAGTGACAGATGGCTTCACTCTTTCAGCAATAAACCTGACAGAGATGAAGATGCATGACATGGAGCAGACTTAGAGATCATTCCCAGGAGGGTCCTGTTACCTGGCAGTCCATCTGCCTGCAGCCTGTTCAGGCCCACTGATCTGGACCCACACTCCTTACCCAAGTCCCAGTCTTACTGGTAACAGCAAAACACCTGGTAACGGATTAATGACCTCCAATGAACTTGGCTGCTAGAATGATCTATAACAGCCAGAGCTTTATATTTTGCCTTTCATATTAAGTTTCCTATTTATTTTTTCTGTATCCAGTAGTAGAGATTATTCTTAGCACTGCTCAGTGGACAGATGGTTTAAGATCAAACACAGCCGCAAGGCAAGGTGATGTATGAGTAAAGCCTGAAAATTGTGCCTCAGAGTGTCAGACAAAATGATTCTGCATTTGCAATATTTGGTTTAGATTATCTGAAATTCTCCCTGCCTTAATTCCTAGGTAGTTTCTAGAAGAGCTCAGATAGCTGAAAGCATGGTTGCTCATCAGGGAAAAACTTATTTCCTTGCATTCCATAGAGACTAGATTAGATTCACAGTTCTCATAGCCAAAGTGAGATGTGGAACCTGTATTACTTCTAAAGTCTTACAGCCCCCAGGCTCTGCAGAAGGACAAGAGGAGTGAAGCAGTGACACTACTGCAGTGTGGCCATGCACAATGCTGCACAGACACACCAGCTTTTCCAGAGCCAGCTGGGGCTCTGGCATGGCACGGCATGACACTACAGAGATATGTCCCTGCCTCACAATTTCAGCTGTGACTGCAGTGTCCCAGCTGGGGATGCTTTGCTAGTTTCATGGAATCTTGTATTTGAGGGATCAGTTCAAAACACAACCTGAAAAGAGCTCCGCTGGCTTCATGAATTAAGGTTACCTCCCGCTCTGGCGAATTTCATCCATATTTTATTTGCAAAAACAAACCCCAACACCCCCTACAAAACAAACCCATGAGGAAAGACACTTGGATGAAAGCAAGAGATGGACATGAGAGTAGACAAAGCCTAGGCACAATCTCAAAACAGTGCTCTGGATGGGACATGAAAAGCCAAGAAGAAATTATTTTATATGACTTCTTTTATAGGGTTGGTTGGTTCTCAGCAGGGCAAGAGGCTTTTAATGTCCTTCAAACACAATCAGGCACAGGATTGTTCTGTCTTAATCAGGTCAGTCAGCCCTGGCTTTCTAGATCTTGGCAGTCTCAGAGGTAAGATTTACTGGGAGAGGGAAGATTTAGACTAGATGTTAGGAGGAAGTTCTTTCCAGTGAGGGTGGTGAGGCGCTGGCACAGGTTGCCCAGGGAGGTTGTGGCTGCTCCCTCCCTGGAGGGGTTCAAGGCCAGGTTGGACGAGGCCTTGAGTGACCTGTACTAGTGGGAGGTGCCCCTGCCTATGGCAGGGGGTTGGAACTAGATGATCCTTGAGGTCTCCTTCCAACCTTACCATTCTATGATTCTATGATTAATGTCTGAAGCTACCCTGTGACAAAATGCCTTTAAGCACCCACTGTTCAATAGCTGCTCCATGGAGGATCTCAGCCTCCCACGTGTCAACTGCTCAGCTTGATAAAGTGATGCTGAGCTACAAATAGACAAAGAGAACTTGTAACATCAAGTGTACTGTACAGCATCTGCAAAGAGTCCAAAGAAAGCACTGTCCCATTCCCACACAGAGTAACTTTCACAGCCTGCTGTGGTCGTGAGATGCAGATGTTGAATCTTTACTCATCAGGATTATTTAAATCTTTAGGGATTTTCTCTGAGATTCACAGTACTCAGAGCTGGGAAAGCAGTTGAACCCAAAGCAGCAAATAATCACTAGGCTGATCCAAACCTTACAGCCCAAAGAGTATTTAAGTACTTCACATCTTACAGAGAGGCTTTGACAGGGCAGACTCCTACTATTTTCCTCTATCACTATTTCAGTAACTTGTGGGAAAGGGGCAGGGCACTATCCAAAGAGTTGAGGAGAAATGGTCAGCCCAGAGCAAGCAGAATCCATTTCACAGCACAGATGGACACCTCAGTAATTGGACCACAGGCTAGAAAGCTGGCAAGGTCTCCTGTTTTTCACTTTTGTAGTTGATGCCTAAGATTCCTCATCATTAGGCCCTGACATTTGAAATATTTCATTTAAGAGATGCCAAAAATCTCTTCTGAAAATTCAGAATGCCATTTGCTGTCTTATTTCTTACAACCTGAATTCAGAAAGTACAGATCACCTTGGTATGACTTTTTTTTTTTTTTGAAGATCAATGATCTGGAAATCACTGTTTCCCTCCTCAATAAACTTCCAAATCCTGGCCATCTCTGCCCTTTAGGCAAAGCCTATCGAGTGGTATTGGAAAAAGAAGGAATCTCTTCTGAAATATATTGATCTTTTGAAGAAAGTTTTAAAAAGAGATGATACAGGCAGAAGCAAATCATATATTGCTTCACTGAACTTTGATGATTTCAAGGAAGCAATTCCAGATTAATACCGATTTAAATTGTTTGGTACATCTAGGAGGAATAAGCTTGATTTTCTTGAAAACATGACTACTTTTGCTTTATCTTTTATGAAGCTAACTCAAACATCAAAGTGGTAAGAGACTGTAATCTATTGGCTGCCAAAATCCTAAAGCCAAGGGCAGTTGATGCTAAACAACGCACAGTTTAAATGTTCTGTCGAAGCACTTCTTTTACAGGGATATTTCTCCAACTGATCAAATCTCTCCTCCTTTTCATGTGCTTTATCAACATTGCAGATGATACACAAATCCAGTGCAGAATGTATCATAGAATCATAGAATGGTAAGGTTGGAAGGCACCTCAAGGATCCTCTAGTTCCAACCCCCTGCCATAGGTAGGGACATCTCCCACTAGCACAGGTTACTCAAGCCCTCGTCCAACCTGGCCTTGAACACCTCCAGGGAGGGAGCAGCCACAACCTCCCTGGGCAACCTGTGCCAGTGTCTCACTACCCTCACTGTAAAGAACTTCCTCCTAACATCCAGTCTAAATCTCCCCTCTGCCAGTTTAAACCCATTGCCCCTTGTCCTGTCATTGCAAGACCTTATATAGTCCCTCTCAAGCCTTCCTGTAGACTCCTTTAGGTATTGGAAGGCTACTATAAGGTCTCCTCGAAGCCTTCTCTTCTCCAGACTGAAAAGCCTCAACTCTCTCAGCCTGTCCTCATAGGAGAGCTGCTCCAGCCCTCTGAAATCCTGTCATGCTGTTCCAGTTATACATGTTACTGCTTCCAGCAGGCACCTTACCTGTACTGCAATACATTACTAGTGTTGGGGACATGGTTTACTGGGAAATGTAAAGAAGTTAAGTCAATGAAACACTCAGACACACCATTAAATTTGCACACTGTCTCCTGGATTATTAGTATCTCACTTTAAATAAGAAATTGTAGTTTACTTACAAACACATCCATTAGAAGGTGTTCCAGTGTCACTTCAATATCCTCTAATTTAGCTGCTAAAGTCATTGTGAAGTCAAATGTTATCTCCGAGAAGAGAAGAACCTCAGGAATCCCAATCCAAAATGTCTGTGGCCAAAGGTAATTCTCAAACTGCAGCAAATTAGTTTCTCACAGATGAAGAAAATCTGAGAAATCAAAACTGAGCATCTGAGTCCAGATGATGCCTGGACTCTGTGCCAGCTGTCAGTCCTACTCGAGGGACTGAGGATTATTCCATGTATGCAAGACGGGAGCAGAAGCTGCAATGTGTGTCCCGCTTTCCTTTCAGAGCTCCCCAGTCAGAAACATGGAGCTATATCTGGGAAACCACAACAGAGGGAGGGAGAGACACACACAGAGGGAGAGAGAGGAGGGGAATGGAATAAATTGCCTTTGACTACAACTGATATTTATAGGACTACTTGTTTTTGACTCCAGTCCATTTCTCTGTTCATTTCTGACCTTTCACGAATGGCTCAACACACTGGAGCGTATTGTAAACCAGGGGCAGCAGGTCCCACAGAAGTTGGCTGTGACCAGTGCTGGGCCAATTCACACAAGCACACCATCAATAGCTCTTTGTCAGAAACGATGCCAGCCTCTGTGCTGTAGCTAGTGACAGAGGAGAGTACAGATGTGTAAAAAACAAGGAAACAAACGTTGTTTGGATGCTAACTTTTTCCTAAGGGTATTAATAGATTCTCATACCCACTCCCGAGGCATTGGACTATGGCAGTGACTGCTGAGGTTATTCATGAAGGGGAATAACCTCAAATAATCTTACAGAGTTTGACTCTGCAAACACCCTGACACCCCCTCTGAAATGTCCTCCCACTGCTCAACCCCTTGAGCTCTGCAGCATCCCTCTCCAGGATGCTAAGTGCTTCTCAGGGCTAGACCCTTCCTTTACTGTATTTATGGACATTTTAACACATAATCCTAATGCTTGCTGTGCCTCTCAACATCTGCTCCTACTTAAGTCAGTGGAGAAAAGGTGACATTTCTGCTTGCTTAGCACTTTTTGTCTATAGCTTCCTCAACACCACATGTAGTGGTAAGGTACTGATGGATATGATCCAATTGAAGCTAAACCTGATGGGAATCCTTAAAGGATTTTAGCTAATACTAACTGGGAGCCAATTAGAGAGGAATCTGAGGTGCAAGGAAGAGAAATACTGAGAGTCTTGGTCTGGTCATGAGCAGTACCAAGACTCTCAGTATTCTAAACATTCATTGTGTATTCTAGAGAGTGTCAGGTTCATCAAACTGCCTTCCATGATGTCCACATTGCGCAACCAAATTCTTTTTTATTTATTTGATGTGTGCCCATGCTGTTTGACATCTCAGAATTAAATCTTGCCTGTGACACATTCCAGACACAGGAGAAAAAAAAAAACAAACCACGAGGCTGCTCTGAAGGATTCAGAAACTGAAGACTAGAATTATTTATAAAGGTATGAGATGGATAGGGTTGATGGAGCTTAGAGTCATAAATTCCAACTAAATGTTCTCAGAGTTATGGCTGAAATCACCTTTTCAGACACATAGCATCAGCATCTGAACAGGGGCTGCCTCTGAAGGCTGAGCTTTACTAGACAACAACATGATAGACCATTTGGGACATGATGGATAGTTTCAATGGCAAAGAAGGGCATGTAATTAATTTTCTGGGTGGACCAACTCTCATTCACACAAGGCCCTGCATCAGATAATGGTTTAGCTGCTCCAGAAATAAACCCAACATGGGAAACTTCTCACCTGCAGAGAAAATCTGTTCATCATCCATGTGCTACTCTTTCATTAAAGCTTTGATAGTTTATCTTCACCAGTCTGAGTGGAGGAGTGTTTTAATGAAAATGGATCAAACCACAATGTTTGGAGGGTGTCACATTGCAGGTGGTTGAAACTCAGGGAACCATGATACAGTGTGCTGATGGCTGAGCTAGCATGGACTGCTCACCACTGCCATGGAGGTTTCACTATAGACAGGATTTCCAGTGCTCCACTCTCTCTGCAGAGGGTCTGACAGCTGGTAAGACTTCATCTCCTCTTATGTGCATGGAAATTCAGAGCCCCCAGGAAGCTATAGTTTCTACAAGGGCAGGCTGGGTACAAGGACACACATCTGTCCTTTTGCAGGTCCCTGTCTCTGGTCCACAGCAAGCAGTGCTCAGCCTGTGTCAGTACCAGCCAACAGAAGTTCGCTAGTACTGAATCATGCATTTGTCCCCCTTTAACTGATACTACTGTCCAACCAGTCTGACCACAAGAACTTTACTGGAACCAAACATGTGATCACTCCTCCCCACCCCATTTATTATACAAAGGCTATGTGTTAAATACTGAAAAAGAAATGTAAAGACCCTTTTCTGTAGGATCCTTCTGTTCAATAGCACTGGGGAACCACATCACTTCTGTCCCTCGACTGTTCCTGTAGTTGCATTGTATTGGCAACAGAGATAAACAACAGGAGACCTCTTCCAGGGTCAGAATGCAGTGCCCACATGACAGACTCTGACTCCAACATAGGCTCAGTTTTGTCCTCACAAAGATGAATTTCAACATTATTTAAAAATTGATGGAGAAAATAATGGCAGGCAGAAGAAAATGGCCTTGGGAACACATAATGGCTTCCCTGATTCCTGCTCAAGAAGCACCTGGCACTAAAATCCCACATGCTGTACTGGTGGGGTAAGAAGGATGAATGAGTTTATGGGTTCTCATCCAGGCTCAGCTTTACATTGTCTGGGTTTCCATTACTACAACAACAATGAAAGAGCTACGAAATACACCAGCTCTTAGACTCCTGCAGTTGCATTCTCCTTCAGAAATGTCAAAGCTTGGATAAGTGCACTCTGCACTGGATAAAAAAACTGGTTCGATGGTTGATCCACAGAGTAGTGGTGAATGGAATTAAATCTGGCTGGGGCCCAGTCACTAGTGGTGGCCCTCAGGGTTCAGTACTGGGGCCTGTCTTCTTTCAGGTCTTTATTAATGATCTGGAGGAGGGGATTGAGTGCACCCTCGGTGAATTTGCAGGTGACACCAATGTGGACGGCCGTGTTGATCTGCTAGAGGGTGGGAAAACTTCATAGCAGGATCTGGACACGTTGGACTGATGGCCCAAGGCTAACTGTATGAAGTTCAACAAGGCCCAGTGCCAGGTCCTCCACCTGGCTCACAATAACCCCATGGCAAACTACAAACTTAGGTATGTGTGGTTGGAAAGCTGCAACTTGGAGAGGGACCTGGGGGTGTTGGTTGACAGCTGACTGCATATGAGTCAGCAGTGTGCCCAAGGTGGTCAAGAAGGCCAATGGCATCCTGGCTTGGATTGGAAACTCTGTGGCCAGCAGGAACAGAGAGGTGATGATCTCCTGTACTCAGCACTGGTGAGGCTGCACCTTGAGTATTGTGTTCAGTTCTGGGCCCCTCACTATAGGAAGGACACTGAGGTTCTGGAGAGCGTGCAAAGAAGGGCAATGACGCTGGTGAAGGGTCTGGAGCTCATGGCCTACAAGGAGTGTCTGAGGGAGCTGAGATTGCTCAGTCTGGGGAAGTGGAGGCTCAGGGGAGACCTCATTGCTCTCTACAACACCCTAATGGGAGGTTAGAGTGAGGGTGGGGCCAATCTTTTTGATGGTAAGTAACAGGACCAGAGGAAATGGATATAAGCTGCACCAAGGGTAATTCAAGTTGGATATTAGTAAATACTTCTGTGACTATTCCACCAAGCAGTTCTCCTACCAGTCAGTACTAACTGTCCTGAGAGATAGTCAGAAGTTTAGGGGAAATGCTGATGATGTGAAAAGTTGCTTTGCTGAAGTAGATCATGTGGAATTTTCCTAATTTCTAGACTGAATGATATTTTGTACCCAAGGGTATCTCGCTTTCTATTTTTCCTTTAAATTGCACTAAAAAAATGCAGATTTTAAGCAAAGCACAATAGGGAAAATTCTTCCAAGGAGAAAAACTGCAGAAGATGAGAAAAAAATAAAAATTGTCTCCTAATGATAACCAAAGCAGTTGGTGTGGATGTGGTAAAAAAAAAATAATGATGATAAAGAAATAAGAGAGTCATCAGAGTGCAGAAGGTTGTTTCACTCAACTCTTTGCAAAAATCTTCCTTGCAGAAATAAGTCACAAAATCAGATCTAAGTAGAACTTCTTCAAATACATCAAAGCTTGGGGACATCTGAATCTATTCCATGGCTCTCATTTGACTCTCACTTCAACGCTACTTACCCCAAATGACCTCTTTAATGGAAACAACCTCTCAAATACAATAAACAAGAAACAGAATTTCACTGAGTTCCCCAGGGATCATTCCCAAACACTCTTTGCATGCACATGTGCATTATATGTACAGACAAAAAAGAGATCACATGATAATGAGAAGCTCTAACTTGATTCAGTCTTTACTGCAGTAAGTTCAAACATGTTCTTAGACCATTATTTCCATCTTTTTTTTTTTTTTTAAATCCTGACAATTTATTATTTTGGCCTTTGCAAGCAGGAGACCTCTTCTATTTAAAGCAGAGCATTCATCTGACAACACACCAGGGTATTTGTGCAGAACAGGATGTGCTTCTACACCCACATTTCCCCCTCGCTTCCTTCCTAGTTTTGGGAATAAGATATCAGGAGAGAGCTGAAAAGTGGAGACTTTTGGAACATTTTTGCCAAGATGAGATTTCAGCAAAATATGCTGGTTTTCAAAAGCTGAAGNACATGGGAGCATGATGGGTCCCAGAATTGTTTTCTTAAGGAAGTTTCAAGAGTGAAGGTGGTTGGTGATGGTCAGAAAAAAGTTATCATGCAAGGAGTGGCTTACAAAGACAGGGAAGTGCAAAGTTCAGTGAGTAAAGCCAAAAGCTGACAAAAAAAAGGGCTTAAGGAGAAGATCTGAGTCTGATTAGTGCCAGGATTCTATGCTTGGCTCAGCCCAGCTTGCAAAGATGGGATATGAGGAGTCTGGGGAGAGGAACAGTGTCTTGCATGAGGCAAAAAGTATGCCTGGATCATGGAGTGTGCTAGAAAAGAGACCCTGGCTCACCTCCACTGATTTAGTCAAGGGATCAAGTCTTCAGTAATAGTGGGTTATGAACATGTAGGACAAATATGGGTGAAAGCACATTTGAGGCAATGCCTTTGTGAGGCAATGCACATTTGAGTTGCCTTTGAGTTGCCTTTGAGTGATGGCAACTCACTGCAGCAAGCCAGGTCATGTTTCTACCCAACTAGTAAAGAACTTTTATGAATTTTTAAGCTTTCAATAACCAAAGTAAGGTTTTTCTATGCTTTCTCTTCTTGAGAGCAATAGATCTGCTGCCACAAAGCATGAAATTAATCTTTTGGTGGAAGGTGAAGAGGAAGTTCCCATCCTCCTGGTAAACTTGGATGATAAAGTGGCATTAGCTTACAGAACTCTCCTCCTACCTCAGGTTTTCCTTCCCACACAAAAACCTGGACACAGGAACTCATTGATCTGACACTTTCAGGTTGGTTTGCAGTAATTCACTGAATCTGGAGCTAAGTTTGCATCCAGCTGGCCCAGGACACAGCCACCTGCTTTCACCTTGATTCAGGATGCTGTAAGTCAACCCTGTACTGCAGTAGCTTTCAATGTCAGCTGAAGGCCTTGGTGATAATTTTCCAATGAATAAATCAACCTAATGCTGCATCAGAGACTCATCAGTCTATGGCCCAACCTCAAAGATGTGCTCCAGGATGGAATGGAACAACCTCACCTGATAAAAAGATCTTGCTATGACACAGTATCTTCAGAGGAGTCCTGCAAACTTCAGGGCTGTGCAATTAAAGCAACAAGGAGATGGCCTTTTGATTTTCTGCAAGAATCTATGTCAGGACATATGCATAGTCAACCTGAGAAAGGGAGTGAGCTGAGAGGCAGCATGGTTTGCAGATCATAGAATCATAGAATCATAGAATGGTAAGGTTGGAAGGGCCCTCAAGGTCCCTCAAGGATCATCTAGTCCCAATGCCCTGCCATAGGCAGGCACACCTCCCACTAGTACAGGGCACTCAAGGCCTCCTCCAACCTGGCCTTGAACACCTCCAGGGAGGGAGCAGCCACAACCTCCCTGGGCAACCTGTGCCAGGTGATGACACTACTGTATTCAGGGTAGTGAGAACAAAGGCCTGGAGAAAGAGATGATGAGACTAAGTAAATGAGAAGAAACCAGCAAATTAAATGTAATGTAGCAAAAACTGAAGTAATGTTTATGGCAGGAAAAATGTTCTGAACTTCACATTTAAAATTATGGACTCTGGGCTCACTCAGAGGGAAGATATTTGGATTCTATGAAACATCAGTTCATTGTTCAGTAGTGATGGAATAAGCAAATTAAATATTAATAATTACCAAGAGGCAAGCAAAATAGAACATTAATATGCCACTGAATCAAATCAAGGATTCATTTGTGTCTTGAATTATATCTTTTGGTCTTTCTCTCCCCAGAAAAGATATAGAGGTGATGGATGGAATTCAAGGAAAGGAATAAAGATGATTAAATGTAATAAGAAATGACTAAGTAAGCAAAGTGGACTCTCTGATCTGGGGGAAAAAAAAAATTACCTGAAGGAAAAATTAAGAAGATCTACAAAATTAAGGTAAGTGATACGGAGAGAGTGAAAAGGGATCACTGCTCTCTGTTTCATCCAATACAAGAATAAAGCTGCATCAAATGAAGCTGGCAGGAGCCACACTCAGAAGAAATTAAAAGAAGCACTTCATGCAACAGGTGATAGTTTATCTGGGCCACTCCTTGCCAAAGGATGGTGAGGACACAAAAAATTCCCTGGGCAGAAAAGGACTGGACAAATTAAGAGGATGATACATCCATAGAGGAATACTTGAGATCTAGAGGCCACATCCAACACAAGATATCTCTGAGTTGAAAACACATGGGAAGGTGGGAGAATACCCAGGGGAAGTATCATCTGTGTTTTCTGCTCTTCTCTGCATCACTCATACCCACTGCTGGAGATGAGACACTGCATGGCCTCTGACCCAGTATGACTGCTCTTTCAGTTCCATATGAGAAGTTACTGTAAATTTATACTTTTTTTTCCCCTAGCCTATGCCAATTCCAGATTCTGCAAAGCAAAGTTCCCTATGAATTGCTTTGACTCCCCAAATCCAGATATGTCAGAGACTCCACGGAGTCATAAACCCCTTAAATATTACAGCTCTGCTTGCATGAAAAGTATGTGCATGGTGAAGCTGTGGAAATGGTGTGACACTGGTTGCTGATCAATGACCTAAGCAACCTGTAACTCTGATCTGCTGAACAGGAACTACCTGTCATTTTCCTTTATTTATTTAGAAATACTTATAAATAAATATTTATTTATATTATTATATTTATTTATATATTTTATATATTTAATATATATCAAGATTAATATGCATTAATATATACAATTATTTTCTATATATTATATTTATTTATAAATAATACTTATTTATAAGTCTTGCCTTTGTGCTGGAGTGATGACATCCCACAAGGAGGCAGATGCTTTGACCTGGCAAAGCTGATGTGTGAGACTGTGGAGAAAGGGGCGGAGCCTGGCTGATGGCAACATCAATTACACAGAAGCCTTTCCCTCAAAGGCAGCTCCCCATCCTAAACTACGTGGGCCAAGCCTGCAGGTTTGTAATGCACTGCTGAGCAGGAGTGCAGAGTGTCTCAGGGCTGCTCAACAGGACAATCTAGATCCCACATGTCTGTCCATCCCCTGGCTGGCAATATAGAATCATAGAACCATAGAATCAGAGAATNAGAACTGCACACAGTACTCCAGATGGGGTCCGAGGAGAGCAGAGTAAAGAGGGAGAATCACCTCCCTTGCCCTGCTGGCCACACTGCTCTTGCTGCAGCCCAGGACTCCAATATGATGGAAAAGTCATTGCTTGCAGCTGACAGATTTGCCAGGCTGGTTCTGGCCCATGCGGCCAGATAAAGAATGGGTGTGGGAGTCCCATTCCTGACCTCTTGCCCGCCGTGGGATTGCCTTAGCTCCAGAATGGAGCAAACACGACACCAAGATAAACGTTTTTATAAGAAAGTCCTCAGCTGGGAAATGCCAGCAGCTCCAAGGTATTGCAAAGAAGGAAAGGGACGACTGGGCTCACTCTGCCCTCTCAGGTTTAGCATCAAAGCTCACCCCAGCCTTTTTACAGCCTCAACAGGGATGTTTCTGTTTGTTTTATGAAGCAAGCTTAGTGTCAGTGAAATGGGTCCTGCACCTGGGTAGGCACAATCCCAAGCACAACTCCAGGCTGGGTGGGGAATGGCTGAGAGTAGCCCTGAGGAAAAGCACCTGGGGGTCTGGGGTGATGAAAAGCTCAACATGAGCCTNCCTCTGAAGAGTCCCAGGTGTTGTAGAGCACTCAACTTTCAACTTTGAAAATCACAGGTATGATTTCTGTTTTATTGTCACTATATTCAACCACCATCTCTTCTCCTTCTTGGGCGTAATGGCCACTGCCTGACTTTTTTTCACTCTCCCCATTACATTACTCTTTCCTCATGGGTGGTCCCTTTCCCTGAGGATCTCACACTGCTCTCTGTAACTAAGACATTATTTTATATTCATGATTTAAATGAGTGCCCTGAAAACCATCCTCTGCTTAGAAGGCATCTGTCTCCTGTCCTGCTCACACACACTCTCATTTAAAGGCTACTATGGGAAAGGGAAGGTTTTCTCTCTTCCAGACTTCCCTCAGGGCCAAACAAGCCACCCAAGGATGGAGAAACTATTTTGTTTTTAGCACAGGCAAGCTGAGTGAGTGATGCTCAGATGGGTCTTGTCTGTTTCAGCTAGAGAGAGAGGGATGATCGTGGCAAACGTGGAGGAACAGAGTCCCCCAGCCTAGCTAGTCTATGCATCCCCAAATTTATCTCCCACAGCAACAATTCACCTACCCAAATCACAGTAACAGAAAAAATGCTTTTTAAATATTATGGAGAAATCCTCCCTGTTTCTAATTTTATTTGCTACAATTCAGTGGCCCACTGGCTTCTACTCTTGCTATCCTAGAGCATCATCCATTTGTCTTTGCTGTCTCCTGTGCCTCAAAGGGACCTGCTGGGCAGAGCTTCTGCAGTGATACCATTTCCCTGGAAGACTGTTATGCTGTGCATGCTCTTGAAGAGGTCCAGATGCCACTGAGCCACACAAGGCTATTATGTATCTTGCTAGGAGGGAGCCCACTTCGGCTTGCCCCCTTGATGTAGCAAATCAGTTGCATTATTAAAATGATTAAAATAGACTGAACTTGCCTGAGACTGCATCTATAATGAATCAATTGCTTTTCATACATTTTTTGGCTTCCTACAGTGCTGCTTTGTCACGTCACTTTCATTTGTTTGGGCAAGATCTTGAAATAATAGGCACATTCAGGAGATATAAATATAGTTGTTTATTGCCCTAAAATGGGTCTGCAGACAAACAACAGTCCCAGCTTCAGATATTTTAAAGTGAAATCTTCCTCCTCTGTCCTTTTCCTTTTGCACCTGAATCAAGCATTGGACTTAGCAGCTTGGGGGCTGCTTTATCTTAAGCTATAGGCATTTGTTCTTCTGCATACAGTTTATACCCTCATTGGCTGTTGATTTAAGCAGCTTTTGGTGCTAGTCTGGATTTCATTCCAGTAAGAAGTAGTGCAGAGTTAACATTGAAAGGCTACAGTGCAGTGAAATAAAAATAAATGCACTGCATTGTGTAGCTCAATGGGGTGCTAATTTCTTGGGAGGGCATAAATAGGAGGCACAGAGCACATCTGTTTGCTGGTGTTGGGTTGGGAAAGAGCAGGGGGAATTTGGAGCTCTGTCACAGGGACAGACTGAACTTTGTTCCCATGTCTCACAGCACTGCACAAAGTCTCCTCTGTAGAATAGCCAGTTAATTAAAAATTATATTTATGGTCCCCTGGTGATGCATGCCCCTAGTTCTGCTCTTAGTATTTCTACAAAGTCTGGCACAGCAAGAGAGTTGTGGCCCCAGTGATGCAAACAGCACTCCTCATCCTCAGTGCTACCCATGCAGTTGGGGGCCACACAAGAGGGGGAGCTGAGTCCCTGTCTGTCACACTGTGTTTGCTGAAGGGGTTTACTGCCCGAGTCTTACACAATGGACATAGGACAACCCCTCTGCCCTGCTGGGAGATTCCCAGGTATTTTGGAGGTGTTCAAGGCCAGGTTGGCCGAGGTCTTGAGTGACCTGTACTAGTGGGAGGTGTCCCTGACTATGGCAGGGAGTTGGAACTAGATGATCTTTGAGGTCCCTTCCAACCTTACCATTCTATGATTCTGTGATTCTATGATTTTGCAAGCAGAAGCCAATCATGCTCTCAGCTCAGATTATCACTTACTGTGATATCACTTGCTGTGCTGTGGAGGCACAGCAGAATGCAATGCACCCTGAAGTACTGAAACAATGTCTTATGACAGACCCACCAGAGTTTACATCCCCTTGCCTCCTTCCCTGTCCAGCTCACGTCCAAGACAGCTCACAGAAATTATCCTCAGGCAATGCAAAGTGTTTCCTGTAAGGCTGGGCATCTGGGAACATTTGCAATTTTTCTGCTATGTGACCCTTGGGCTTTTGGATAGCAGAGCTTGATGACTCAAGAAGAAGCAATGTTCGGAAAGTCTGAAGCATGCACATGACAAAATGTTGTAGAGGTGATGAGGACGGGGAGGGGAGCAGGGAGATTTTCAGTGATATTAACTCCCCTGTTCAGATGACTGCTCATAGTCAGCAAGAGGGAGAGGTTTCTCCAGAGGAGAAATCTCAGAGCAGAAATCTGTCTCTCCTGATCACAGAAAGGATTAGAGAGGATGGTTTTCTAGCCTACTCCCACCTGACCACTCTCAACATCCTGCTTGTTCTTTTAGCCTGAATTTGAAAAGACTTAATGTAGTGAAGCAACCTCTCATTTAACCTGGCCAGAGGACGTCCCAAAGGTCTTCATCTCCCTTTCCCATCTTATCCCCCTCCTTCCCCCTCTAATGATTTCAGGTTTGGGAAACTCCTGCAGAAGTCCATAACTAAACTTTATCCTGCTGCCACTGCCCCATTGCAGACCTCCACATTCCCCAACAGCCACCTCCACCCCAGCACCAGCAGCTCACCTTCGGCAGGGGCGTGCAGACCCTGAGCTCAGCTGTCAGCCGCGAGGGTCCGCAGAGCCGTGGCAGCTTGCGTCTCATCCTCACATATTTTTTCATATCCTTATTTTGCATGAAGATAAAGCTCCTCTTATGGCATGTATCCAGTCACTGACAGCATCTATTAATAGCTGTTAATTTGTCCTAATAGCTGGACAATGCAAGTGTACTGCAGTGAGCTGTTATAAGCTCAGCCAGAACAAATTTCAGTTGTTGAACGTCTAGCTGATGTTATATGCATCAAGGCTCTAGTCTGATACCACTGAAAATAATAATAAAAATCTCTTTAACATTTCATTACCAAGCTCTTCCCTCTATTGCCTTTTTACACATTGCTAGGCACTTACAAAAGGACAGAGCCTGCTCATCAAAAAAAAAAAAAAAGAAAAATAAAAAGATGATGAAAGCTAGAGAAACTCCTTGACACACTCCTTTTGGTTTTATGTATTTCACTTTGAATTAGGATGCCAAACCAGGAGAATGACACTGCAGACTTCTGAGGCATTAAAAAAACATGAATCAAACCTCAGCATGATTTTATTTGCTAAAAAAAAAAAAAAAAAAGCCCCCTACTATGGAAATATAAAAAAAGAAAATAATTTCTGGGCTCTTTCACATTCTCCCAGTTTTGTCATACTTCATTGCACTTTAACACTCTTCCCCAGGATGGTGAAGGGCAAACAGCCTTCTGTTGTCTGACCAAGTCTGTCACTGCCAAATAATGACTTGATTGGAGGAGTCAAGGCTTTAGGAAGGGTTCAGGGAGTGTGAGTTCCCAAGGGGATGCCATTCTCCATAATCTGACATCTAGTCCTCCCAGATTTATTTTTGCTTCACTGAGCTCCCTACAGGGAAGGTATCTTGGCCAGCATGGGCCTCACCTGGCTGTCCGAGGTAAGCACCTCTAAAAGAAGATCATTTGACCTGTGGACTTTCAACCTTTTCCTCCACTGACTCTTGGGAGGAAGTATCATCAGCTCAGTGGGATGAGCCCCCTCCTCAAAGCCTGGTAAGGGTCAGCAGCATAAGGGAGATGGGAAGGACCACCATGGTTGGCAAAGTCTCATCACATTCCTGCCACTGCAGGTAATCCTGAGAATGTTTAGTCTGGGAAGAGTCAGAGGGCATCTTCTTAGTGTGTCCCTCTTAACACAAACCCCACCAACACCCTTTTGCTAATAAAATTGGACATCGTGGCAGGAGGCACCAAAACATTGTCACTGCTCCTACACAACCATAAGATGCATCAATTGAATTTCCTGTGTGGTTCTAGGGAGCAGACTGGAAGCCACATCAGGTAAAGTCACAACAAACACAACAATATGAAATGGGGAAATGACTTTCTGATCCCAGTTCTATGGTGTGGCTTACACAAATCAGGTACTAGGGAGACCACAACACCTCAAGCAGTACCACTGAACACTGACTTACATCCTCTCCCTACCCAGCATGCCTCCAGGTGGGTTGAACCCCAAGCCAGGTGACTGATAAAAAAGAAGCACATTTCTGTCTTCATGTCCCAGAAACTGAAGCCTGGCTTAACATGACACAAAAATAGCTTGAAGAGGCAGTGGTCTCCTCTGTCACTATGCCTTGCTAACATGATCAGCATTGATCCCCCACCCACTGCAGTGATGGAACAGACATGACAAATCTGTCACTGATTATGCTCCATTACATCCTCAGAAGATTTCCTGCAGAGTAGATGTTCTTGCTTTGGTGTTTAAAGTATTTTAGGTAAAATAGTCATCTCTGGTGCCAGCAGCCAGGTGCTTCAGAGTTTGATCTTTCCACAACACTGCCCTCTGAATGCACAAAGGTGTAGAGGTTGCAAGAATCACTGCTTTTCTGTCATGGAGGTATTTATCAGGAAAATACCTGTTCAATTCACATGATATCTGCTCCCCACACTCCTTAACAGGGAGTTTACTGCAAAAACAGATTCTAGTACTTACAGCAGTGAGACCCAAATCCTTTGGTGTCTGCTGGGAGTGTAAGAGATGTTAGGACAGAAAAGCAGGATTGAATCCAGAGATGACAATACAGTCTTAAATGGCTTTGTGCATGGATGGACTTGCACAGGTAACATTAGTAAATTTCCACCTACGAAGAGCATCTGTGAAGCAGGACTATCTGAAAATGCTCCACAGCCAGTGCTGGAAAGCAAACCAATGGCGGAAGGTTCATTGCTTATGCTAATGGAACCTCACAGTCCTTAATAAATTTGCTCCCTGTGAATGGAAGGCACAAAAAGGCCCCAGCTGCCACTTCTTCCTCCTGGCTCTTTATTTCAAAGAGCCTTTCCGAGCTCAGCAGGTTGGATGTCACATGTTTCTCAGCAGCTTTCTGCCTGCCCTTCCTCTGTTTCCCACGTGAAGCTGCACTCAGCCATCCACTACAACATCCCTGAAGGCTCCTGCCAAGGCTTTCTGCCCCAAATCTTTGTTCCTCACAGCCTGGCTGCTTGTTTTGCCTCCTTCACTCTCAAAGTCAGTCAGCCATCCGAGAAGAGCCCATACTCTTCTCCCTGAGTTCAACAGGGGACAAAAGCACTTGCAGGAACTCTGGAAATAAAGCTAATGGTTGCTCCAGGGAGTGACAGGTTTTGCTCTCCTGGGTTGCTCTGACAGATTCATCAGAGGCACTTAACTATAAAACCCTGAGATCTCTGCAAGGGAACCCCTGTCCTGCTTCTATGGTTATGCAGCTCTGAGCTGCCTTATTAATGTAAGAGCAAAGAAAGGCAAAGTAACTGGTCTCTGTAGAGGTGTTTTAGGCACTTAGTGGAAAGCAGGAAACCAAGGCCTGTGCAATTAAATTGCTGATCTCCCACCAGGTCTGGCAAGCTATGTACTCTTGTTTGAAAAAAAAACAAAAAAGGTTTAAGCCTCACATTAATTTTTGTTTCAACTCTAGGTACAAGTCAGGATCCTTAATTCCTTCATCCTTGAAATGTCTCTAACGGTGGCATGCCCTTCATTAGAGAGCTGCACTCTAGCAAAGCCCAGACACCAGACAATGTCAAAATGACCCTTTTCCTCCTTGCAGAAGAGTGAAGGTGCTTATGCTCTCTGCCAAGGCACAGCCTCCCCTGAGGCTTCTCTCTCAGCGATATTCACTCACACCACCTTTCTCTTTACTCTTCTCACTTGTATCAGGGACCCCACTGAGCCCAGCATGCTAGTGCCCAAGTGCAAGATGTCACCCTACAGAAGGGTTTTCTTTGCACACATTCTATACTGTAAGCTAAGTACCAAGCCCCAGATGTTCTGCTGGATAGTCCAAAGCAAAGGAGAAGATCTGTGGAGCACTGGGCCAGTTTTGGAGCTAGAATACTTTCCTCACTGGTATAACATACGGACAGACAACACTTACAGACTGCTCTTGTTTTACTGAGGAAAACAGGTAGGTGGAGAGCTATTAGATGAAATATTTGAGTTCATTCATTACTTTAAGGGAAGTCATCAAAACAAGCCAAAATTATCGTCATTCTTTCCACCATCTTGGCCATGTACCTTGGTGTTTATAGTTCTCTGCATCATTTTCAAAACTTTCTGGAGGTCAGGAGGGAGAGGGAGTCCCAAGAAGCACTGTCCCACATTGGTTGCAGCCACTCAACTGGCTCAGTTTCAAGCCTTTGACAGCAGCTTTAATCTGAGACATGTTTTATCCTTCAAGTGAAGGTAAAGAGTAGCAGCACGAGGGTAAAGGAAGCACAGATATGGGAGGGAAAAGCAGCCTGGAAATCAAGCACTGTCAATGGGTGAGATCTCCAATGATTGTATGTGGCCATGTCTCTGCTGATATTGATGAGTCAAAGGACTTGGAGTGGTTTTGGGATTGTATGGATAAAGCCATCATAGAATNAAAGGGGCAGAATCCCCTCCCTCTCCCTGCTGCCCACACTGCTCTTGCTGCAGCCCAGCACTCGGTTGCTGTCTGGGCTGCACTCACACTGCAGGCTCATGTTGAGCTTTTCATCACCTGAGACCCCCAGGTCCTTTTCCTCAGGGCTGCTCTCAGCCATTCACCACCCAGCCTGGATTTGTGCTTGGGATTGTGCCTACCCAGGTGCAGGACCTTACACTTGGCCTTGTTGAATGTCATGAGGTTGGCCTGGGCCCACCTCTGCAGCCTGTCCAGGTCCCTCTGGATGGATCCCTGCCCTCTAGCCAGTCGACTGTGCCACACAGCTTGGTGTCACCCAAGGAATCAGCTGAAGTGTGTGAAAGTTCAGCTTAAAATCTGCAGAGGCTGGTTGTGGTCATGGCACAACTGAGTCTTTCTGGAAGGCATGAGACATTCTAAGGACAGGATCTGGGCTGAGCCTGACCAGTACTTCTACTGGACTGAACTTGGATGTGGATGGTGGAAGACACAAGGAGCATTTAACCCCTAGGGATGAAACCAGCCCATTTTTTCTTTGAAATATAATTTTCTATTGTCTGTGGACATTAAAATGGCAGGTCTGTTTCGTTTCAAGAGGATGTTTTGGTGTGCTGTGACTCAAGTACCAAGGACATAGGAATTTTATTTATGTCACTGCAGCAGTCACTTGTCACTGGCTAAAACAGCATTAAACAGTTCAGCTTTTCCCTCAAGAAGGCAGATGCACTGCAAGAGCTGAAGTTATCATGGCTTAACAGATTATTACTGTGTGCTTCCAACACATTATAATAGAACATAAAATATATTAATTTAAATTAACTGTAATAACTTGCTAATCTGTGATAATTCAGTCACTTGCAAGTGTCTGTGTGTACTCCTTGGTTTATGTGATTATTCTCACTGAGTTGAGGGAATGAGGAGACATTAACATACAAGGAGCATTTCCCTTTGTAGATCCCCCAGGAAAAAGATCTTTTTGATGTTCTTAATTATATATCTGTATTGAACAGAAAGATGATTCATAGTTTTTTGGATGAACAGGACAATTTTTGACAAACACATGGTGAAATGATAGCTTCTGTGACCAGCACAAGTATTTTGTATCAAAACCAGAGAAATCCATGCTTCAGCAGCCAGACAGGCAGAGTTCTGAGCAGATCGAGGAGAACATCAGTGGAAATCTTGAGTATGGTTCTCCCACTTCTCCAGGCCATGATTTGTCAGTTGCTTCTCACTTACTGCAACCCATTTTCCAATCTTGTTCTGTCTCCCTTTCTCAGCTGTTGTCTCCCCAAGTTTGAAAAAAATTTCATTTTTTTCCCCTTTTATTGTGAAAGATGATATTGAAAAATGAAGTGGGGCAGGAAAATGCAGCATGCAGGATTGCTGAAAAAAGCCTTTCTCACCTAGCTTTAGAAAGCCAGCTTCTGAGAACAAAACCTGAGCATAAGGAAGTGAATGAGAAGTACAACCGAGCTGTGGATGTGGTTCCTAGCCCTGGGTTATTTTAACTCTGTCTTGTCTATTTGGACTGTTCATTATAATTGTTGAGAATCTACATTACCTAAGGACCTCTTTGGGAGCTCTGACCACAGAGTACATCATGGGATGAGATCTAATTGCATTAGATTAGCTTCTGGTCTATGTGGCTTCTAAGAGATAAAACAAGATCTATGGCTTCTCCCAAAAGGTTTGCAGACTTTTTGTGATCTGTGAAGAACCACAGATCAAGAATTTCTGTGTCCAGAAATGTGTGTTTGAACTGCCTTATTGTTCTCTTGCCTCCAGAGAGCCAGATGAATACAATTTTTTCCATTCCCTTCCCTGCTCTTGGCACTGGGCACAGTCCAATGCCTGCTGTGTGCCACCTCAAAAATATCTGTACTTCAACACTGGACAAGAGGATTCTATCCTCACAGACTGATGCAACAACCCACATTAAGATTTAATCACAGGATCCCTGTATAGGCAGGAAACAATTTTTTATACATTGAGACTCAGTAGGTAAGGAGTGTTCAGGCTGGCAATGTAACAGAGGGGAGATATGCTCTAAGTGTATAAAATTAAGACAGAAAAGGTGAATAGAGAAGGCTTACTCTTTTCAAAAATCATGCTATAGCACCAGAGGTAAGGACTGTACAATGGCATGATATGAGGCTGCAGATTCAGAATGACATAAAACTCTTATTTGAATAGCTCATGGTCAAAGTAGAGAAAGTATCACCAGTGGATGCAGGGGAGGCCAACGTTGTGAGGGGACTGGAAATATAATTAGGTAAATCAATATAGAAAAGTCTATAAAGTGTTGTCAAACATGATGTAGTCAGGAAGTGGCTGGACTCTTAGACAATGAGATGTATCACAGTATCACAGTATCACAGTATAGCAAGGTTGGAAGAGACCTCAAAGATCATCAAGTCCAACCCTCTACCACAGACCTCAAGACTAGACCATGGCACCAAGTGCCACATCCAAACCTGCCTTGAACACCTCCAGGGACGGTGACTCCACCACCTCCCTGGGCAGCCCATTCCAGTGGGGAATGACTCTCTCAGTGAAGAACTTTCTCCTCACCTCCAGCCTAAACTTCCCCTGGCACAGCTTGAGACTGTGTCCTCTTGTTCTGGTGCTGGTCGCCTGAGAGAAGAAAGCAACCTCCTGCTGGCCACAACCACCCTTCAGGTAGTTGCAGACAGCAATAAGGTCTCCCCTGAGCCTCCTCTTCACCAGGCTAAACAATCCCAGCTCCCTCAGCCTCTCCTCATAGGGCTTGTGCTCGAGGCCTCTCACCAGCCTCGTTGCCCTTCTCTGGACATGTTCAAGCACCTTAATGTCCCTCTTAAATTGAGGGGCCCAGAACTGGACACAGTACTCAAGGTGTGGCCTAACCAGTGCAGAGTACAGGGGGAGAATGCTGGAGTAGCATCTCTCCAGTGGCCTTACTTCACCATTCTCCTAAGCGCTTGTGGCTGGCTGCTGTCGGATGCTTGGTTTGACCTAGCAGAGTTGAAATGTTATGTTATGGGCCATGTTACCTCAGAAAGAGTCCTCCTGAGTGTGATTCAGAGCAGAAGTGTGATGCAGCTTTGCATTCTCTCCCATATCCTGCATGGACTTCAGAGCAATGCAGGGCTGGTGTAGTCTGTTTAAGCATCTGCTTTAGACACCTGAAGTTGCTTAGTTTAAATGTCCTCTTTTCTGACTATGACTTGCAAAAATCAATAGCAAGTTAGGTGTCTAAACCTCAGTGCTTAAGGGGATTTACATGTACTTAATCTGCTTAGGTGTTTTAAATAATCTCTCCAGGCACCATCATGAAACCTCTATGAAAATCAGAGCTGGACTGATTTCTTCCTTTCTTCTCTTTTATCTTCTGACACTCAGATAATACTTGGGAAATGCCTTGTGACCCACAGACAGAAGCTACAGTTTCTCCACACTTTGCAACCATTATTAATGAGGCTTTTCAATGTTAGATTCCCTGGAAAAGGCATGTTTTGGCCATTTGTATGAATTATTTCAGCAATTTTTCTTCCCACAGATTACAGATGCCAAATGCACTCAGTAAAGCAAACCCTGTTGCTGTGGCCTCCATTATTCTCTGGCTTTTAGGCTGATTCTTTTGCCTGTTACCTTCCTCGCCTTGCACAAGCAAGTTGAGAAAAGAAGCTGCTTCCAAGCTTGGCTAGGCAAATTTTATGTAGCCATGCCAGGCTCCAAGCAGAACCACAAGTGCTGGAAACATAAATCAGGTCTGTAATGTGAGGCTGCTGCAGGAGAACTATTTTATGTACTTGACCTGTATCCAGGGTTCATTTCAACATGACCCTGGTGTAACTTGCTTCATCAGCTGTAAAGACAAGCTCACCAGCTGTACATTATGTTCACACCTCAAAGCCACTGGAAAATGCAAGCAAAACCCCAGAACAGATCTGTAGGAACAGACTAAGAAAGTCCCTTCAAAATCCATTGCTTTCCCTGCTATAAAAGCTGAAAGAATTTATCTGAGATGGACTCAAAACAAAGGAATGAATTTAATTGCTTTATAAAAAGATAGAATCAAGCTGGATTCTAAGATGAAGATTTTTCTTGCCTCCTTCCTGGGGTTGTTCAAGGCCAGGTTGGATGCAGCTTTGAGCAGCCATGTCTTGTTGTGAGGCATCCCTGCCCATGACTGGGAGGTTGGAGTAGATGATTTCTAAGGTCCCTTCCAGCCTTGGCCATTCTATGATTCTACGATGATTGTTAAGTGAATGACTTAAATATTTCATCTCAAAATGTTATAATGGAGTTTTTATGGTTTGTCAAGAAAAATTGGGTCTCCTTTTTGTAGCAGAAAACATTAGTTGAATTCAGCCTGTCTGTTTATCAGCCTGAAACAACCTTTATTAGCAAATGAACTATTCATCTGAAAAACGTTATCTAGTTTTACCCTAAATGTTCATCCCATTTCTTAAAAATATCCTATTTATAGATGGAACTATTGTTAAGAGTAGATTTAAGCTGTTGTGGTTCATTGTCTGGCACAGTATCTCCTTAGGAAAGCAAATGAATTAAGCTATTCTATTTTGGAACCTCAGTGCCTCCTTGTGCACTTATTATGTCATACAAGGGACTACAGTCTTATAGCCTTTGACAGATATGACTGCACTTCTTGTAAGCAAATACCCTATTTTCAATAGCTTTGAGATATAAATGGTCACAACACAGCTTAGGAAGGCAGGAACAGCTAAAATCCACAGAGCATCCTGTATCCAGGTCTCTGTCAACTCCCTGTACCAAAATCTGCCAAGAGAATCTGCCAGGCAGTAAAATAAAAGCATTGCTCCTAACCCCTGTTAGTAAGAGTTAGCTTCTGAGTTGACATATGAGGAACAATGTAATTTTCAAACTTTTCATTATGCAACCAATAAAAGATGGAAAGAAGAGAAATTAAGGGAGGATTAAGGCATTAAAAGCAGCTGCTTGAAACAGTGTTGCTTTTCATAATTTTTAGGATCTTCTAAAAGTCTGATAGCTTGCTTTGGTATTTGAAGTTTTCTGTCTCTTTGTGAAATGGGTACAACACAGACAAAATAAATCACACCTGTCCTGACAAAGTGTCTCAGCCTTCTGTTGCAGGAGGCAGGAAGTCTGTGCAATGTGGCCTTTAGGATGAGGCTGGTAGAAGTGGAGCTGGAGACAGTTTCTACTGTAAAGATGACTGAGCATTAGCCCAGGCTGTGCAGAGAAGTTGTGGAGTCTCCATCCTTGGAGAAATTAGAAACTCAGCTGGACCCAGCTCTGAGCAACCTGAGCAAAGCAGGTGACCCTGCTTTGAGTGAATGGTTGGATGGGATGATCTACAGAAGTCTTTCAGCCTTCTGTGATTTTGTGATATGAGCACACATCCTGAGCATGGGGCTTTCTGACAGTGTGCTCTGTGACCATATTACATCCAGGACAGTTATTGGGCAACATCCACAGGACCTTTAACACATGTCTACTGATAGGCCTGCCCTTAGCCTCACAAATGTGACAGCTTTCATTTCACAGGCAACAGGTTGAATCTATCCACTCATTTTGTACTTTTAAAAAAAAATTAATTCAAATTTTAAAACTTATTTTATTTTATTTTACTTTGTTTTATTTGATTTTGTTTTGTTTTATTTTATTTTTTAAAATTGATTTTTATTTTAGCAATGCATTAACTGGTTTTACTGATTCACTGCTTTTGCCTTGTCCAGCTAGGCAGATGGACCAGGTTCACAGCTGCCTCATGCTCCAGGGTGACCAAAATCATCCTTTTTACCTGCATCTGTTGGCTGCTGCTATCTCAGATAGGCCATAGGCTGGTGACCTAAACAGCACAGACCAGTCTGCTACATCTTAGAGCTATTTTCTAGACATCAGCCCAGGTATGGGGTTAAAAAGGCAGGCATAAAAGCACAGATTTTTAGATACTGTGCTTCCACTGAAATTATTTGATTAGATGTGATGGGGATTGCACTGCTAGTCAATCTGATTCCCTGTCAGGGGGAGAAGCAAATGAGCTGGCCTAATTCTCCCTGTATTGGGTCTTGAAGAGCTACCACCATGTATTACTTACAACTGTTTATGGAGTTCGCATTTTCTCAGGTCCCTGAGATCCACAACATGCACTCTGTATCTCTGAAGCCATGGGAGGTTTGTAGTGTGCTGTTAAGGGAGGATAGTGGTTTGATTCCTACTGAGAACATGGTTCATGTCCTGGCACATCTGCAATGCGCTTGCTAAAAACCCAAGAGTTCTCAGCACGTGATTTGCAGAAAAAAAATAGTCACTGAAAATAGGCAGACCCTTCCTGAATAGAAAGTCCTGCAGAGACCCTACAGCTGACAGAAGCCAACAAAGGTGCTCTGTTTGGGCAAGAGACTGGACAACAGGATAGTTACAGCTAGTGTGAAGCTCTGGTTGCTGGACCAAACTGGAGTGACAGGATGGCACACGCAGACACGGTTCAGCTAGAGCTAGGCTTAAAAGCACGAGGTGGCCCTGGGTGCTACTTGCAAAGTCATTTCCCTCCAGACAGGCAGTTTGACAATGCCATGGCCTTGTGTTTGTCAGGTGCAGAAGCAATGCACAGAATAGTCTTTTAAGTGCCACAGCAGCTGCACCAGCTCCCTGCTAAATTAAAGGAAAATACTCAAAGCTCCTGTGTCCTGCTCAAGTGCACACACAGCAACGAATTTTACAGAGCTCAAAACCCCCACGCTGATTTCTTATACTCATTTAAAAGCCGGAGTGGGGGGAGGGGAGGGCGCTAGTGGGGGGGCTGATGGGGTACACAAGCCACAGTTTAACAGCATGAGCACAAAGAAACTCTTTTTTTGGGAATGGAGTTTCCTTTACTGTGCAAGGAAAACAAAGCCAGTCCAGCACTCATTTGGGCGCGTTCCCTACTGAGACACAGGATTAGTTTGCAGTGGTTTGCTAAAGGCGCAGCCTTAAGGTAGAGTGAACACGCTGCAAGTAGTACAAAAGGCTCCGAGCCGCCTCCTTCCCGCGCCCAGATGGCATTCATTTGTGCCTCGCGTCTGCACACGGCCGAGTTTGCATCCTAAGAGAATTCCCACTTTATTTTTCCCCTTTTGATGGGAATAGCAGGAAAGCTAATTAAATCCTCTGAACTCTTGCTGTTATTCATCATTCCTTCCCTGGAACACAGGCAGCGTTATCTCACGTTCGAGCGCGGGAGCTCTGTTTCCCTATAAAGACCTGCCCTGCGCCTTTGCCTCAGCGCTCAAAGCATTTCACACATAAAATGCAATTAATTTCCTTGCAAGAACACCCGAACAGCGTGATCAAAGTTCTCTCCTAACCTACAGGGAAAAAAAAAAAAAAAAAAAAAAAAAAGAACAGATATATATATATAAAACACATATATATATATATATTATATGTGTGTGTGTGTATATATATATCTATATATATCTATATATCCCTCAGTCCCCTGCAAGAAACGTGCAATCCAGCCCTAGCTCTGCTGCACAGGATTTTGGTGAAACAGCACGACCTAGCGTTCCTTCTGCTTCTTGCCACCTCTTGACGGATGGTTCTTGGCTGTGTCCTTACAAACCCCTGCCAAGCTCCCACGAAAATAGAATTTCCTTCTGTAACTCTTTTCTTTTCTTCTCCCCACTGAGTATCTCCTTCTTAAAGTTTATAGCTCTGCCTTTGGTGCATCTTTGTTCTTACAAAATCCTGTACAGTATGAACAGGTTCAAGAGCAGCTTAACTTGGAAAAGACTCTACTTTGTAGTCACACCACAAAGGATTTTGATAGATTTTCCTTTCCCACTATGAGCACATAGCAGGAGGTGTCTGTGAACATCACCAACTGCAGGAGGTGTAGGGAATGTGAAGGTGCTGGCACTCTGTCCTCTCTGCACCTGATTTGTGCCAGCTCTGATCTGAAACATACTACAAGGCACAGCATATAAAAAAGGGTCCATTAAACGCTTTCTCCAGCAAGCCAGTTTAGCTGGGTATCCTTTCAACTAAAGCTCATCATCAGCTTCTCCTACACTGCTGGTGTAGTCATACATGTCTGTAATGGCAGGACTACCTACATACTTTCCTGCTGTCAGCATGATCTGCAGAGAATGGCTCCACCACAAATAGCCTAATGTGAACATGCATGATGGCCTGGATCTGCTCAGCTCTGCCATCACCAATACAGTCAGGGTACTGGGGAGCTTAATGGACAACTTCTGACTACTGTGGTTCAGACAGACTTCATCACAGGGACCTACTTTTAACCAGACCTTATATTAAACAGCCCTCAAAGATCTGTCCGTCTTAAGGCACATCTCCACACTGGACTCTGCTGGAGGCTTAGGCCTGTGTGCTTTAAAAGAAAGGCACTGGAATTGCAAAGCAGCTCTAACTGTGTAATGCTGCCCTTAGGAACAGTGTTTCTTCCTGGCCTCAGGATTGATTGCCTTATTCCCTGGAGGCTGAAGATGCCCATGAGGTTTTCGTTGCAGCCAGAGTAACTGCGAAAGTTGCTGCTATTCAGACAAATGCAACAGCAGAGGATGCTCCTTCCATGTGTTTCCCAACAAAGATCTTTATCAGATGTACCATTAGACCAAAAAGAGATTTCCTGCAGAAAACGAGACACAGAGAGAGCTGTAAAACACCATTTCTGATTTTCTTGGTAGGCAAATTGCAACTAGTGTCTGGATGCTGGAAAACAAAGGTAGCTTGGCTTGCAGATCATCGTGGCTATGGTGGGATGACTGCCATGTTTGTTATTAGACAAACAAGCCAACAAGCATGGAGCTAGCCTTTGGGCAGGGCTTCCACAAGCACCTTTCAGGCCACAGGTTTGGCAAGGGTTGTTCCTGCTACATCCGGTGTTACAGTGTGGTATGGAAGTCTTGTGTGATCCAAGTTGATAGTGCTCTAGTAAGGGGTGTCAACCCATCTGCCCTAGCAAGAGCTTCTCTCCTCTCTGTTGTATAAACATAAAAGCAAATAACCAGACCTCAAAGCAAGACACAGCTTGCTTAACCTTTAATCCAGGCTGGAAGCCACACTGCCCTGACAGCTCCAGCGGCACAGAGCCCCGCATGTCAACAGAGATCTGAGTCAGTCACAAAACTGGATGAACGGATGGCCTGGCAGCAGATGAAAAGGATGACTCCTTATCTATCACCCACACCAGCTGGGAACCTCACTCCTTGCCTTACCAACCCTAATTATTTTTACTGCTTGATCTCAAGAGGTGTTTGTGGCATGATCCATAACCAAGGGAGCCTGCTGTTTCTTGCCCTCTCACTGGCAGTTGGATTTTCAGCCACTTCATTGCCATCTTCACCTGTGAATCAGATAATAGCTCATGTGATCCCAGAGTATTAGTCCTGCTTGTGTCATTGCAAGCACTTGGACATTCCAATTTTCGGGGGATTATATGCAAAGCAGAAAAGACATCAGCCATGCCTTTCATGCTTCCCTCCAGTCTCTTTTTTCCCTGGGGACAACTCTTTTATCTCAGGGAGCCTTAGTGAGAAATCAGCAATTCAATTGCACTATTTTTTTTGGCCTTTAATTTCAGATACTTATTCCTGTTTGATCATGTCATGCAGCAGCTCACAGGAAAAGAATTAAATTGTTTCTGGTGCAGATGCCACTTGCTTGCTAAAGCAAAAGCAGACTGCACACTTTTGTCTACTCTACCCTTATTTTATGCAGTCTTTTCACCTGTCAGTTTTGAGGTCTGTGTCTGAGAAATGTAGACTTTAAGCTGTTTTAGCTGTGAGTTCACCAGATCTGACCTGGCTTATCTTTAAGCTCATACGGAAATCCTGCTAATGAACTTTAGTGACAGGAAAGAGTAAGTCTAGAAGGCAACCTGAGCCTGGCTCAAAGCAGCCCTCAGGCAGGAGCAATTCTCAGGAGCAGACTTTTCCTCACATTGGTGATGCAGGAGTGAGGCTGTGGGTCCATTCACATTGCAGGGCAAATTAGCTGATCGTAATGATCCCTCCTGAACACATAATCTATAGTTAATCAACATAGTATATTAGATATCTATAAGCCAGCTCAAACTTGCCTCCAGCCCAAACTGCTAACAAGCATGGATCTCAGCCATCTGCCATATAACTGCATCCTTCAGGGGTGGGGACCTGCAAATATTGCCACCATGTGTCCACTGCATCCCAGCTGCTGCTGAGGCGAGAAGATGTCTCCAAACCCTCCTGTGTGGGTCTTGATGGGGAGACTAAGGGCTAAGGTATGAGTGATTGAGCTTGTGGGGCACTGCCTAGTGTGAAGACCTCGGAGAGGCAGAGGGGAGCACCCTACTGACCTAGGAGGCTGGTTGTGACCTGCCTACTGCCATGTGACGGAAGCTCAGCCAAGCACAAACCTCACCAAATTTCTATGCTGAATCAGGGTCTTGATAAAAGAAGCAGGCCAAGTTTGTTAATTAGTGCTTTTACTGGTAAATCTCTAACCCAGCTGAAAATTCTAAAGGAAGTAATTTATTTTATGCACAGATTGTATCTATTTTAATGAGATCCAAAAATAGAACTTTAACATGGTGGCTTTAAGCTCTGACATTGCACGGGGTGGGGGGGATGGGGGGGTGATGGAGTTGTTCTTTCTTAGAGATAAAGCACCTCTTTTTGCATCACAGTGCACCAAAGGTACCTATGGGCTGAACCTCTCCCTCCTGACTAGCCAGTCAAGGACTTGGGTTGCTCTTCATGGCTCCCCTAATTCAAGCCCTAATCCTACTATGCTAGGGAAAGGATGCAGACATACCTCCAGGGTCTGAGGCAATTTCAGTTCTGTCACCCAAAGCATGAGATGGTAAAACACAGTACTGATATCCTCTGAGATAGTGATGTGCTACTTTAGCTGCCCTGTCAGTGTACAGGAGTTTGTCTGGTGTAGCAGACTCTCATTAGGATTGCCATCCTGCACTTTATACAAGAGGTCATAGATGGATGCTTAACCACTGCTGCTAAGAGTAAGATAAACAGTTGGAAGGCTGCTTCAGTTTCTCTTGACTGCCAGCAGGTTCATTGCCCAAGGGCCAAAGTGACACTTTGGAGAAGAGAAGGCTGAAGGGAGATCTCAACACTCTCTACAACTATCTGAAGGGAGGCTGGAGTAAGGAGAGGATCAGCCTCTTCTCCTTGGTGACAAGTGACAGGACTAGAGGAAATGTTTCAAGCTGTGCCAGGGGCGTTCAGGCTGGATGTTAGGAAATATTTCTTTGCAGAGCGGGTTCTCAAACATTGGAATGGTCTGCCTGGGGCAGTGGTGCAGTCACCATCCCTGGAGGTGTTTAAGCAGCGTGTGGACCTGGCATTTAGGCACATGGTTTAGTGTTGACCCTTGTGCTGGTTTAAGGCTAATTGGAATATTTTAATAGAGAAAATTATATTATAGGCTGTGAAAGGAAAACAATGGTGATGTCTACTTCACTCATAGGCTTGCTGTGATGTTTAAGAAAGAACCCAAAACAAAAGATAAGACAGTCGGGCTTGTCACGGGCTCTGGGATACACTGTCTGGGGCTGTCCTGCAACTTCTGGCTTCTTCTCTCCGACAAATTAATTTCACTAATCACTTTTCTTCTAACTCCTCCTTTGGCCGATCCTCAAAACCTTGGGGTAAGGTATAGGGGTGGGGAGAAGGTGGAAGGGTGGTTGGGAGCCCCTCCTGGGGTCTCTGATTTCTGGGAGGGGGGTTGTGTTTCTGTATTACCTTTACCTTGTATATTTCTGTAACTATTCCTGTATATAGTGTATATCTCTGCTTGTACATTGTGCTGAGCTGTAAATAGAGCTTCATCTAAACTTCCAACCGGCTGAGTTTTAGCCTGGGTCATTTTACAAAGTGTGGGGGGGCGGGTAACTCCCTAACCCACATCAACCCTTCAGTGCTGGGTCAAAGGTTGACCTGGATGATCTTTGAGGTCTTTCCCAGTGAGGTATTTTCTGTGATTCTGTGGCTCTTGTGTTATGAAGCCGTGGTCATTGGCAAAGGACCTGTTAGAGATTTCCTTGGGGCAGGGCAAGGAGGGAGGGATGGTGAGATTACACAGGCTGCTCTAGCAGCACAGCATCTGGGGACTTCTGGATGGGCATTCCCCACACAGCTTCATTAATATCATCAAGGCCAGGACTTATGTAATGCTCATCCAGTCACAGCAAAGGGACTGATTACGAGCTGGTCTCCTGGGGCACTATTTCAGTCTAGGACTGAAAATAGCATGGCAGCTACACTGAGGAGGTATTCCTGTGTGATAGGCAAGCTAAAGTCCATGTCAAGGCCTCACTAATTGCTCAAATTATTGCTAATGTTAACAGGGCAGCAAATTATGAGGGAGCCTTTTAGTAGCATACTACTCCACCTACAAATGATATACACTACTGAATTAATGATGACAAACAATAATAAAAGAAAGGCTGAATTAATAAAATTGTAATGGTGGGAATAAATGTCAAAATTAGAAGCAAATGACACCTTATATATTGACTTTGGCAAAATAAATTGATATCAATAGAAAGAGGAAAATGTTATGGAGAAAAGATGAAGAGAATAATAAATTTGCAAGGCAAATTTCACCAAGTACTTTGGAAACAGCTCTGTCATATCTGTATGCAGCCAAGTCCTGGTCTGCACTGATTCAGCTGCAAGTGTCCTCTCCTGGCAGAGGCTATGGAAAGAGGAGAAGAGACCTCAAGAGCAAGACTCTCTCCTTTGATGTTGCTGGAATATTAAATGTCATCAATCCATCTACTTTCCTTTTTTGAGTGGAATTCTTTCCCACTGTGATGTCAATGGATACAACTGATCAAGGATGCATAGTGTAATACAGTCATTCTCCTTTGGAGGAACAGGACATCTTCCCTCATTTTATCATTGAGTAACTGAATCTGAGAGATGGGGAAAGCTTTACTTGGGTAACTGAGGAGGTCAGAGACAGTAGCAGGAACTGGATCTGTCGAACCCTAGCTGTTCTTTCTCCATGGTACAGCCATATGCTTCTCTGAGTTTGAACAATGTAGAATTCATAGCAGTGTGCCCACTATGGATACAGAAGACCTGGCTAATCTCTTATTTACAGCATTAAAATAGCAGGTCCAAAACAGTGGCCTACACTGTTTTAGGTCTAGTCTAGGTGGAGAGCCAGCACCACATTTGCAGCTGCTCATCCCTTACAGCTGGAAGGACTAAGTCTTCAGGTCTCATCCCAGGAAGTCTGGTGAACCCTTTCCTTCAATTTCCCATCATTATAGCTGTCATAAGTGACCATAAACTTCTTTTCATAACCCTGTGCCCTGTCTCCTTGCTTATGCTATCAGACTGTCAGTATAAGAGATACTAACAGTGTCTTTCTCTCTCCACAAACAAAATGTGTAGATGTCACAGTACTTGGAGAAAACTACTAAAACTCCCTGGGTTGTATTGTAGAAATCATGATCTTACAGTGGACTATATCTGGCTTGACCACCAGTAGGTGTGAAACATCCAACTAAACCAACCCTGAAGATGCTCCCTTTGCAAACACTGGAAGCTCTAGAACCAGGACAAATAGACCTGTCTCTGCCATGATGCTTGAGGGATGTATGTGTGAAACAGATTGAACTGATCAGCAGATGAGGCACAGGCAATGTAGCTTTCCAGTGTCAGTTGCTGAAGGCTAGAAAGATGCTCCCATGCATTCCTGTAGTATCACGGCAGAGATAAATAAAACCTTCAACCACTGCATGGCAGTGAACCCTACTTACAAATCAAGGTTGAAATGCTTCTTTCACTAAGCAGTGCCATTGCTAGCATTTATTTGGTGTGAAATATATAATTATTTGTTCTGTGTCATCAAAAGGCTTGGATCTGGGCTGCCCAACATATAGGAAGGTGCTGCTTTCACTTGGCTGTGGCCTGAAGCATGTGGCACATTGGATGCAGAACTGAATCCAGGATCTGGGGAGTCTCTGATGGTTTTGTCATAGGCTTACTTGTTTGAAGGTTTTTAAGAGAGCTTTTCCTGTGTTTGAGGAGTAGAGAGCTTTTGGGTTCTTTTGGGTCTTTTTCTTTTTGGGTCTTTTTTTGTTTGGTTGTTTGGTTTGGTTTGGTTTTGAGAGGGATCTGAGAGCAGAGATTTCTGATTTTGATTTACACAAAATTTAGACTTGCTCTACTTAAAATCGATCTTGGTGCCATGGGCTACAAAGAATCATAGAATCATAGAATGGTAAGGTTGGAAGGGACCTCAAGGATCATCTAGTTCCAATCCCCTGCCATAGGCAGGGACAACTCCCACTAGTACAGGTCACTCAAGGCCTCCTCCAACCTGACCTTGAACACCTCCAGGGAGGGAGCAGCCACAACCTCCCTGGGCAACCTGTGCCAGTGTCTCACCACCCTCACTGGGAAGAACTTCCTCTTAACATCCAGTCTAAATCTCCCCTCTGCCAGTTCAAACCCATTGCTCCTTGTCTTGTCATTACAAGACCTTGTCAATAGTCTCTCCCCAGCCTTCCTGTAGACCCCTTCAGATACTGGAAGGCTACTCTAAGGTCTCCTTGAAGCCTTCTCTTCTCCAGGCTGCAGAGCCCCAACTCTCTCAGCCTGTCCTTATAGGAGAGCTGCTGCAGCCCTCTGAGCATCTTTGTAACCCTCCTCTGGACCCTCTCCAACAGTTCCATGCTCCCTTGCTCTGCTGAATGATGTCATCCCACAAACCCAGTAGTGATTAATGTATTCTAGAGAGCATTTATGAGTAAATAAATGTGGCTGACCACAGTGAGATGAGGGATTTTGCAGGTATCCCTTGGTGTATGCAGTAGGTTGTCTCTGTGAGGGGATAGGCACCAATGTGAGAGTGCTCTGGCCAGGTTGGATGAGGCTTTAGTAACCTGTACTAGTGGGAGGTGTCCCTGCCTATGGCAGGGGTTTGGAACTAGATGATCCTTGAGGTCCCTTCCAACCTTACCATTCTATGATTCTATGATTATCCTCCCTAAATTTTCTATGTCCTCTACTGCACAGGGATTTTTGGTCTCTCTGAAGGGCATTAGAGTCTGTAATCTCATTAACAAGCAGCAACTTGTATTTCCATCTTCCTATGTGGCAACCTAAAAACTTCTATAAAAAAGTAAACCAGCATCTATGAATGGAAGGGAAATGATCATGCTGTCCATTCCTCAGCTGTATTCTCAGTTCTCTACTCTTTTTCCATGGACTCCTTTTAAACTGAGATATTAAAATGTACAACATGCCTTTTTGCTTCTTCAACTAGTGCACTCAAAGGCTGAAACAATCCTCACAGCAGAGACCATGGCTTTGCAATAATTAGCAGTAGACCTGCAGAAGAAGCAACAGTTCACTACTTACAGTAACCTTACTTTAACATATTTAATCTTCTTAGTGGGGTGTAGGTTACATCACCTCAAATCAACCTTGAAAGCTCCTGATCAGGAGTGTTGCAGGCAATTGAAGGCTCTGGTCTTGCTAAGCTCCATAGTAGCAAATTATCACAGCACAGCTGGTGCTTTCAAAGCTCCATGTTCAAAGCAACTGATAGAGATCTGGAGTCCCTGATGGCTTTTGAGCAGAAGATGACTGTTCATGCCTAGGACTGGAGAGTCTGATATTATCAACATCAGCATAATTGCTGAAAGTTCATTTTTGTCTCTTACTTTACACAAATCCAAGCATTGCTGCTGCTTGGTCATTGTAATTTTAGGAGGCTTAATAGCAGCAAGATTGAAAGATAGCTGAGGCTTCCTGGGACAGCTCGTTGTGTTTCATGATAGGCATAAGGAATAGCTGGGTTAGCAACTTAATTCTAAGTGGCCATGAGAAACAAAATGGAGTCACTTCCCATTCCCAGTCCCTGCCCTGGAAAGTCACAGAATCATAGAATGGTAAGTTTGGAAGGGACCTCAAAGATCATCTAGTTCCAACACCCTGCCATAGGCAGGGACACCTCCCACTAGAACAGGTCNAGCCATTCACCACCCAGCCTGGAGTTGTGCTTGGGATTGTGCCTACCCAGGTGCAGGACCTTACACTTCGCCTTGTTGAATGTCATGAGGTTGGCCTGGGCACACATCTCCAGCCTGTCCAGGTCCCTCTGGACGGATCCCTGCCCTCTAGCAAGTCAGCTGTGCCACACAGTTTGGTGCCATCTGCAAACCTGCTGAGGGTGCACTGATTCCTCTGTCCACAAGTCAAAGGAGTGTCATCCTTATCATCAGTGAGGCTACTATGGATCTTGAACAACCAACCCCCAGAGACGGCAAAGATACATTTGGGGTCTGTTACTGCTCATTAAACTGAGGTTGTTCTACATGACTCAAAACAGCATTGTGTTGTTCAACTGTATGATACTTCAATGTCCTGAAGGAAAGGAAGCCTATCAAAAGATGAAAAAATCTTTGAACAGTGTTACCTAACTTGTAAATCTATCCAAGCAGCAAATATTTCATTTGAAAACATGCTTTAGGAAGAACTTTCAATTCAAAATAACTTCTGAGAGCTAGAATGAAAACAGGGAGAATTTGGCCTTGCAAGGCTATTTCTGTTTGTAAGAGAAATTGATATGAGGCATATAGCCTTGGGGTTTGGGTTCATTCTGTCTCACTCAGGCATTATGTCACTGAAATGTGAAATTATTAGCCCTAAGCAGGTCATCTAGGCCTGCTAAAATAAGAATCTAAATTCTTCCAAAACCATCAGAGAGACAGTGGTATCAACTCCATCTAAACTGACCCATTTCCTGATTGTAACCACTTTCAGAGACACAGGCTGTGTGGTTGGGAAATTGTGGTTCCAGGGCTTCTCCAGGAGGCACTGCAGCTGGTGCCTGTGGGGAGTGCTCTCACCACTGGGGTTCTGGGCTTTCTAGGTGCAGACATGTCGTGGTAGGCCTAAACAGGCCTCTTGGGCTTGTACATGTCCTGGCTTGTGCAGACATGTTTTTCTGCTGTTTTGGGGAGAGAGCAACCGCGGGAAAAGGGACAAAGGACCTGGCGCCACTAAGTCTGGGGTCCGGGGCCTGTCCATCACCTGTGGTTGCTAGGGGGCACATGATTGCCTTGTGCAGGGCCCGTGATCTGCCCAAAAAAGGATAAAGCAAGCCTATGGCTTCACCCAATATGGCCAAATCTTGGGTAACTGCCATT
>WBNM01005418.1:87738-114761 GCA_013399055.1 Ramphastos sulfuratus
AATGGTGGTAGGGGGTGGTGCGAGTTCCGATTATTTAATATTAATAAATTATATATTAATATTTTTATAATATCGTCTCGCAGTACCTAATTACCCCTCCCCGACAAGACATCATCTCCAGACCTATGGAAGATGAATCTTCACTTGACCAGAAAGAAACACACAGATCCATTAAAAAAGACAGTAAGAGTGACTCTTGCTATTGATTTGGAAATGTTGGGGACAAACTAGGCCACTCTTGTATTCCTTGGTCCTTTGAATCTGTATCAGGTCATATTTAAATTTAAGTCCTTGTTCACTGCTCCAGTGAGCTCTGTGTTGACATAATCTTATTGCAAACATTTCTTTGGAGTTCCACCTCAATGTCAAAATGTGAAATTATATTAAAACTTTGTGGTTGCAGCAAGGACAACCTACCATGGACTAAGTCTGCCATGGACCCGGCTGCTTTGTATTTGTGACACAGAGAGGCTGGTTGGTTTGCTCCTTTGTGGGGCTTGAGATAAAAGCTGGCCAGAAAAAATCCCCAAGAAACAGAAAAAAAAAAAAAAAANAAAAAAAAAAAAAAAAAAAAAAAAAAAAAAAAAAAAAAAAAATTCCTTCCAGGTAGAAAGATGTGATCTTAAATTTGGGGGTTGTTGCATCTTTGCAGGTAGAAAAACTTGAGAGACTTTTGGCCCTTCCCACAGGATCCTGGAGAGGAGGTGTCCCTGAGCCAGCATGACAAGTCCTGTCTAGGGCAGCCTTGAGGACAGTTTCTTACTCAGTGACTGTTCATCCTGCCATACTCTTTCCCACTGCTGGCCTAGCAAGCCTCCTGCAAAGAGTTTAGTTAAAACAAACCTATTTTGACAAATTCTGGCTTTGATGATCTGTCGTTTCTGACAGCACATTCCACAGTGACTCCTGCCCAGCTCTCCTCAGCTTGCTTTGACAATATCCATAGGGAACCTGCAGGGAGAATTCTTCTGGTAGCAATTAGCACCTTCTAATCCAACACTGTGAGTGGTTGGATTACTCTCAGATATCCCCGCATGCCATCGGACAGGTCTGCAACCCTCAGTTGGCACACATGGCATAGAGCAGGATACTGTGACCAGCCATCCTGCCACCAAGGAAGGAGAGGGGCAAGCCAGGTGCCAAGCTGCAAATCAGATAGTTAGAGACACTACTGAGCTGGAGACTTCCCATCTGAATCAAATGGCAGATACCGAGCATCTGATGTGGAGCAAGAAAACCAAACTACTCTGCTGGCACTGAAAAAGCTGCTACAGGGCTCATGGCCCTGGGGATCCAGACCAGGATGGAGCAACAACCTGGTCTAGTGAAAAGTGCCCCTGCCCGTGGCAGGGGACTTGGAATTAGATGATCTTTAAGCTCCCTTCCAACTCAAGCCACTCTATGACTCTGTGATTCTATGATGGTACCAGTGTGTCCCAGGGTACTGGGCAAGAAACAGGCTTGCAGTTCAGTGGCCTTTTGAGCTTATTTGGAGCTTATACCAAAGCTGGACTCCCAAAGGAAAAAAGAATAGTGGAGCTATGACATAGCAAACTGATCCAGAAGAGGAAGACGCTGAGAGGCAAGCTTCTCTATCCCTGGAGAAGACCTGATGAAGGCAGAGGTTTGGCAGCTCAGACTTAGTCTCCTGACAGTTGTAAACTTCACAGGGACTGAAGAGACATTGACTGTGAGTAAGACTTGCTGTCTTCTAGAAGATGCTTCTTCACAAAAAAGTCTGGTATCAACAGCTGGTCACTGAGGTTTACCAAGTCCTTCTAAAAATGGGGGTTCTAACTCACTTGCCTCTGCTTACTGCCATCTAATAAAGATTGCTGGGAAGATGATTAAAACTCCTCTCTACCTTCCTTCCTCCTGGCCTCCCCAACATATTAAAAAGAGGAGGATATTCTTCTAGGTAACAGTTGTTGCAGGCAGAAGCAAGACAGAGAGATAAGAAGATGCTTTGTACTCTATAGTTCCATTTCTGAAAAGTTCACTAATCCCTCAGAGAAGATCTTATCTCAAGAGTGGTTTAGTGAGCTGCCCTACATGGCTTTTGCTCATGTGGATCCTCCTAGCATAGGTAAAGCTATGGGTCATTTAACTTAGCCAAGAAGGGGAACTGCCAAGCAGACTTTTCTTCAAACAGGTTAGAAAGTTGGAGGTGGGCTCTCCTTTCCTGTTTTTAATCTCTAGAATATGATTATGGATGTCAGCACTGTCAGAAGATGAGGATCTGGCTGAGGGCTGTGGGGAGCCAGAAGTATGAATGGTTAT
This sequence comes from Ramphastos sulfuratus, assembly GCA_013399055.1. Classification (NCBI taxonomy): domain Eukaryota; kingdom Metazoa; phylum Chordata; class Aves; order Piciformes; family Ramphastidae; genus Ramphastos; species Ramphastos sulfuratus. The sequence goes on from WBNM01005418.1 coordinate 90,019, forward strand.
ATGCCGAGGTAAGGGCTGCAACAGCCACACATGAACCAGGAAATGGCAGGCCAGGAACAAAAATCCAGTTTGAAGGGAGAAAGGATACTATACTGATGAAGGCTCCTCAAACACAGGAAATATGTCTGCTGTGCAGAGCTGCCAATCAGAAAACTTTTATTATAAACAAAGAGCTTGGTAAGCTACATCAAATCATAGCCACTGTGTTTTCTTTCTGATATATATAAAAAGATATTTATTTACAACATCAAATAATAAATAGCCAAACAAACATGACCTTTCTAACATGCATTCACAGTGCATTTAATGCATCCTGAATTTTAAGCTGAAAATTGCCAGCTCTCCTCTCCTGATATGCTCCATAAAGAGCACTGGGGCACCTCAGATCACATCATACCTCCAAGTAAGGAAGCAACCAGAGGATTAAGTGCTTGAAAAGTGTACAGACAGGTAAACTATTGCACAAATATTGATCAGGTTCATGTCCTGAATACTGTGCAACTGTCCCGACTTCAGCAGAGTTATGTGATGTATTATCCCAGAGTAATGGGACAGGTAAGCTGCAGGTAGATGAAAAAGCCAAACAGGAATAATCATAGAATCACAGGATCATAGAATGGTTTAGACTGGAAAGGACCTCAAAGATCATCTAGTTCCAACCCCCTGCCATAGTCAGGGACACCTCCCACTAGAACAGGTAACCAAGGCCTCATCTAACCTGGCCTTCAACATCTCCAGGGGAGAGTATCCACAGCTTCCCCGGGCAACCCATTCCAGTGTTTCACCACTGTCTCTGTAAAGAACTTCTTGCTAACATCTAGTTTAAATCTTCCCTCTTCCAGTTTAAACCCATTACTCCTCACCCTGTACTTACAAGACCTTGTAAATAGTCCCTCCCCACTCCTCCTCTAGGCCCCCTCAGACACTGGAAGGCCACTACAAGGTCTCCTTGAAACCTTTACTTCTCCAGGCTGCAGAGCCCCAACTCTCATAGCCTGTCCTCATAGGAGAGGTGCTCCAGCCCTCTGAGCATCTTCGTGGAAGTCAAGAGAGACTTAAAGATACTGAGGACTTACCAGATGTCCATGTGGCTAAATCATATCAGACCTGGTTAGGAGTCAGGTAAGAGCTGTATAGGGAGGGTTAGGGAGAAGATGTGGTCTCTACTTAGCTCTCAGCTTAGAAGAAATACCCAAGTCTGGAGGTCTTGTTATCAAAGTCAAAAGGAGTGACCATCAAGGTGAAGGGGTTGCAGGACATGTTGTGGATGTTCTCCCAATTAGGGCACATTGGGCTGGTGGTCTTTCAGGATTTTGTTGCTGATTTTTCTCTTTTCTGTTAAGTAAAGCCAAGGATGCTCAGAAATGGTAGCAGATGAATGAATAGATAAATGTAATTGGTGTGAGACAAAGGTGTAATTTCGATGCTGAGTTTTTCTGAAGCAGGAAGGATAACAATTTTTAAAAGCTATTTTTTTATTAGAGCCATCATGAGATGGTGGAAGGGCTTTGTAAGCTCACACAACACTAACATGCACACAAGGTCCATCTGTAGCCACATGCCTATGCTGTGGCCGAGACATATAAATCGATCCTGTTACAATCCATTCTCACTGTGGGGTACTTTGCCCATTGCAGAATTACTCAGGACTGAGCATTTACCACAGTGCTAGGCACCATCAGAGAGCCTGAGAAAAACAAATTAATTCTTCAATCATGAAGCTTTATTTTAATGGCTGCCAAAACACAGTCCCATTCTGCATGAACTAACCATTCACTGCATGTGCATACTGAGCACACTATCCAATTAAGTACACATCTCCAGCATGCTGACTCGCACACCAGGTCCTTAATTACACCAGACTTTATTCCACTGGTTGAAGATATTGCCCTTTGGTGACATCTAAAAAGCACCAAAGGGAGCTGATGGAGCCAATGCTTCATCCAGATCGATACAGAAGGGAAGGATAATACAATAAGTGGTGGATTAAGTTGGAGACAATAGCAATATCATGATGTATTTGGAATGTGGAGTCTTCCATCATGAGGGAGAGAAAGGGAAAAGAAACCCAACATGTTAAAATTGCTTTTGAGAGAAAAAGAATGGCTGCATTGCTGGGTCACCCTAAGGATATTTTCCATAGATTATTAAGGCTACATTTTGACAATTTTCATTTAGTCTGACTATCGTGGTAGGCCTAAGCAGGCCAAATTAGGCTTGTACATATCCTGGCTTGCCCAGGCATGTTTTTCTGCTCTCCCTCCTTCTGTTTTGGGGAGAGCAACCGCGGGAAAAGGGACAAAGAACCTGGCGCCACTAAGTCTGGGGTCTGTGGCCTGCCCAGCAACTGCGGTAAACAAGGTGCACAGGGTTGCCTTATGCAAGGCTGTGTTCTGCCCAAAAAAGGGTAAAGCAATCCTATGGCTTCACCCAATATGGCCAAATCTTGGCTAACTGCCATTTGATTGGCTATCTCGTGTCCAAAGGCCCATTAATTTCGGGCTGTATTGGATAAAAGGAGATGAGCAGGGAGCACNTGACCTGTACACACCAAGTCATAGAATTTTGCCTTATCATTCTTGCTTTCAAAGACTATTTCCATTTTTACATTAATTCAGTGGCAGAACCACAGATAATAAGATTTTCTTGTTCCCACAGAACTAGTTTGAAGTCTTTGAACTAGGAAATATTTTCTAGAAGCTTTCCAAGATAATTTTTGTTCCATAAGCACTCAGCTTATGACTTTGTTCACAAAACCCTATCCTCTAAGTAAAATAACAACATGTATTGATTAAGCATCTCTAAAAAATAACCAAAACTATTTGCAGTTTTGAATAGAATGGAATGAGAAGGTTTATCTGGAAAAAAAAATGGGAGCAAAACTGCTATATAGGCTAAATTGCTTTGCCATTCTTTAAATTGCAGTAAATAACTGTTTTTCCAAGCAAATGAACCATTTTTGAATCAGAAGCTAATATCTCACTGCAGTTCAGCACAACCCCTATGCATGCCTGACACAACCCTTGGAAGCCAAATATTACTTCAGGTTTCCTTTATACACAATATTTATCTTTTTGGCTCAATGCTTCCTCTGTCAAACAGATATTTTAATAACTTCATGGTGTTTCATTACATGGAAGGTACAATATCTGGAATCACCATCTTTATTTAAATTGAAAGTAATTATATTTTCCAGTCTGCCCAAAGTTTTTCAAAACACTCATTTTTAAGGCTAACACAGGATTTTTCCTTTGACCTGGCCAGACCTTTATGTGACATAGAATCACACAATGGTAAGGTTGGAAGGGATCTCAAGTCCATCTAGTTCCAACCCTCTGCCATAGGCAGGGACCCCTCCCACTAGTACAGGTCACTCAAGGCCTCCTCCAACCTGGCCTTGAGCACCTCCAGGGAGGGAGCATCCACAACCTCCCTGGGCAACCTGTGCCAGTGCCTCACCACCCTCACTGTAAAGAACTTCCTCCTAACATCCAGTCTAAATCTTCCCTCTGCCAGTTTAAACCCATTGCCCCTTGTCTTGTCATTGCAAGACCTCGTTAGTGGACTTAGGGTTACCAAAAAACAAAATAATTTTTCATAAATACATTTATTAAGAAGTAGTGGCCGTCTTCATAACTTTGACTTTTGCAGTTTCAACTCTGGGTTTCTTGAACAGATATTTTTGTGCTGCTGTTACAGCTATGAAAGCAACACCCATAATTTACAGTTTTATATTATTTAGAAAGCTATTTTTTTGTTCTTTTTTCTTTCTCTTTTTTATTTTCCTTCTTTTTTTTTATTTTTTCCCTTTTCTTTCTTTTTCTTTCTTTTTTTCCTTTCTTTCTTTCTTTCTTTTTTTTTTTTTATAGTCTGAAGAAATTTTATCTCTTTTCTCTGCATTGTCTCAACCTCTTTTTTGGCAAGCCACAGCATTTTTGACAGAAGGAGCTGACCCCACTAACCCCTGCTGGGGGCTTGGGATAGGGGGGAAAGACACCATTTCATAGATCATGAGGCAAACAGCTTCATCAGTGCTGTAGTCATCTTCCATCATTTGCTTTTGGAAACACTGCTGTGGGGTGCAAAACTTGACATCTTGCATTGCAGCTCGTCTCCATCACCGTCTACACTTCATCCTCCCCTGGGAACAAGTCCTTGTCTTGGCTAACCTTGGAAAAGCCTATTCAGCACAAATTGTCTGCATTCATTTCACTGAGAATCAGGCCATGCTGAATACAGATAATAGCCCATTTATGTAGACTCTTGTTTTTCCACCTTGTAAACACCCTCAGAATTTATATTCTGTCATTCTTGCTATAACACTGTTCTTTAAGCCATAAAAAGAACAATTCTAAGCTTCCTGACAGCTAATATTTCTGTTGAGTGATATTAAAGCATTGTCTGTCTGACCTTAATACTGATGCATTGCAGTCTGATCCTACTTGGTACTGAGTTCCCAGTGAGCCTTTTAACATGTTGTGGTATTTGTGGAAGGTGCTCAGCAGTCGGCAGGATTGGATTCCAAAGCATCAGTAAAGGCACAAAACAGAACTAAAATGCTTACAGCCACTGTAGTGTAAAGGTGAGATGTGTTTGCAGGAGCCAAACTCTACTGGGAGGGATTTCTGTAAGAAATGACATTCCCTTGTGATAGATATCTGTGGAAACAAAAGCTACTGTGGGCAAAAGCAGTGGCTGCAAGTGAGATTTGTATAACTTGTAGTTCTAACTAAACACCAGTGGTTCACTTGCACATCTTTGGGTTTCTTCAGCTGTACAATTATTTTTTATGTTAATCATTGCATCTGCAAGAACAATGTTCCTAATGACTTGCAGAGCGCATACTACATGCTGCCTGGAATCACAGTCTGCTTAAAAAAGCAACAGACACCTATTAAAACTCAAACAATTATGAGCTATAAACACACATGTACCAGCACACGTGCACCAGCACACATGCTGCATTACATCCATTTCTCCCACATATACAAGAACTATCTTGCACCTGAGACTGTAACAGATGCACAAGACACCCCATCCTATTTTCATCTCAGTTCCTCTTAAACTAGAGGGGTCAAAAAAACCTTCAGAAATAAAACCAGAGATGTACAAAATTAAGCCCTAATCCCTGATTTGTTCATTTCTGTGCAAAGCTGTTTCTAACTACTTCAAGTGTTGCGTAGAGGTCTACAAAATGTGATCATGGGATGGGAGCAATCAAAATGCAGAATGGTGGGGCCAGATCATCCTCTCACTTCACCTGTTCTTTACCTCTTTTTTCTTGTCCTGAGTTTTAGTTTCCTTTAAGCCCTGAGAACTTTGTTGACAGAGCCAATGAAGAAATCCTTGGAGGATTTCTCCTTCCTTCTAAAGGACCTTACCACAATCAGAATGGTTGAAAATAGCTTTGTTTTCTAGCTACTACATCACTGACTGGTAAATTCACTGAGATAGTGAGAAATTTGGCCAAATGCAAATTGAGACTTCCAGATGTGCTGCACACTGGGAAGGCTGGCTCCACTCTGTATGCTACAAATCTTAGTGCACTGGTCACCAAGTGTGGGAAAGCACAGGCCAGCCTTGCCCAAACCAGCTCTCTTCCTGATCAGCTGCTGGCTGCACCCCTCATTCTGCAGATGGGGCACCTGATAATGAACACCTGTATTTTCTGGATAAGCTGCTTGGTGGTTTGCCTTGTTTCGTCATCCCACATTGGAAGTAACACCCCAAGTAGGTCACTGGACAATTTATTAGAAGCTGATAGCTGCAGCCCAAGATTGACACATTTGGGTACTTAGGAGGAATTAATGGATTAACTCCCCGTCAAAACCACTTTAGCATTCTCCCTTCATAGTCTATGAAGTTAAATTATTCTGGGCAGTGAGGTAGAGACATCAGTTTCAAAGAAAAAGCCCAGAAACTCAGCTCTAATTTTCTCAGCCTCCGATAGAGAGCTGTAACACTTTCCACTCCTGTAGCATTTGACAGTGGCAAGCTGCTAAGCTACGAAGCAGGCACATGGAATTGAGGAACACAGTGTTTGTGTCAGGAGCCAGCATCACCATGACCCATCACTGTCTGCAGGGTGGAAAGGTCCAAGGACTGAGAGAACAGATCCAGCAGCTGGGTATGACAGGCAAACAGCATCAGACTGGGACTATGTGATCTTTGAGGTCCCTTCCAACCCAAACCATTCTGTGATTGTGTGATTCTGTGATTCTATGAATGAGATGTAGACTTTCTCATTCTGCTGTGGGCACATCTCCACACACAAAGGAAATGAGGTCCATGCTTGCAGCCTATGGGTGCCTTAGGCTAGAAACTTAAATGCATCAGCAAGCATTTGACTGGCAAATATTTGGTCACATACAGGTTAGGGGGTAAAAAACAACACCCACTTTCAGCACTGCTTTCTGAGCATCTGGCTTATGCTTCTCTATTCTTAGGACATCTCTTGAGCACTTAGGAAAAGCTTTGTGACAATGCCTGCTCTTGGTCTGCTGAGTCTGGAGACTTCTGCTTAGATTTCCTTTTGTTCCCCTTGAATGCCCTGGAACACAGAAGCTGCATTTTGCTGTGACACTATCTGCTGTCACTGCTTACTCACTGGGATCCTCAGCTGGGATGTACAGTTCACGTCACTGCTGCAGTAGGTAAAATTTTAAATGCTGCAATGTCAACTGCTGTAAATCAGTGTAAGCTTTGTTAAACATAGAATGGAATCATAGAATCATAGACTGGTAAGGTTGGAAGGAGACCTCAAGGATCACCTAGTTCCAAACCCCTGCCATAGGCANAAAAAAAACATGTCCAGATCTCTAGGTTTTCTTACTGTAGGAACTGTGCAAGACTTTGCTGTCAGCGATCATGAGATGACTGAGTTCTCTATTCTTAGGAAAACAAGGAGAGGGGTTAGGAAAACTGCCACCCTAAACTTCTGGAGGGCAAACTTTGGCCCATTCAGGAGACTGTTTGCAAAGTCCCTTGGGAGGCCACCCTGAAGGATATAAGAGTCCAGGAGGGCTGGACATATGTTGAAGGTTTAAGAACCATAGAGTCAATAAATGCTCCAGGAGCTAGAAAGTGCATGAGGTGGATGCAGGAAATTGTAATTTTGTTATTCAATCCCATAATCCTGCTATCTCTGTATGAGCAAGGCCAACTCGGTCTCCTTTTCTCTCTCCTGCCTGCTATCTCCGGCAGAAGCTCCTTATCTGGTAACATGGGGGAGTAGGACTCTTTATGGTCTCAGATCTCTCCCTCTCCCAAGAAGAGGTGTACTATATATTCCTTATCTTACAGGAACAAGAATGTCAGTGCTAACTACTGTTGTACATCCTGGATATGAAAATTATTTGGTTTTTTTTTATGCTAAGATAACTCCATTATGGTATCTGATTTGCATGTATGCTGAAGCATTTTTGCATCATTACTCCCAGATGGAAAGGCACAAGTGCAACACAGAAACCCAGAACTCAGGTCTGAAGGTTTTAAATTTAAAAGTATTGTCTAAGGGCATCTGTGTCCACACTATGCCATTTCCAAGCAATTAGACATAGACAGAAACATTAACTTTAGCACTTATATCTGGAAATGCAGCTTGTGGAAGGAGAGAGAATGAGGAAGCTGAAGAGCAGTGAGAAGAGGGACATGGCATCCTGGCTTGTGTTAGAAACATAGTGGCCAGCAGAAACACAGAGGTGATCGCCCCCTGTACTCAGCACTGGTGACGATGCACCTCAAGTGTTGTGTTCAGATCTGGCCTCCTAACTTTAGGAAGGACATTGAGGTGCTGGAGAGTGTCCAGAGAAAGGCAACAAGGGTGACAAAGGGGCTGGAGCACATGGCCTCTGAGAAGCATCTGAGGGAGCTGGGGTTGCTCAGTCTGCAGAAGAGGAGGCTGAGAGGAGACCTTACTGCTTTCTACAACTACCTGAAAGGAGGTTGGAGTGAGGAGGGGACAGCCTCTTCTCCTTGGTGTCAAGTGACAGGACTAGAGGAAATGGTTACAACCTGTGCCAGAGGAGGCTCAGGCTGGATGTCAGGACATGTTTCTTCACTCAAAGGGTTCTCACACATTGGAATGGTGGCAGAGTCACCATTCCTGTGGGTGTTCAAGCAGCGTGTGGACCTGGAACTTAGGGACATGGTTTAGTGTTGACCCTTTGTAGTAGTTTAAGGCTTACTGGATTATGTTAATGAGAGAAATTGGTACTTTCCTCAAAGTTCAGTGCAGAATTTAACTAAATTAGATCATTGGTTGTAAAAGAATAACAATGATAAAACCTATATCGTGCATTGGTTTGCTATGAGCTATAAAGAGCTAAAGTATAAACAATTCTTTCTTCTTAGCTCTTAGGCACTGGGTCTGTTCACTGTTCCTTTGCTTCTCTCTTCCACTAACCTTGGCTGACAAGATAATATGTAAGCCTTGCTTGTTGTTTTCTATCTGGGGAGAGAGAGGGTGGTGTTGGCCCCATCTGGCCTTTCTTTGTCTGGGGTGGGGGCAAGATTGGTTTTTTGTTTTATTTCTAAATTGTATATAATTGTAAATACATGTAAATATATTGTGTATACATGCTCATAAATGTAGCTTTGCTGTAAAACACAGCTTTATTGTACTTCCAAGCCATTTGAGCTGACCTGGGAAATTTTAACTAGGTGGGGACAAGTTCTTAACCACCCACACCCTTCAGTGCTGGATTGAGGGTTGGATTAGATGATCTTTGAGATCTCTTCCAACCAGATATATTCTGTGATTCTGTAAAAGCCTACATTAAATACAGTGTGGAGAAACACTCTGTGTCCTGCACTTCCCTGAAAAGCTCATTTCAAGTTTTGAGTGTACCATGTTAGAAAATTAAGCTGTCAGATCTACTTAAGGGCAACATGCTAAACTATGACACACATTTTCTCTGTTCACTGGGATAGTGCATTTTTGCAAATCTTCCTTCTATTACTCCTTCAGCATTACTGCCATTCCTAGAATAAAAGCCATCTTTGTTGAGTGGAATGTTGAGATCTGACTCTCAAGGTACTCATGGTTGATAGGTAGTGATAGTACTGTAAGCTTAATAGGTGCCAAGGACCTACACTGAAGTCTCTAGTAGAAATATATTGAAAAATTAGGTACTTGTGACTTTTAGTCTCCTACCTAGTGTGCCTGTCTCTCCCCACAGAGTATACAAGGATTCTAAGACTGACTGCAGTTCTTAGGTGTTTCAGATAGTAACAACTGTAATCAATCCAGAATAGCTAAATCCAGGTAACTAAAGGAATTGTCATAGAATGGTAAGGTTGGAAGGGTCCTCAAAGATCATCTAGTTCCAACCCCCTGCCATAGGCAGGGACACCTCCCACTAGTACAGCTCACTCAAGGCCTCCTCCAACCTGGCCTTGAACACCTCCAGGGAGGGAGCAGCCACAACCTCCCTGGGCAACCTGTGCCANTAATTGTGCTGTAATCATCAGATTACTTTTCATGCAAAAGTTATCTAAAAGGTATCAACCATTTTTGAATGCACTGAATATCTGAAAAAGTTTAGCATGAATAATTCTGCATGTTACTTGTTTGTTTGTTTGGGTTTTTTTGCTAATGTCCTTTTCAAAAGAAGGAAATAAAAACATCACTGCAGCAAATCAGGGATGTCAGCAGTTTTAGGGTAGGTTCTTCACTGGTGTAAAATAGCTGTGTCTCCTCTGGACACAGTGGGACTTGAGATGGGAGTGAGGTAACTTAGTAACAACTGACTAACTGGAGTTTGGTGGTGTAAACTGGTGAATAAGAGGGTGTAAGTAATGCATTAATGCAGGGAAGTACAGGCTATGGTGCCATGACCATGGCCAGCATCCACCTGGCAGAAGGCAGGTATCTTTCTGGAAGGCCTAGCATCAGGAACAGTGTGGGAAACAATGGATGGCACTCAGATTGGGTCAGTGGCCTTCCTGACTTAGCCATATATCCTAAGCTTAAACAGAGCACCTCAATGATGAGATGGTAATGGCTCTGGCAATGGGCAAAGCAGTGAAAAAGGGAACATGTGCTTTTTTTTTTAAATTTAAATCATTTTTAGTGATGCTTTCAAAGAAATGGCACTGAGCATCACTCAGCACTTTGCCACTGCTTCCTCCTCACGTAACTTTTGAGCTGACCAAGTATTGTCACCACAGAATCACAGAATTGTCAGGATTGGGAGGGACCTCAAGGCTCATCTAGTTCAAACCCCCATGCCACAGGCAGAAACACCTTCCACTAGATCAGCAAAACCAGCACCAGGAAAACTGAGAGGGAATTGAGGGAGGCTGCTGAGCCCTTTTAGGATTAAAATTATAATCCTGCCAGGAAAATATTTCAAGACCTCATGTTAGGAACGTCCACGAACGACCCATGGGCCTGGAAAAAGTGTAACTTTTGCACAAACTTGCAGAGCATTACCTCTAAGGGTTGTGAGATTGATTTTCTGGTTTTCCCTAACAAAAGCAATAATCTTGATTGGAAATAATGTTTTCTTAAATAAAATTCTGCCACCTTTGGCTCAAACATAACTGAGCTAGCTGCTGAAAAATAGCATGCAGAGAAGAGTGGAAGAAATTGGAGGGACTACAGGCTGTAAGCACATGGAGACTCATGCATTCTAGGCTTCTACTCTTATCTGTAGTGCTTTGCAGAGCTCTCTTTACCAAGAAGGATGTGCAATGTGTTGGTGATATGTGAACCCTGAACTACACATTCCTTTTGGGGAGCAGGCATTGAATTTCAGCCACCAGTGACTCAGCCAGAGAATAATTTTTCTTAGAGTTCCTATTGTTACTGTTTCAAAGCTTTCTGCAGTTAGGGAGAATATTTGAGGGGCTTATGGAGTGAGAGAAGTGTCAGCTTTGTGAAGACCTTTGCTTCCATGTGTGGTTGAGCATTGCATGGTTTGCATGGGCAATGTGGTAGCCTGCACCTGAATCTGCTGGCCAAATCTTGGTGAGGAACTGGTTAAAATTCATGCAATTATATGCCACCAGGACATCCTGTTGGATACTCTGGTTCCTCTTTCAATACTGACATAATTATAATCATTATGTAAAACACACAGAGGGGCTATTAAATAGCTGTACTGCTAAAGTATGCACTAATTATATAAAGAACAGTAGAAGGACAGCACAGAATGTCTCCTAATAAGAGTAGCCTGCATCTCTGCAACACATCTAAATCAAAGAGCTTCTCAAAATGATAACCTTAAGTAACTATGCACTTCAGAGGCAGCTCTGAAAGAATTTGAACTCTCTCAATCAACTAAATTATGTGTAAATGGTACCATTTTTAATAGTGGTCTCATATGTATACAAATCTCAGTGGTTGAAGCAGCCACAACAAATGGATTACTCCATTCTCTATTATCATCTCTTTCCTCCCTGTCAAAACATTTCTTCAACTCTAAAGACTAGCTTAGAAATTTAAAAAACAACCAAACAACAACAAAAGCAACAGAAAACCAAAGAAAAACCAAAGCAAAGCAAACCAAAGCAAAGCAAACCAAAGCAAATCAAACCAAACCACCTTGTGCTTAAATTTCTGGCCCTTGGCTGGCTTTCCTGAAGATAAATATGCTCTCTGCCCTAAGATCATAGAATCATAGAATCATAGAATGGTAAGGTTGGAAGGGACCTCACGGATCATCTAGTTCCAATCCCCTGCCATAGGCAGGGACACCTCCCACTAGTACAGGTCACTCAAGGCCTTGTCCAACCTGGCCTTGAACACCTCCAGGCAGGGAGCAGCCACAACCTCCCTGGGCAACCTGTGCCAGTGCCTCACCACCCTCACTGCAAACAACTTCCTCCTAACATCTAGCCTAAATCTTTCCTCTGCCAGTTTAAACCCATTGCTTCTTGTCTTGTCATTACAAGACCTTGTAACTAGTCTCTCCCCAGCCTTCCTGTAGTCCCCCTTCAGATATTAGAAGGCTACTCTAAGGTCTCCTGGAAGCCTTGATATTTGAAAGCCAAGATATTTGAAAATTCTGTGGAGGGGAAAGCAAAAGGCTGTCTTTACCAGATGTACTTTGATAAGAACACTCTAGACAATGATGACACTTGTAAATGCAATCTTCTGCAAACACTGCTAGCATTAAAAATACATGGCAAATAGAATTCATCAGCCTCTCTTCTTGTCTCTAAATACAGGCTGCCCTGTCTCCTAGTAGAAAAACAGAATCAATAGACAAAACATTCTGATAGATTCAACAGTAAGGATGAGAGTTTAGCTGTTCATGAAACGTGTGGACATGGCACTGTGGGACATGGTTTAATGGCATGGTAGTCTTAGGTTGAAGGTTGGATTCAGTGACCTTAAAGGTCTTGTCCAGCTGAAACAGTTCTAAGATTCTGTATGATTCTATGATTCAGCTGCTTGAACAGAGTGCCACATGGTGTACTCTGCAGTCTGGCCAGGGATGGGAGCCTTAGCTCATAGCCCAGCAGGTGACTGTATGCCATAGTGGAGGGGTTTGGATGTCATCTGAGGATGCATATGCTGTTACATCAGGCAGAATATCATGTAAGAGAATAAATGTATGATGGGTCCAAGCAATTTTTAATTGAGATTAGAGAAGAAGAAAGATATTTGCCAAACTCAGTACCAAACTTTGGCCCAAATTCAACCAACAAACAGTTTCCTGAACCAAGGTAATGTTGTGGAGGAGATTGTAGTTAGTTGGTAAGGGTTTTCAAGACACTCCAAACAGATGACCCCTCTGAATCACTGAGAAGGACAGGTTCTTAGCCATAATAAAGGGACAATGTTTCTTTTCACATGCCTGAAAGGTCAAAATCAACTCCAGAAGACCCCAGTGTTTCTTCTACTGTACAGGGGATACATTGGCACTGCCATGGTTTTTGATCTGTAGTTATTCCATGTGTTCAGAAGAAGCTATTTTTTAATGTCCCAGAGATGAGGCTGTGATATCAAAAATCAGCCATGGTTTGGTTCTTCAGGCACATGTGTGTTTGTAGTGGGAGATCCATAAAATTCATTGGATAAATATATGGCATACAGCTCATGCTGTAACTGTTGAGTGAGTTCCAGGATCTCTGGCTGGAAGAACATCTCTACATACACATAAGTACATTCATAGGTGTTTCCTCCACAGCTTCCACTGTTAACTAAGGTCAAAGATGTAGATGAAGGCAGCCTGGGAAAAGCCAGTGCAGAATGTAGGCTCCAGTCCTTGGCACACTTGTTATGTGGCATTTGAGAGTGCTTCATTCTTGTTTATTTTCATAACACATCACTCCCATTATCTCAACAAAAATATGCCAAGAGTAAATCAAGGAATAAATTACTGTTTAGTTCAGTAACAGAACTTTAGTTGCCTTTAGTTCAGGGAACAGAAAGGGTACTGGTCATGCTTCACAGATAGGGTATGGAAGGACAAAGTATAACCAAAGAAGCAGAAAATCTCCCACTGCGGACAGAGGCCACTTTTGCTACCTACCAAAGTAGTATCTAGGATTATACATATGCTTTACAGTTTGTGCTGGTTTGAGGCTAATTGGAATATTTCAATAGAGAAAATTATACTATAGGCTGTGAAAAGGAAACAATGGTGATGTCTACTTCACTCATAGGCTTGCTGAGATGGATAAGAATAAGAATTCAAAACATAGATAACACAGTCTCTCGGGCACAGTGGCTCGGGCAGTCTAGCAGCTTCTGCCTTTTCTCCTCTCTGCCAAGTAATCTCACTAACCACTTCCCTTCTAACCCCCCTGGCCAATCCTCCAAACTCACCTTGTGTGTAAGGCAAACCTTGGGGTAAGGTATAGGGGTGGGGAGAAGGTGAAAGGGTGGTTGAGAGCCCCTCCTAGGGTCTCTGATTTCTGGGAGGGGGATTGTGTTTCTCTATTACCTTTAACTTGTATATTTCTGTAAATATTCCTGTATATAGTGTATCTATCTGCTTGTATATTGTGCTAAGCTGTAAATAGAGCTTCAGTCCTTAACTTCCAGCTGGCTGAGTCTAGTTTGGGTGATTTTACAAAGTGTGGGGGGTGGGGAACTCCCAAACTATCACACAGTTGTACTTCAAAGTTTCTAGAGTAGAGGCACTCTGTGATAGACATTGTCATATTAAATAATGGAGTTCTAGGAGACCTCTCATGCTCCCTTTTTCTCCGGGCAAATGTGGTGGGAAGGCCTCACCTGGGATATGATGAAGGTCACCTCTAGCCAGGTCAGACCATGATCCTGGGAGATGAACAGTGAAGGTATGACAAATCCTGACAGAGAGGAAAAACTGAGCCTTGCTCCCTGGTTCCTTAAGAGAAGACAACAATGTGAGACAAAAGGGGGGATTCTTTCACCTCTGTAATATTTCCATTTAAATAATCCTGCTTGATTCTCAAAGAGAAGGTTGTACATGATTACTCATACATCAGGTTTCAGGGTGAAAGCTCCCTGTCTTCTGCATTGTCTCTTGGCTAGCTGCTAGTGAACACACACTGGGGAACACTGAACATCCCTGCTGGCTTTTATGAGCCATGTGTTTTGGTAACCTGAGCCACACACTAAGAAATCCTAGGAAGACATACATGTGATGCTTGAATATGACTCTGAAAAGTGCTGAATTCCAACAGTTCCCCACTCAGCCTGCTAGAAGTTTCTGTTCTGATTTTTCCCAGTATCCCCTCACACATCACAGTCTCGGTACCCAAAGAAGCCTCCCTTTCCAGTCCTAACTCAGATGTGAGTCTCAGTCACAAGAACACTTGTTTTGGGAATTCACAGAGAAAATGTAATGGCTTTCTGTATGAATTGTTGGACAGTGACGTCAGGGCTCAAGCTACAAGCTTTGCATAAGAAAGGAACATCTTTCCTCTGATCTTAGAGTTTCTTTCATTTAGATACCTTTTCCCAGAGCTTTCTGACACTGATTTACTGGTGATGTTGTTGCTCTGTGGTTGATGGTCTTTAGACTACTGAAATGTTACTCTAAAATCATGGATACTCCCTCTAAAGCCATTGAGAGTCATCCAGAACACCCAGTGTGCAGTGTCAAGGTGGAGTGTATGAAAACAGGATCACTGGAGAGCTTATATGTGACTAGAAATTCTTGTGAAGATGTAACCTGCAGAGACTTTTACATTGTCCATTTCTTTAGTAACTTCCTTCACATTCAGACATAACCAAGAAATGAGAGAAATTAAAAAGATGAGAGAAAGACAGATGGGAGCTGAGTCTTTCCAATCAGATTGCAGAGATCTGGTAGGAACTGGGTATTTTCTAAAATTAAAAAATCTGTACAGCCCTCTTTTAATGAAATGCTGGCTATTGTCTACTATGGTCCTATGAACCCCTTGAGCACTTAACTCTTCTTGGGCTCACCTGGACTGCCAGGTGTCTCTCAAGGTTGGCCTGTAAATCATAGAATCATAGAATGGTAAGGTTGGAAGGGACCTCAAGGATCATCTTGTTCCAACCCCCTGTCATAGGCAGGGACACCTCCCACTAGTACAGGTCACTCAAGAACTCGTCCAGCCTGGCCTTGAACACCTCCAGGGAGGGAGCAGCCACAACCTCCCTGGGCAACCTGTGCCAGTGTCTCACCACCCTCACTGTAAAGAACTTCTTCCTAACATCCAGTCTAAATCTCCCCTCTGCCAGTTTAAACCCATTGCCCCTTGTCCTGTCATTGCAAGACCTTGTCAATAGTCCCTCCCCAGCCTTCCTGGAGGCCCCCTTCAGATACTGGAAGGCTACTCTAAGGTCTCCTGGAAGCCTTCTCTTCTCCAGGCTGCAGAGCCCCAACTCTCTCAGCCTGTCCTCATAGCAGAGCTGCTGCAGCCCTCTGATCATCTTCGTGGCCTCCTCTGGACCCACTCCAACAGTTCCATGTCCTTCCTGTGCTGGGGGCTCCAGAACTGCACACAGTACTCCAGATGGGGTCTGACAAGAGCAGAGTAAAGGGGCAGAATCACCTCCCTTGCCCTGCTGTGACATCACACAGGAGCATATGTCCTCCAAAGTTTGAGGCAAATGCCTGGGATTAAGGTAACATGACTGTCACTATCAGCTTGTCAAAGACTCACTATGTGACCTTGGAGACGGTGCCTTTTTGCGTTGATCTCCACCTCTAAAATGCAGATAATAACTCTTCCTGTGCTGCACATCATATGGCTGTTGTGATGCTTAATTAAAGCATTTAGAAAGTTTTTCAGGACCAGCAATCTATAAATGCTAAACAAGGCTGTTATTCTTCTTCTCCCATGGTTACCATCAATTGTTTTATTGATCTAGTCCATTATAGACACAGGAAAGGACTTGTTTATCACGGTGAGCGTTTAGAGGCAAAATATTTGTTTTCTCCTCACTATACTCAAAACTTGTTACCATGGATGTTTTTAACCATCGAACATGTCGATTTACATCTACAGAAAGGGGAAGGAAAACGCTGGGTAACAAGGCAAAATATTTGTTTTCTCTTCACTATACTCAAAACTTGTTGCCACAGATGTTTTTAACCATCAAACATGTCGATTTACATCTACAGAAAGGGGAAGGAAAATGCTGGGTAACAATTCCTACTAACTAAAGCCCATTTTCCCCCTGATCTTTCCATAACAACTGACATGCTCAGTGATTGGCATTTATTAGGACTTTCATAAGAAAGTACTTCAACAGGAAAAAAAATATGTCTGTTCTTCCTTCTGCTATATGAAAAGCCACTTTATATCAATAGGAGGCTTCCTACTATTACAGAAGGCTTTAAATTAGATTATTAGCATCCTGCAAGGTACTGGTATATAAAAATCTCTTTCACTGAAGGTTTTCCATGCAAAGAAATTGCAAATTAGTCCATAGCATCTAAATGCTTCTAGGAAAAATGAATTGCTGCCAGTAAAAAGAAATTATTAATAGCAAAAGAGAATTTTCTTTCTCAGTACTATGAAAGTGTATTCATGCTAAAAATCTAAAACATGCTGTACTAGCTCCATGCAAAAGTAGCATTTCTAAGATGTCAAAGTATCTTGGCAGTCCAATTATTCCTTACAGAATCCCTGAAAATCCCACGTACTTAACATTATTCAAAGACCTATTTTTAATTAGTTCACAAGTTAGGCGGCCGCTGATAACATTTAACATTTCAGAGCAAGCTGAGCAATAAACAGGTGCTTTGTTACTGTGCTCCCTTCTTTTTCAATTACAGGGAGGACAATGTTTTTACAAGGAATCAAAGGTTAATGTACAATTAGAGCTTTATGATGGGAAGAGGCTCTGTTGGTGACTGACAAATCTACCAATGAGACACAATAAGAAAGAGAGGTCAAAAATTACTCCACAGACATGTTCTGATGCTTGTCCATTGGTTGGTTGTTTCCACCTCAAATGAGGCATGCACATCAGAGATGGACTCTGGAAAGTGAAGATGAAAATGTATCTACATGAAATAGAAATTAGAAGGAAAAAAAGTGTTATTATCCCTTGACAGGAATGGGAAACTGGGACATTAGGTGGTTTGCCAAAAAAACTGCAGCAGAAATAGGCTCCCAGCTTGGTGTCTCACTATAAGACAGATACTGATTTTATTTTCTTTCTTCTGTGGTCCTACATATCAGGTGAGGGTTTGAATTCACAGAATGCAATCTGATCTGCAAAAAGAGTTCATGGCCATTTACTGTGATGTTTTACTGGAGGGAATGGGGAATGGATGGGAGCCTGTATTCAGATATCTACTGGAGACCAGCTCTTGTCTGTCCATACCTGTAGTAGCCACGCCATTGCCTGCAGGGCTCTGTGCATTTTATTTGGATACTGAAGAGATATTTGGGAAGCTTCAGTGAAATAACACTGCAATAATGACCAATGCCCTGTCATTCCTGAAAATGAGATCTCTGCAGGAGAATGAGGGAATTTCTCCTTAAAGAGAAAAGGCCTGAAATAGAAAAAAGGCACAGTAAATGCCCAGGAATCATTTGTAATGGAGTCCTGTGGTCCACAGTGTTCTTGGCTGACATGAGCCACCCTTCCCTGATCATTAATGGTAGGAAGACACCTCACTTGCTGTCAGTACACTAATGAAAGGTGATCTTTAACACTCCCTGGAAGGGATAATTGTCCTTGCTCCTCAAACAGACAGGACACATCCTTCTGCTGCTAGCATTGTGACTGGAGGTTGGCCTTATGGGTATGTTTAATGTGCAGGACACTGCTATGGCTTAATGAGTCTGAGGCCTCTGTCTTTTCTCCAGTAATGGAAACCTGTGTGTAAGATGGCAGAGGGTGTGTTTGAGACTGTAGGCATATCTGTGCTCTGCTACTCAGGGTTGGAACAAGATTATAACTCTAATCAGCCATCAATTTCCTTATATTAAAATAAAAAACAAATACATCTGCAAGACTTCCTTGCTGTTCAGCTGCATTTTTTAAAAACAGAGATTTAATAGAAAATGCAAGCAATGTATTTATCTTCAGTGCAACACAGGTGAATTTGGACATGGATTTTATTTTATACTATTTTTGTTTAATCAGCTGTTGACACATCTGAATGAGAATGATTAACAGAGGCTGGTAAAGCAAATGCCAGGTATGGCCACACAGTGGCAAGCAAAGCAGCTATGCAGCATGAATCACAGAATGGATTAGGTTGTGAGAGACCTCTAACGTCCTTGCCACAAGGAGACTACACAACTAGACTCGACCACTCAAGGCCTCATCCAGCCTAGACTTTAGCATCCTGAGGGAGGAGGTATCCATAGCCTCTCTGGGCAACTTATTCCAGAATCCCACCACCCCTGTACTGAAGAAGTTCTTCCTAAGATCCAGTCTAAACTCACTTTCCCTCAGCTTAAAACCATTCCCCCTCATCCTATTGCTAGACACCCTTATGAAATGTCCC
Organism: Ramphastos sulfuratus; assembly: GCA_013399055.1. Lineage (NCBI taxonomy): Eukaryota > Metazoa > Chordata > Aves > Piciformes > Ramphastidae > Ramphastos > Ramphastos sulfuratus. The sequence continues at coordinate 108,903 of WBNM01005418.1, forward strand.
TCTCCAGCCTTTCTGTAGGATTGTAGGATCTGTACTGGAAGGCAGCCAGAAGGTCACCACCAGAGACTTCCTTTCTCTAGGCTGAACAACCTCAGCTCCCTTAGGCTATCCTCATAGAAGAGGTGTTCCAGTCCTTGGATCATATTTGTGGTCCTCCTCCAACAGCACTGTGTCCTTCTTGTGATGGGATGGGGCCTCACAAGAGCAAAGTAAAGGGGAAGAATCAACTCTCTTGACCTGCTGGCCACACTCCTCTTGATGGAGCCCTGGGAGGATATACAACCTAAGCAATGGAAGCTCCTGCCATGAAAAAGGACTGTGCAAGACCTCCAGATACCTTGGCTCAATCGTTTATGAATATTTCTACATACTGTAAGTAATCTATATTCATAAATCAGGAAAAGTAGTACATGAAAAATAAAAATTAAAGTTTGTATATGCCATCTGACTTTTAAGCCTGTCATAATCCTTTGGGGTTTACTGTTAAGCTTCTTCTAGTAATCATGAAACTAAATTGTTCTTTAAAATGAAATCTAGCAGCTGACTTCCAGTATAACCTAACTCCAGGAGTTATGGTTCTAAAAACAATTTCAATGCCATAAGGTTCATTCTAAAATTATTTTTAAATTGTGAGAGCTGGCAACCACAGTTTGATAAACTGGCACTTCCCAAATCTTAAGCAGAAGGTGGGGAGAAAAAAACAAGAAGGAAAAACTAATCTGTGCCCAAGTTGGAACTAACATCCACCTACTTCTTCCTCACACCTTCATTCACCCGGAGAAGAGCTCCCCAGTAAAGTATGATTCTCTATTATCCATGCCTGTTTACTCTCTTTCCTCCTGAATCCCAGACCTGAGTCTTGCCTAGGAGTTTAAAGAAGGTAGGAAAATTATTTCTGCTTGCATGTGTACTCCAGGAGCTGAGTAGATACAATCTAGCGCCTTGTGGTAGCATGACAAATTACTGAGCATCTCTCCTGAGCATGCACTTCTCGAGGCGATGAACCATGACGGAGCAGGGTTAAGCTAAGGCATCACCCACAGCTCCCAATAAGTGTGAACTATTCTGCAAGATGGTTCCAGAAGAGAGATCATCATAGTCTTGGCTGGACTGGGGCAATTTCTCTCCATCTGCTCTGAGTCAGCAGTGTTTCTAGACTTTCCCTTGCTATCTACCTTATGCTTTCACTTCAGCCCATAATGAGTTTCAAACTTTACCACAAAATTTGGAAAAGTAGCCCTGCAGGAGTCAAATCATATAGCAGCCCAAATGCCAGGAGCTCATTGGTAGGAGGGAGGGCCAGCCCTTGCCAAGATCGATGGCCCTGGCAGAATGAGCACTGGAGAGGTCAGCACCATAAAACACCTTAAATCAACCTGTCTTCCTTCACATTTAAAACTTCCCTTGATTAATGGTGCTGAAAGTCTGATAAACGAGAATCAGCTGAGTTGTGCATACAGATATCTGGGCAGATTAAATAATTAATCATCCTGTAATTAATAAAGACAGATACTGGCTTTTCCTGAACTTTCCCTCCTCCTCTCCACACATAGGCTTTCAAAAGGGTTTTTTGGACAAATATAGCTACAGACACCAGCAGCTAATCCTGCTTTGTGGGGGAGGGGCCCCCCACTACTTGTTAATGTGGCAAAATCTGTGCATACATTTGAGCAATAATGAGATCTCCAGGGCAAAGTATGACATCTGCTCCAGAACATCTAAAATACAGGTTAATTTACACCAGCCAAACATCTTTGAAGCTAGACAGTTTGATTTTCACTTGTAGACTTAATGTAGAAGTATCTGACAAGCATCCAGCCCTCAAAGGCCTTGCCGTTACTTAGCTCCTGGTAAATGAGCCTGTCAAAGCACTTTTAAACAATACAATCAACTATTGCTTCCCTGTTGGCAAAGGCACAGCTGAGTCCTTGGGCATCATCACATGAGTGATCACTTAGCCAAGAATGGCCAAGCCTACAGGGATGAATCAAATGCTCACAACATTGCTACTATTCCAATATGATCATCAAGAAACTTAAGCACATCAGTACTGAGTAAGAGATGATATAAGGAAGATCTAAGGTAAAACTGAAAGTTGGAATTTTCTTGCTTCAGAATAGACCAGGCCATTTGTTCCTCTTAGTTTCCTGGTCAAAGAAACCACAACCCTCCCACCTCTGAAAAAACAAAACAAAACAAAACAAAACAAAAAACAAATCAAAAGAGCAGAATAGTCAGAGTATTATAACAAAATTATCAAAATACTTTAGGAGCTTATAATTCCCCATGAAACTAGAACTAGTCCTTAGGTGAAACAAAATGGTGGCCAAATGGTAGTCTAGAATCTGTCTAACATGAGTTCAGACACCCAGTAGAAATTTCACTTTTGTTAAACTAGTTAATCTAAAATAATTTATCCTTGAGGAAGTTAAGAGAAAACTTGATTGGACCCTATTAGTACTTAGATGAGAAGGTTTTATATGTGACTCAGATTTACAAGCTGTAGGAGACAGGAACTGAGGCTGACTAAATTCAGGCTGCAGGTGAGGATGTTGGCTTTTTTCCTCTTTTAATTTACTTTTATCATAGAATCATAGAATGGTAAGGTTGGAAGGGATTATCTAGTTCCAACCCCCTGCCATAGGCAGGGACACCTCCCACTAGAACAGCTCATTCAAGGCCTCCTCCAACCTGGCCTTGAACACCTCCAGGGAGGGAGCAGCCACAACCTCCCTGGGCAACCTGTGCCAGTGTCTCACCACCCTCACTGCAAAGAACTTCCTCCTAACATCCAGTTTCAATCTCCCCTCTGCCACTTTGAACCCACTGCCCCTTGTCCTGTCATTGCAAGACCTTGTCAATAGTCCCTCCCCAGACTTCCTGGAGGCCCCCTTCAGATACTGGAAGGCTACTCTAAGGTCTCCTGGAAGCCTTCTCTTCTCCAGGCTGCAGAGCCCCGACTCTCTCAGCCTGTCCTTATAGCAGAGCTGCTGCAGCCCTCTGAGCATCTTTGTGGTCTTCTCTGGACCCACTCCAACAGTTCCATGTCCTTCCTGTGCTGGGGGCTCCAGAACTGCACACAGGACTCCAGATGGGGTCTGAGGAGAGCAGAGTAAAGGGACAGAATCCCCTCCCTTGCCCTGCTGCCCACACTGCTCTTGATGCAGCTCAGGACTCCATTGGCTGTCTGGGCTGCACTCACACTGCAGGCTCATGTTGAGCTTTTCATCAACCGAGACCCCCAGGTCCTTTTCCTCAGGGCTGCTCTCAGCCATTCACTACCCAGCCTGTACTTGTGCTTGGGATTGTGCCTACCCAGGTGCAGGACCTTGCACTTGGCCTTGTTGAATGTCATGAGGTTGGCCTGGGCCCACCTCTCCAGCCTGTTTCGTTTGTTTGTTTGTTTAAGAAGAATGGTTATAAATATCTAGAACAACTTACTAGGGAATATAGCATCTTACTGACCAGCTGCAGATCTCCAAGCAGCTCTTTCTGAAATTATATTCTGCTGTCTGTTTAAAAGTTATGAACTTGATATAGAAGTTACTGAATAACTTTCTAATGAAGAAGACTTAATGTTTTCTGGCCTTTAAAAGCCATGAACTCACAGATCTGGATAAGAAAAAGCAATTGAAAAACAGAGGCCACTAGGAAGGAGAGTGAGTCAGGTCCAGATGTGTCTTAGACAAATCAATTTATTTCCCCTTGTCTGGAATGCCCTTCCAACAAATTATTTAATAAGATTATTCTAAATATTTTTTTTCACAAAAGTAAGTCTCAAATCTGATTTCAGAGATTACCTGCTGTAATAATCTAGACATAATTCCAAAATGCAGTCAGGAATGCTGAGTCCATTATAAGAAGAGCTTGTATAGGAGAAATCTAGGCTATGGAAGAGCTTCAGATACTCCAAGAGGTTCTGGGGAAAGGGTTTTGTCTGTTTTGCACACTTGCCAAACACAAATGGGATTTTTTTTTCTTTTTTTAAAGAGAGGAAAATTAATGGAGCAATATGGACACTATCAGGAATGCAGCAGGAAGTAATCAAATACAAGATCATTTTGCTTCTGTTGCCATGACATTCAAAAAGCACTCACTATTATCACAGAGTATGAATATTCTGTTGGCTGATTGATAGTCTGCAGCTTTTTTTCCTTGGTAAGCAAATGCAATGACAATATTAAGCAATTACTGATAATGTCACCCAGCTGCTTTCCTGCTGCCAGGGTGACAGGATTTCTGAACTGCAGAAATAACAACAGATTTATTAAAGTGTGGCTCATCCCCCTCTGCTTCCTGGCATTGCTTCTGACCAGTGACAGCACAGCAGAAGGTTTCATTACAGCAAATGAAAGAAAAGGATCCTCAGTAAACTTTACTATGGGAAGTACCACGGGGCTTATTTAGCTCTGATTAGATCAATGAGACTCTCTAAACACAGCAATTAAAAATACAATCAGTAGCAACGTAGCCTGCTTTAAGGCATCTGCATGCTTGAGACATTTACACAGGAATAAACTTGCTAAAGTGGATTTCATGATTAGTAAATTATCAATATACAAGGTACTTGGTATGTTCATTGGCAACAATTGTGGGAGCCAAATTTTTCTGAATTAAGTGTTGCACTAGCAAGCTGCCAAGAGAACAGCAAGCTGTTTGGCTTAATTTATGGATGATTTACCAACTTGTGTCCATCTTTTCCCTTAATTATACATCAAGGACTGTATTTCCCAGCCTGCAATGTCTTACCATGAGCAAAGCAGAAATTTGGGCTTGAATGAATCATAGATTCATAGAATGGTCTGGGCTGGAAGGGACCTCCAAAGGTCACCTAGTCCAATGCCTTCTGCAGTAAGCAGGAGCAGCCTCAACCAGATCATGTTGCCCAGAACCCTGCTGAACCTCATCTTGAATATCTTCAGGGATGGGACCTCAACTACCTCACTGTTCCAGTGTTCCATCACCCTCATGGTAAAGAACTTGTTCCTAACATCCAATCTAAATCTACTCTTCTCTAATTTCAAACCATTGCCCCTTGTCCTGTCACTGTATCTATCTCCATCATTACTAGGACTCCCTTGTCTCCAGGCTGAAAGACTGAATGTTGGATTCTGCTGTTGTTGAGTGTGATGGTGCCAATGGAAGCAATATGGGAAGGTCTGCAATGGTGTGAGATTTGGAATCAGTCTTTGGCTGCAAGCTCAACCTGTATCTGCTGGTTAACACCAGTATCAGCACCTCACGTAACTACTTCCACTGCTGGGGAGCTGAAAGGTACCTTTTAGTGTATGCTTGAAGAAGAGAGAGTTTTATCTGGACTCCTGTGCCAGCTTTCTATTACTTGTTCTGGTAAGGAAAAAAACAGGTTACACTTCAGAGAAACAAAGAGGTCATTTCCTCCCATCACTTATGCTACTCCCTCCTTGCACAAGTCTCATAAGGTGTGAGAAGATAGAGTTCAACATACACAATGTCTCAGTTAGCCCTGAGAAGCACAGTTCCTATGGCTTGCAGTAGAAAACAGAGGCTGGCTTGCTGTGAATCGGTATGATTGTAGTGAAGCCAAAACAGATACAGAATCATAGAATAGTAAGATTGGAAGGGACCTCAAGGATCATCTAGTTCCAAACCCCTGCCATAGGCAGGGACACCTCCCACTAGTACAGCTCACTCAAGGCCTCCTCCAACCTGGCCTTGAACACCTCCAGGCAGGGAGCAGCCACAACCTCCCTGGGCAACCTGTGCCAGTGTCTCACCACCCTCACTGCAAACAACTTCCTCCTAACATCCAGTCTATATGGCAAGTTACAGAAGCTAAATATTTAGCTCTAAATACATGGGGGGTGGGGGGGTGGGGTG
>WBNM01005420.1:0-13522 GCA_013399055.1 Ramphastos sulfuratus
ACTCCCAAACCCATCACAAACAGACCTCAAGACCAAGGACACCCATGGAGCAGAACTATGGTAGGTTGAAGTAGAAGAGATCTTTCAGGTAACACACAGCTCTCCAAGGAGCACACATCATTCCCAGTGAGATATAGATGTTGTTTTAATCATTACAGCTGGAAAAGACCTCTAAGATCAAGTCCAACCATTATCTAACTCTACCAAAGCCACACTACTGCACCATCTTGGTGAGCACCATATCTAGGTGGCTTTTAGCCAGGAATGGGGATTGAACCACACACCTGGACAGCCTGGTCCAGCCTTTGAGAACCTTTTTGGTACATAAGTTTTTCCTCATGTCCACTTTAAACCTCCCCTGGTGCAACTCGATGTCATCTCCTCTTGTCCTATCACTTGTTACGGGGGAGGAGAGATCAACACTCACATCTCTACAACCTCCTTTGGCATAATCGAAGAGAGCAAGAAGGTCTCCCCTCAGCCTCCATTTCTCCAGACTGAATAACTCCAGTTCCCTTGGCCACTCCTCTCGAGACTTAGAAGCCTAATCTTAGAATCATTACTTCAGTTAGAAAAGACCTCCAACGTCACCAAGTCCAATCATCAATCTAAGGCCACCATGGCACCAAACTGTCAGGTCCACACATTCCTTGAACATCCCCAGGGATAGTGACTCCACCACTTCCCTGGGAAGCCTGTTCCAATGCCTGACCACTCTTGCAGGAAAGAAACATCTCCTTATATCCAACCTAAACCTCTTCTGGTGCNCTGCCTGAAGACAGTCCCTGCAGAAGCAAACAGACAATCTTTAACTACTTCAAACAACTTAAGCAAACCCTCCAGCCTTCCCTACAACAAACATGTGTGAAAGGGGTGGGGGAAGAAAAAAAATGAGGCTCCCCTGCTCCTCTCTGCATTCATGACAGATTAGACATGCAACATTAGCAGTGTTCACAGAACACAATCAGCCTTTACCAAGGAAATCCTGCCCAGAATAAGCAAAGAAAGACCAAACAACATCCCAGTTGCTTCAAGCTCATTGACTGCCCAAGAATGAGTCGGTATTTAATTGTACTGGGTGTTTCTTAGGCAACAGCAGGCATTCTTCAGACTCCAAGATGAGACTTGGGAGACAAAGGTTTTCACAGAAATACAGCTCCTTATGAATCTTCTTTAGTTAAACAAGTATGACAGATAAAAACAAGGTTTTATTTCTTCATTTAACTATTGCCTACCCTAAAGCAAGCCGAGCTCTCCACAACAGGGAACATTACCAAATGCTGAAGGAAGTCATCCAAAGGGAAGATGTCTCTTTAAAACCAATCAGCAGTCGTGATGGGGCAAAATGACAACTGAACCTGAAATCCTGCCAGCAAAGTCGAACTAGACTGACTCCAAGATCAAAAGCCTGCTTTTGATACCTGTCGATACCTGTTAAGCTGAAGAGAAGGTGGTCACAGGAGCAAGACTATTTCCTTTTAATCATTGCACACCTCTGGGCAGCTTGTCCCTGGGGGCACGCTTCAAGGGGATAAAGAGCTCAGTTTGTGATCAAAGGGGTTCGGTGGAAAATCCAAACCGAGCCCTCTGAGGTTCATCCCCCGCTCATTCACATTCACCCCGCACCACTCTTATCGTGGTTCTCCTTCCCCGATTGCTGAGGACAGGCAAACAAAGATAGAGGCAGAAGAGATAAGTCCCGGGAAGGAGGGAGCATGTCAAATACCCACATTGTTCACATGCACAAAGCTGCAATTCTCCAAAGGCAGGCGGGGGGAGGCAAAGGCTTTGCATAAACCCTGTGCTCTCTAGTGGCTTTGGTTTCAACCACAGGAAGGGAAGGCAGCAAGCTAAAAAAAAAATCAAATTAACATCAAGCTTGTCAGCCTCCCTTGCATGGGCTCTCTTGAGTTGTTGGTCACACAGCAGCTGGCTTGAGCAATGTTCTCTGCCCACAGCCATGTGCTGCCAGACATCAGCCCTCCGGGCTCCACCACAGTGGTTTACTACTGCCAAGCTGACACATCAACAAGTGTTTGTGCGTGTGTGCAGGAAGCCACCTGGGGTTTTCAGGGCCCTCCTGGGGCTAAGGAGGGGGGAAATGAGAAAAAAAAAGCTCAAGATCAAGCCTAATAAAGAACTAGTTAGAAACAAGAAGGAGCATGCAGGATGAGAAGTGGTGAGGTGTTGGTTGGTTGGTGCTTTGCAGGTTTCTTCTAAGCATTTTAAATAGAAAAGAGACTGATCTGGACTCTCTGGTTCAGCCTTATCCTTCAGACCATTTACATGCAGAGGAACAGAGCTTTGAGTGGTTTGCTCCTGGAAACATTTCAGACAGCACTTTGGGGAGGATTTACTGTCTGGCAGTGGGTCAGCAGGTCGGGACCTTGCTGGCTCCTGCCAGCAGCAGGCAGGAGAGACTGTCAGGCTGCCCATCACTCCCTTACAGAGCTCTATCCTTCATCTCCACCCCCTCATACCCTGAAGGACAATACCTTCCCAACCCTAACCAGGTGCATTTTCTGTGTAAAGTAGGAAGATACACGATGTGAAATTTCTGCTGACTTCACAGAACCACAGAATGTCAGGGGCTGGAAGGAACCTCCAAAGCTCAGCCAGTCCAATCCCCCTGCCACAGCAGGATCACCCAGACCAGATCACTCAGGAACACATCCAGGCAGCTCTTGAATATCTCCAGAGAGGGAGACTCCACAGCCCCCCTGGGCAGCCTGTGCCAGTCTTCTGTCACCCTCACAGGGAAAAAATTCCTCCTCATGTTTAAATGAAACTTCCTATGTCTCAGCTTCCAGCCTTGCCCCTTGTGCTGTCATTGAGCATCACCCAGCAGAGCCTGGCTCCAGCCTCCTGGCACTCACCTGCACATCTTTATAAACATTGATGATGTCAGCCCTCGTGATTCTCTGCTCCCAGCAGCACAGCCTCAGCTCCCTCAGGCTCTCCTCATACCAGAGCTGTTCCATTCCTTTCAGCATCTTTGTGGCTGTGCATTGGACTCTCTCAAGCAGTTCTATGTCCCTCTTGAAGTGGGGGGCCCAGACCTGGACACTGTTTCAAGCACTGGAAAAGCCAGCACCAACCCAGAGCCCAGCAGGAGCAATGACAAAGGGCTTGGGAAGGAGTTCCAAGCAATGGATGGGCTATCAAACCACTCTTGAGACACATCTTCCCCCTCTGACCACAGTTATCATCCTCAGAGGAGAAAGCTTTGGCTACTTATCAGGCAGTACCTTAAAAATTCAGATCCCAGGCCAAAATACTTCTGAGCTTAGGATTCACAACTCAGTAATTACCCAAAAAAGGATGCAGTGGGCCAGAACTGGATTCTAGCAGAGCTGTAGCCCAGATCGTGGGCAGGTCTCTTTGGGGATTAGCAATTAAGGAGATAAATGTGATAGTTGAGAAGGTTCTCAGGGGAGGCCTTGCTGAAGGCAAAGCAGCACATAGGAGACAAGAGACCCTAAGAATAAACCTGAGATTTTTTTTTACCAAGCTTTTCTAGAACCCAAACTGACACCAAAGCAAATCCACTTTTAAATGGATTCACAACTTCTCAGATCTTCTAGGAGAAGAATCTCATGTTCCATTTCTAATGCTCAGCTCACATGGTATCTGGGCTGCCCATGAGTTAAGCCTGGATCCAGTAAGTTGGATTTCCAAGGGAACACTCCATGCATCTGAGAACCTTTCAAGGACCATCACAATAGATTGCTGTTGCTGTCAGTGATTAATCACCCATAGGGTTAAAGACCAGCACCTCGTTTTAGATGTAAATTTGTCCACTGTCAGCTTTCCATTATTACCAAAAAGTCCTTCCAGAAACTATTCCTCCCTTCTATCAGGTGCTCAGCAGCCAAGAGCCCACGTGCACATGGACCCAGGGCAGAGCTGCACAACACAGGCACTGTGTCAGTCTACAAAAGGGCAATGTCACAGAATCACAGAATGGTAAGGTTGGAAGGGACCTCAAGGATCAGCCAGTTCCAACCCCCTGCCATAGGCAGGGACACCTTCCACTAGTACAGGTCACTCAAGGCCTCGTCCAACCTGGCCTTGAACACCTCCAGGGAGGTTGTGGAGCACAGAATCACCCAATGTGATCAAAGATCACATTGGGTGATTCTGTGCTCCACAACCTCCCTGGGCAACCTGTGCCAGTGTCTCGCCACCCTCACTGCAAACAACTTCCTCCTAACATCCAGTTTCAATCTCCCCTCTGCCACTTCAAACCCATTGCCCCTTGTCCTGGCACTGCAAGACCTTCACCTACTGGAAGGCTACTATAAGGTCTCCTCAAAGCCTCATCTGGACTTTTACATCTGAAAATAGTTCTAACTGGAGCAAACTGAAGCAGAATGCAGTTGATCCCTCACTGCCCCCTCTTTGCTAGATGAGAAACACTCAAATGGTACAGAGCAGAATGCTACTTGCCTGCCAACACCTGTAAACTCATTAGTGCAGGTTACACTGTGGCATTTTCCCCACTAAATCCTCCTCTCTTCAGTTAAATGTAGGCTGGCACCTGCTTGCAGGATTTACATCCAAATATCATGAATCAATAGCAAAAGAGAAACAGACCCTTTATAGTTTTGTCTCTCATTTAGATCAATGGGATATCAGAGCAAGAGGCATTTTATGTCCCATTAAATCATGCTTGACTACATCCCATTAAATCACACTCACAAAACTCTAAGTTTTCAGAGGCTGGGGATAGTTCCTAACATACAGCACTGAGTTTAATTTAAAGACCTTGCAGAGCTCTCACTGAGAAGTGTAACTTGTATCTAAAGACAAATGGAGTTTACTCCATCCTTGGTCCAAAGCTCAAACACAGCATGGTGGGGGTTGGAAGGGACTTCTGGAGATCATCCAGTCCAACCACCCCTGCTAAAGCAGGGTCACTGACAGCAGCTTGCCCAGGATCACAATGTCCAGGTGGGTTCAGAATCTCTCCAGAGAAGGACACTCCACAACCTCTCTGGGCAGTCTAGGCTCTCACCTTCAAGCAAGTAAGTTTCTCATTTAGAATCATAGAATCAGGCAGGTTGGAAGAGACCTCCAAGCTCACCCAGCCCAACCTAGCACCCAGCCCTAGCCAATCAACCAGACCATGGCACTAAGTGCCCCATCCAGGCTTTTCTTGAATATCTTCAGGGATGGGGACTCCACCACCTCCTTGGGCAGCCCATTCCAATGCCAATCACTCTCTCTGGCAACAACTNCCTGGGGTTGTTGTGGCCGAAGTGTAGAACCCTGCACTTAGCCTTGTTAAATCTCATCCCATCCAGCTTGTCCAGCTCCCTCTGCACAGCCCTCCTACCCTCCAACAGATCTACACCTGCTCCTAACTTGGTGTCATCTGCAAACTTACTGATGATGGACTCAATCCCCTCAAGTGAAACCTCCTGTGTTCTAGTTTGCACCTACTGTCCCTTGTCCTATCTCTGGGCATCACTGAAAAGAGCCCAGCCTCACCCTTAATGACTCTTTAGATACTGATCAGCACTGCTGAGATCCCCTCTCAGGTTGCTCTTTTCCAGGCTAAAGGGCTCAGGTCTCTCAGCCTCACCTTGTGACACATCTTTTTTTTGCTTCAGAAACAAACTGACAGATCACAAACACCAGACCCATCATGATTCTCTGATCTTCAATCTCATCCCAGCAAGCCCATGGACCAACTCCCAATATCCTCCTCACCCACCCCACAGGGGTACCAGGGAGCTGGACTCACGTAGGGACCACTATTGGACCGTGGATGCTGTCACTTTTCTTGGCTCATTCTTGTACACTAAGCCCAAGTCTGTGACCAAAAGAACATGCCAGAAAACACAGGAAATAAAACATATTTACAGGGGACATTTTTTACTGTGAATTCTTTGCAGTTATTGCTTTATACAAGAAGCCATTGGGAAACAATTGAAGGATGAGAAGGGGAGATGGGGGGAAGGGGAAATATGGCTGAGTTCCTGCTGAACAGCTTGGCATGCATCAGGCTGTATTAATCAAGCCAGCCAATTTTCCAAACACCCCCAAAAATAAATAAATAAATCAAGTTTTGCTACGACATCTATTTGTCTGCTGCAGGAGTCTGCCTTTGAACCCTCCAACCATTTGTTTTATGCTCACCACCCAGCTGTAAATCTGCTCTTCGGTGCAGCAAGTGAGATTAGGATGTTTATTGGCTGTCTCAGTAACAGAAAAGGGATATCACATCATATCATATCACTCACTGCTTCGTGATCCCACAGCAGAAAAATAACCCAGAAGCACAGCAAGCACTCCTGCAGCACAAAGAGGCCACAAAATGGCAAGGAGCGTTTAAAAAGCACTTCTTCCTGCTCAGTGATTGAACAGCAGCCCCTCTGTGACTCCATTAATACAGATCAGCTGCCTTCTGGGGCACAAAGCTCTGCCCATCAACCACCTCACATCACACCATCCACTGTCGGGCAACCGAAAGCCAAACTCAGATGCTTTCTGCACCTTCACTATCCCAGCAAGAGTCATTAATCAGCACTAATCACAGAATCACAGACTTTCAGGGGCTGGAAGGGACCCCCAAAGCTCATCCAGTCCAACCCCCCTGCCACAGCAGCATCACCTAGAGCAGATCACACAGGAACACATCCAGGAGGGTTTTGAATATCTCCAGAGAGGGAGACTCCACAACCCCCCTGGGCAGCCTGTTCCAATCTTCTGTCACCCTCACAAGGAAAAAATTCCTCCTCATGTTTCCATGGAACTTTGTATGCTTCAGCTTCTACCCATTGCCCCTTGTGCTGGCATTGGGCATCACCCAGCAGAGCCTGGCTCCAGCCTCCTGGCACTCACCCTTTGCATATTTACAAACATTGCTGAGGTCACCTCTCAGGCTCCTCTGCTCCCAGCAGCACAGCCCCAGTGCCCTCAGGCTCTCCTCATACCAGAGCTGTTCCAATCCCTTAATCATCTTTGTGGCTCTCTGCTGGACTCTCTCCAGCAGTTCTATGTCCCTCTTGAACTGGGGAGGGGGCAGAACTGGACACAGTACTGCAGATGTGGCCTCAGCAGAGCAGAGCAGAGGGGCAGGAGAACCTCTCTCAACCTACTAACCACAGCCCTTCTTATCCACCCCAGAATGGCATTGCCCCTCCTGGCCACCAGAGCACATTGCTGGCTCATGATCAACAGTGCAGCCTACCAACAACCTGCAGTGTGGAATTTTGATCTGCATCCTTCAGCTCCAGACCAAACCATGCTTGCACAGAGCTGGCAGTGACTTCCACACTGATGCTGTGACTCGACAGGCTGTATGTATGAATGACAGGTGCTGTCAGGTAGCACCTTTCATGGAAACAAACACTTGAGTGGAAGAGAGGACAATGCAGCAAATTCTTTCAAAGTCCATAACCACAGACAACAGGATACCTATCTCATACCCTGGAAAAAACAAGCAACAGCATTGGATATTTGGAGCAAGTTTTTTACTCTGAGGAGGGTGGAACACTGCAACTCCTCCAGGTTGCCCAAGGAGGAGGTCGAGGCCCCATCCCTAGAGACACTCAAAGTCAGGCTTGATGGAGCTCTGAGCAACCTGATCTAGTTGGAGATGTCCCTGCTGACTGCAGTGGGGATTGAACTAGATGAGCTTTAAAGGTCCCTTCAAATATGCCCAGTCTTTTAAAGGAGACACTTGGATCTGTTGTGGCCTTCCAGTATCTTAAGGGGCCCTACAAGAAAACCGGGGAGGGACTTTTTAGGGTGTCAGGTAGTGATAGAACTAGGGAGAACAGAGCAAAACTCAAAGTGAGAGATTCAGATTGGATGTTAGGAAGAAGTTCTTCAACCTGAGGATGGTGAGAGACTGGAACAGGTTGCCCAGGGAAGTGGTGGAAGCCTCATTCCTGGAAATATTCATGGCCAGGCTGGATGGGGCTCTGAGCAGCCTGATGTAGTGTGAGTGTCCCTGCCCATGGCAGGGAGTTTGAGCTAGATGATCCTTGAGGTCCCTTCCAGCCCTGACAATTCTATAACAGATAAGCACCAAGCTTCAACAGGCTGGCTGAAAATGATGCATAAATAACCTGATTTTCCTAATTCCATATTTCTAATATTTTTTTTCCTAATGCCTGTTAGCCATCCTAGAGCCTTGGTTGTTTGTCAAGATCCAGAAGAAGATTAACTGGGAGGAGTATCAGGTGGTAAAGAGCTATTGGAAAAACACTGTCGAAGGAAAAATAGCTGCTGCTGCAGACTGAGAACACTGATGGTGTTTTGCATCACTGCTTTAAGCAAGGTAGAGGAAAAAGGTCTAACCTCACACCCACTGTGTCTTAACACACTTGGGTAAAACAATCTCACCATCTGTTTTGAGACATACATTTGCATTGTATGGAACCCCAGACACTACATTTTGCCACAAGCTGTTTTCCTCCGGGCTTGTGCCACCTCAGCGCTACCCCAGGGCACAGTTTGGAGCTTAGTCAGAGGTTCTGCCTGCAGATTTGGCCATTCATCCTTTGGTTTGCAAATGAGTGCCCCACAGCTCATCTCCACCACAGCCCCACCAGCACCAACCCTCCTGCAAATGTCACTTCCGACCCCACGTTGAACTCAGTTCCTTGCTGTCTGAGATGCCAACATAGAATCATAGAATGGTAAGGTTGGAAGGGACCTCAAAGCTCACCCAGTTCCAAACCCCTGCCATAGGCAGGGACACCTCCCACTAGCACAGGTCACTCAAGGCCTCATCCAACCTGGCCTCAAACACCTCCAGGGAGGGAGCAGCCACAACCTCCCTGGGCAACCTGTGCCACTGTCTCACCACCCTCACTGCAAACAACTTCCTCCTAACATCCAGTTTCAATCTCCCCTCTGCCAGTTTAAACCCATTGCCCCTTGTCCTGGCATTGCAAGACCTTATCAATAATCCCTCCCCAGCCTTCCTGTAGGCCCCCTTCAGATACTGGAAAGCTACTCTAAGGTCTCCTGGAAGCCTTCTCTTCTCCAGGCTGATAATGGCAAATGAAAGCAAACAAAGCCAAGAAATGCCATGAAGAACAAAACCTCCTCATAGAAGGAAGCACTCAAATATGCCCTATGGTACATGGGAGAAAGCAACACACAGGGGTTGTGGACAAGACCACAGTGCCTAAGCCAGAGAGCAGAAGTCACCTCAGAGCTTGAGGAAAGCACAAGCATCCTCCTCCAAGCTGCATTTTTATTAACAAACACACATCTAACCAGTAACTGAAGATCAACAAAGATCAAGGGAAAGCCAAAGGCAGAACAGCCATACCTGTGTGGGGTCCTACCATGGTGTAAGTGGAACAATACACTTCCCCCAGCACCCATCCCTTGCCTGCCCTTGGTTTAAAGCCCTTCCCAAATAAGCTGCAGCTGGGGTCCCCAGTCTGACTCAAAGCTGTGAGCCTGACAGGCATGTGATGCTCTAGTAGGAGCAAATCAGCCATTGTGGCTCCAGCACAGACCATCAGCAAGGCATAGCAGCTGCTTGCCCTGGCAGTGAGACCTTTGTCAGTCAGCAGCAAAAGAAGAAAGCCTGAAGGGCTCCTCGGAAACCACTCTTGGTTGTAAAAGCAGATCCTATGGTCCTCTCCCAGATCTGGACACAGTGCAGGACTTCGCTCTGACCTCCAAGATCAAGCAGCTTGCTATGGGCAACAGCATCACTGTTCCCTCTGCTCAGCTGCTCCAGGACTGATGACTGCTTTCAGGACAAGTACATGCAAGTGCAGGAAGGCAGCAAAGGCACTTCAGCCACTGCAGGCAGCAGCAGGTACCACCACTGCAAACAGCAGAGAAAATACCTTCTGAGCCTGTGTGACAGTGAGAGTAGAGCTCATCCTGGCAGGAACAGCAGACAGGCATAGAAAGAGTTCAGAGTGTGACACTGCAATGTGCTCACCTCGTAACACAGCACCCATCCCTGAGCCATGCCAGCAGAATAGAGTGCTGCCTTGTCCACACACATCATCCTTGACTGGAAAGCAAGCATCAGCATCTCTGGTCAGTGCTCCACAAAGCACAGGAGGATTTTACCAACTCCTTCTGTTCAACACCCAGGAAGAGCTGTCAAAGCTTTCTAAGTGCAGTGAGCAGCAGGAAGGGGCAGGAGCATGCTGAAATTCCCCCAACACCAAGTCCCACTCTGCAGACCAGCACTAGGTAAGAGCAGACTGGTTTGGAACACACCAGCACAAGGTAACTGTTGCTATGAGAAAGTAGCACATCTGATTTGGAGACTGAGATGTGGTGTGGGCTTTCAGTTTCTCACTGCCACCAGTGCAGGACCAATCACTACTTGACAACTGAAGAGATGATGATGAAGAATAATGCACACAACTGTCCAAAGGTGAGTTGATGCCAGACCAGGAATGCAGAAGTCAACTGTAAAACACTGATACATGGTAGAGGAAGATCTCCTTACTTTCTCCCTGATGACCTTCAGCTCTCCCTGGGCCACCCACTTCCAGCACAGAGCTGGAAGATTCCATCTAATCCAGAGGATGAAGGACATTATGCATAGTGTCCATGAGCAGGATGGCCCAGCTCTACACTGCTTTGGATGGATCTAAGTATGAAAAACACAGACAGGAAAAAAGGTCACCAAAACAACAGCAGGCTAGCTTTTGCAGCCATTGGAACAATTTAATGAGTCTGACTAATGCCTGGCACAGGTAAAGATTGGGCAGCATCCTATGAGATAATCTTTGGAAGCACACAGCACTGTGTTAATGCTCTTAAATTAAGGGACACAGTGACGGCCATATGCGAGTACTGGGCCCACTGCTTCTGCTGCCACGTGGCAGAGGGTCACAAGAGTAGAAGACCTCTGTGCTAGCCTTGCTGGGTGCTCAGGCTGATTGATGACCAGTGTATCTATTTAAGAGCTACATCATCATTAGCTGTGACACCAAACCATTACTCATCTTTGCAGAAATGCCCTATTAGGGCGGCTCAAGACAATCTTCCCCCGCTGCATGAAGGTGACATCCCTCCTCTGTGCCCTTTTGAAATGCCAGCAGCAGGAGCCATCATGGAGATGGCTGAACACCCATGGTCTGCAGAATGCCCCAAGTCTTTAGGGCTCTATGATGCTCCCACAACCTAGGAAGCTACCCCTCTAACTACTGATGGGGGTTCCTACTGGAAGCCAGATCTTATGTGCCTGTGGAAGAAGACAAAGCAGACAAAGAATTAGGTGGTTCTGGCTGTGGAGCCCACACTTCACCACAAAAGAGCTTGGTGGCTGGTTTGCAAAGATTTCCTCTTCTCCTATACATCAGAGTGGCAAGATTTTACACACACACACACACACACTTTGTATTTTTAATTCAGAGCACCCTGTAGCTCCCCAATCTGGCTCCTGATGTGCAGTTATGAATCATTTCTTTGCTAGCCATCACACAAAATAAATCCAGCTAACATGCTTATCAGGAGCTTATCCTTTCCTGACATTCCACTCTTCTTTAAGGCTTGAGGGTTTGAATATTTAAATGGGCAAACATCCTTTTGATTAGTAAAATAAATGATTCTTTTTACTTACTGTCCTTAAAAACACTGTTAGTGGCATGAAAGTGCTCCACAGTGTTGGCACAGCTTTTACAGGATTGGGTTGATTTGCCTAAAAAATGTGGCTCAGCAGCAGAGAAAGTTCATCTTAATAAGCTCATGCATTTTTAAATGCCTTTCCTACAATGATAGGTGGAATTGAAGGGTGCAGAAGAGACATTTTGGTCAGAATGTCTGCACATTAAGTGGAATTCTCCCCCCAAATTACTATCACATAGATTAGTTTCACTAAGCTCTTACAAAGGGAAGCTGGAGCAAACATTATCTCACAGCTAAAGGAATTAGCAATAAATCAATTGGTGCCTAGGAAGCTCTGAACCTTTGGTTCCCAAACCTGCACTTCCAGAGCACTCCCCAAAAATGACAATTTTACCCCAGACAGAGCATCAGGACATTTGGAAGCATGTCCAAAGAAAGGCACTGAAGCTGGTGAAGGGTCTAAAGCTTGAGCCTTGTGAGAAGCAGCTAAGGAGTTGTTTAGTACAGAGAAAAGGAGGCTCAGGGGAGACCTCATTGCTCTCCACAAGTCTCTGAAAGGAAGTGGTAGGGAGGTGAGAGCTGATGTCTTCTCCCAAGTAATGGGTGAAGAGTGAAGAGAGTAAAGAGGAAATGGCCTCAAGCTGCACCACAGGGCAGGTTCAGGTTGGATGAGGAAAATTTTCTTTCCTCAAGAGTGATCAGGCATTGGAGTAGGCTGTCAAGGGAGGTGGTGGAGTCTCCATCCCTGGAGGTATTCAGAAATGGTGTAGGTATGGCATCTCAGGACATGGTTTAGTGGGCATGGTGAGGTTGGGTTGACCTTGATGATTTTAGTGGTCTCCTCCAGCCTTAATGATTCTAAGACTCTTTTGATGGAGCAGGGTCCAAAGAGCAGTAGTGTTATAAACCTATGGTGTGGTTTATAACCCACAGCCAACCTACAGGTGCCCATCACCAGGTACATACCTTTCAGGAGAGCTCAAGTCATGATGTTCACTGTATCTGCTTCTTGCACAGAGCTCCCTGGCTCTTTTTCACTCCTCACCAGCCCCACGGTGACAAAACACAGCACAACACAGGAGAGCTAGCCACAGACCACTGCCTTTGCACTGCATGACCATGATGCAAGGAGGTGAACATGCCTCCCTCAGGGCCACACCTGGGTATCTCTTGACACCATGGGAATCCTCTCAGAGCTGGGAACTCTCAGATTATAAAGCTGCAGGAGAAAGCTGCTCTCCCCTTAACTAAGGCATCAATGATTTAAGCACCACATGACCTTGTTCAAAGTGTACATTAACTCTGCCCTGAACGAAGGAATAGAGAAATCAGGTAGTCAACCCTAAGCTGACAGGAGGCCAGCAGGGCTCAGGAGCCAAGCCCACAGATCCAGTCTGTTGGCCTATCTGCCACGCCAGGCAAAGAGCATCTGGCAGGGAGCCTTTATTTTGTCTGCTAGTTTTGAAACAATCCCCTTCAAACAGAGCTGAACACTGACCAATGTCAAACCAGGCATGGACCCCATCTAGAGTCCTGTGTACAGTTCTGGAGCCCCCAGCACAGGAAGGACATGGAACTGCTGGAGCAGAACCAGAGGAGGCCACCAAGATGCTCAGAGGGCTGCAGCAGCTCTGCTATGAGGACAGGCTGAGAGAGTTGGGGGTCTTTAGTCTGGAGAAGAGAAGACTTCCAGGAGACCTTAAGAGTAGCCTTCCAGGATCTGAAGGGGGCTCCAGGAAGGCTGGGGAGGGACTATTGACAAGGTCTTGCAATGACAGGACAAGGGGCAATGGGTTTGAACTGGCAGAGGGGAGATTGAAAGCGGATGTCAGGAGGAAGTTCTTTACAGTGAGGGTGGTGAGACACTGGCACAGGTTGCCCAGGGAGGTTGTGGCTGCTCCCTCCCTGGAGGTGTTCAAGGCCAGGTTGGATGAGGCCTTGAGTGACCTGT
>WBNM01005421.1:0-20520 GCA_013399055.1 Ramphastos sulfuratus
CTCCAGGTGTGGTCTCCCCAGTGTGAAGCAGAGGAGCAGAATCCCCTCCCTCACCCTGCTGCCCATACTTCTCTTGATGCAGCCCAGGTTCTGGGTGGCTCCCTGGGCTGCAAGTGCACACTGCTGGCTCATGTTGAGCTTCTCATCCACCAGTTCTCTCAATTTCTTTGAATTTAATTTTTTAATTGATTTTGGTGGAACACTGAACAGCTTGCCCAGAGAGGTCAGGCTTGATGGGGGCTCTGAGCAACCTGATCTAGTTGGAGATGTCCCTGCTCAATGCAGGGATATTGAACTAGATGACCTTGAAAGGTCCCTTCCAACCATTCTATGATTCAGTTTGCCTATTCAAGTTCAGCCTTGGAAACTACTTATGCTGTAAACCAAAACCTAATTAAAGAAGACATTTGAATGAGCCTAGGAATTAACAGCTGTTTTGCTGTCTATATATAACTGAGGGAAAGGTGGTGCCCAAAATGAAGCCAGTTGTGAAAAGATTTGTTTTGCTCTGAAAAATAGTTATGTCACCTTATAGATCAGTGTTGTGGCTGCTGACCTAAAAAGCTTCAGTGCACTTGCAGTTGTTATTTCTTTATAAAGAGATGAAGCTATCTCACAACATGGAAAGTTTGGCTAAACTGAGACCGGAGACAAAAGAGACCAGTGCTGGTAGATTGAAAAAAGGAGAGGAAGGGGAGGGAAGGGAAAGGAAAGGGGAAAGGAAAGGGGAAGGGAAAAGAAAGAAGAAGGGAAGGGAAGGGGAGGGAAAGGGGAAAGGAAAGGGGAAGGGAAAAGAAAGAAGAAGGGAAGGGAAGGGGAGGGAAAGGGGAAAGGAAAGGGGAAGGGAAAAGAAAGAAGAAGGGAAGGGAAGGGGAGGGAAAGGGGAAAGGAAAGGGGAAGGGAAAGGGGAAGGGGAAAGGAAAGAAAAGGGGAAAGGAAAGGAAAAGAGAAGAAAAAAGGAAAGGGGAAAAGAAAAAAAAAGAAAAATGTTCTGCTATTCAGAGCCATGAAGTAGTTTATTGATTCACAAAGTCACAGAAAACATCCAGTTGGAAGAGACCTCAAAGATCATCCAGTCCAACCCTTGACCCAGTTTAGGGTCAATCCTAAACCAAGTCCGTAAGTGCCAGGTCCACAGACTGTTTAAACACCTCCAGGGGCAGTGACTGCACCATTGCCCTGGGCAGACCATTCCAATGGTTGAGAACCCTCTCTGTGAAGAAATATTTCCTAGCATCCAGCCTGAACTTCCCCTGGTGCAGCCTGGAACCATTTCCTCTAGTCCTGAAGAAGGTATTAATGGAATACCAGGTTGGAAGAGACCTCAAGGATCACCTAGCCCAACCTTTCAGGGTAGGAATATAGTTTAAATGAGATGGCCCAGCACCTTGTCAGGCTGGGTCTTGAAACTGTCTAATTGTTTTTCTCATTGATTTCCTTCAGTGAAAGAAATTTTGGCTTTAGTTGAGGGAGATTTGTTCATGTGACCTGCATCCTTCCTGAACTGCTAAGTTGAAAAAACATAGGATAAGATTTTCTTTTTTTATATCAGATTTATCCCCATCAAAGTAATGAACAAGAAGTTTCCCTTGACTGAACAATTAAGCCACAGAGCATTCAGCACAGCAAAGCTGCACTCCCAAGGCTGAGCAGAAGAATGTGCCCAGCACAGGCTTTGCAGGTGCCTGAAAACTTTCATCTCCCTTTTGTTAGGGGATTGTTTTTTGTTTTTCTTTTGCATGCAGCATAAATTACTTATCAGGAAGTAAATATTTATGGATGCTTTCTCAATTAGGTAGCTGTCCCTTTGTATGTACTCACAGTAATTCATGGAAAACACTTGTGATAGTGACTTCTGGTAGATTTCCACTTTTCAGCTGGCATTACAGCATCACAGAATGTCAGGGGCTGGAAGGGACCTTGAAAGCTCATCCAGTCCAACCCCCTGCCAGGGCAGGCTCACCTACACCAGATCACACAAGAATGTGTCCAGGCAGGTGCTGAATGTCTCTAGAAAGAAAGACTCCACAACGCCCCTGGACAGCCTGTTTCAGTCCTCTGTCACCCTCACAGGGAAAAAATTCCTCCTCATGTTTCCATGGAACTTTATATGCCTCAGCTTCCACCATTGCTCCTTGTCCTGTCATTGGGCATCACCTAGCAGAGCTGGCTCCAGCCTCCTGGTACTTACCCTTGAAATACTGATAAACATGAATGAGGTCACCTCTCAGATTCCTCCAAGCAGCAGAGCCTCAGCTCCCTCAGGCTCTCCTCTTAAGAAAGATGTCCCACTCTCTCCCTTCATCCTTTTTGTGGCTCTGTGCTGGACTTTCAAGCAGTTCCCTGTATTCTCCATCAATTGCCCTGGAGAGCCCCTGCCACATCTGAAATTGCTAGAAATTACACCAAACAGTAAAACATTCAGGTTTTGGTTATGTATTTCATAGAATCATAGAATCAACCAGGTTGGAAAAGACCTCTAAGCTCATCCAGTCCAACCTAGCACCCAGCCCTATCCAATCAACCAGACCATGGCACTAGGTGCCCCATCCAGGCTTTGCTTCAACACCTGCAGGGATGGCGACTCCACCTCCCTGGGCAGCCCATTCCAATGCCAATCACTCTCTCTGTCAAGAACTTCCTCCTAACATCCAGCCTAGACCTCCCCTGGCACAGCTTGAGACTGTGTCCCCTTGTTCTGTTGCTGGTTGCCTGGGAGAAGATAGCATTTGCAGAGTTAGTTGCCTGTCCTTGTAGAATAGTTTTGTGTAGCTCTGGCCAGAGGCAAACAGGTTAAGAAATGGATAAATAAGGCAAATCTGGGCTCTGTTAGTAAATAATCTTGTGAGAAGTGGTTGCTATGGAAAGCTTCACCAAGCAGGTTATTGCTAAGGGGGATTCCCTAGTACACACCTTTGAAACCCTTTGTGTCAGGAGATTGGGGCCAGGCTTTTTTCAGTGGTGCCCAGCGACAGGACAAGAGGTAACAGGCACAGACTTGAACATGAGAACTTCCCTCTAAGCATGAGGAGGAACTTCTTCAGTTTGAGAGTGGTGCAGCACTGGAACAGGCTGCCAGAGAGGTGGTGGAGTCTCCATCTCTGGAGTTATTAAAAACCTGCCTGGATGTGTTCTGTGCAACCTCTTGCAGGTGAACCTGCTGTGGCAGGGGAGTTGGACTTCATGATCTCCAGAGGTTCATTCCATCCCATACCATTCTGTGGTTCTGTGATTCTGTGGTTCTGTGATTCTGTGGTGCTGTGGTTCTGTGATTCCGTGGTTCTGTGATTCCGTGGTTCTGTGATTCTGTGGTGCTGTGGTTCTGTGGTTCTGTGGTGCTGTGTTTCTGTGGTTCNTGTGGTTCTGTGATTCTGTGGTGCTGTGATTCTGTGGTGCTGTGATACTGTGGTGCTGTGATACTGTGGTTCTGTGGTTCTGTGATTCCGTGGTTTTGTGATTCTGTGATGCTGTGGTTCTGTGGTTCTGTGGTTCTGTGATTCTGTGGTTCTGTGGTTCTGTGGTTCTGTGATTCTGTTTCAACCAAAATCCCCAAATGAACATCATCTTTTAGAACAAAATGATGCCTAAAGTGACCAGACAGGTTTGCAAGAATTCTATCCTGCATAGCAGCATCACAACAAATTTCCTGCTGTATTTGCTTCTGGGAGTCCTTTAACTTATCAGGTGATACTAAATCGTAGGAAAACATTTTTCTTTAAAGATGGCAGGCTTGGAGTGTGGAAGTGAGTGGGCAGTGTGGTTTCTGATCTGCCTGGAGCTGTTTTGCCCATGCATTAGCTTTCTCTGGCTAACCCTGCCAACACAGTCTGTGTTAAGCAGTGTCCCAAAGTTCAGTGACACTTAGGTTTTCATACCTATCACAAGGCCTCTCTAATTTCAGTCATGAAACTTGGCAGGCGTGGATGACTGGACTAGGACACCACACAGCTGGTGCAGGTCAGATATACCTTGACTGCATGTAAGAATCATCAGGCAGCTTCAGCACTGAGGGGCTGTTTGGCCTGGAGGAGAGCAGACTGAGAGGAGATCTCATCAATGCTGATCAATAGCTAAAGGACCAGTGTCAGGAGGATGGAACCAGACTCTTCTCAGTGGTGTCCAGCGACAGGACAAGGGGCAGTGGACACAAACTGGAACACAGGAGGTTCCATCAAAGCATAAGGAAAAAAATCTTCACTTTGAGGGTGTTGGAGCACTGAGCAAACTGTACAGAGAGGCTGTGGGAGTCTCCTTCTCTGGAGGCATTCAAAACCTGTCTGGCTGTGTCCCTGTGTGATTTACTCTTGGGGATCCTGCTTTAGCAGCAGGGGTTGGACTAGCTGATCTCCGGATGTCCCTTCCAATCCCTGCCATTCTGTCATTCTGTGACCTATCTGTGCACCTGGGTGACCTCAGGTTTGACCCAGGTTCTCTCTGGCCAAGTCATCCATCCCTGGGAGCAGTCAGCACATGTTCCTTCAAGAGCCAGTGTCCCAGGCTAGCATCTGCTGGCTCAGTGGCTGAGTGGTATGGCTTGAAGAAGGAGCAGGATCAGTGACTCCTGAGCTGAGTAGATGAACCCCACTCCTTGAATTCACCTTTGAAGTGACTAATTTCTGTGATATTTCTGAGTGAGTAAATAGCAACAGAGTAAACAGCAGATGAAATCTTTTCTTGTTCTCTGGAAGCCCACATGGTGCACTGCAGCAACCTCATCCCCAGGTGACAAGACAGAAAGTGATCCTGGGAGGCTGTGTTTGAAGGGAACCATGGCATTCAGCATCCCAGAAACAGGTTATGCAACATGAACCTTGACAGTGGCCTCAGCCTTAACATCTACAGGAAATCACTCTACCTATTAGGCTTCTAGCCTGTGAGACCAAGTAGGTAATAGTAGATGCTCTACTTCAGTCAAGGGATTGAGTTAATCTCTGCTAAGAACTTTGGTGCTTCCTCAGCCTTTGAGCTTTATCTCAGGGCTGCCTGGATTGAGTTCTGGCCATCCAGCAGCTGTATCAGAGCTCTCTGGGTCACTTGATATCGATAGAGGAGGTAGACAAGAAGCAGATAGTGTTGCTGTGTAGGGAAACTCAGTGCTCCAGCGTATCTCATTGCTTCTCCTGACACTTCCATCACTCTTTATTCATGCTGGGATCTAGCAGGCCACCTTTGGAAGACAGGAAGAGGCAGGCTGCCTCTTGTTTCCATGAGCAAATTAAGCAACTTACAAGTTTGAATGCAACCAGGAGCCTTCACAGCACCGCCAATCCCAGAGCTGGTGGCTGCTGCAGAGGGCAGGGAGCAGGGCAGAGTGGAGGAGCTGTGGAGCCAGGCCTGGTTCTGTGTAGACCCTGGCAAAGCTCAGCACTGTCCTTAATTCAGGGACAAAGAGGCACAGGCAGCAGCAGGAAAGCCTGAAGACTTTGTTATTATTTTTAGGCCTGCTTTTTTAACAGTTACTAGGTTTAAATAACTTCAGTTCCTTCCATAGTTGGTGGTTGCTCTAACAAAGGCTGTTTTCACAGAATCACAGAATGGCAGAGGTTGGAAGGGACCTCTGGAGATCATTGAGTCCAACTCCCTTGCCACAGCAGGTGCACCTGCAGCAGGTTGCATAGAGTGGCATCCAGGTGGGTTTTGAGTGACTCCGGAGATGGAGACTCCACTACCTCTCTGGGCAGCCTGTTCCAGTGCTCTGCCACTCTCAAACTAAAGAAGTTCCTCCTCATGCTTAGAGGGAAGTTCTTATGTTCAAGTCTGTGCCTGTTACCTCTTGTCCTGTCACTGGGCACCACTGAAAAAAGACTGGTCCCATCCTCCTGACCCTTTAATGTTTATAAGCATTGATAAGATCCCCTAGCTCAGGGGATTTTTCTTCTAGCTAGGATTTTTCTTCTTCAGGCTAAAAATCCCCAGCTTCCTCAGCCTTTCTTCATAAGACAGATGTTGAGTCACCTAATCATCTTTGTAGCTCTTTACTGTACTCTGTCTCATTCCCTGTCCTTGAACTGGGAAGCCCAGAACTGGATGCAGTACTCCAAGTGAGGCCTCACCAGGGCAGAGTAGAGTGTCCCTTGACCTGCTTGTCACACTCTTCTTGATGCAACCCAGGATGCCATTGGCCTTCTTGGCCACAAGAGCAGAGCTCCACATTCTTATTTTACAACAGCTTTTGCATTCTGGGATGTGGAGCACTGTGCTGAGATTAAACCAGCTCCCTCCAGTCTCTAGATGTGTATGTAGAGAACTCCCTGGACCTGCTGGCCACACTCAGGCATTGCCACTTACCATGGCATTGTGCTGTGTTTGCACTGCCAGGAGACCAGAGCTGTAGCCACTGCAGAC
This sequence comes from Ramphastos sulfuratus, assembly GCA_013399055.1. Taxonomy (NCBI): domain Eukaryota; kingdom Metazoa; phylum Chordata; class Aves; order Piciformes; family Ramphastidae; genus Ramphastos; species Ramphastos sulfuratus. The sequence goes on from WBNM01005421.1 coordinate 6,346, forward strand.
AAAGCAGCCCATTGAGAGGGCCACCAGCTCTCCTGAAGGAGCAGAGCCTGCAGGTCTGAAAGCAGAGAGCAAAGAAGCAGAGCAGTTGGTTGGCCTACTGGTGCAGTAGCTGTTGCTCCCTGGAACAACAACCAACCATGAGGTCTGGCAGGCTGCTAGCATAGAATCATAGAATTGTAGAATGGTTTGGGTTGGAAGGGACCTGAAAGATCATCCAGTTCTAACTCCCTGCCATAGGCAGGGACACCTTCCACTAGAACAGGTTGCTCAAGGCCTTGTCCAGCCTGGCCTTGAACACCTCCAGGGAGGTTGTGGAGCACAGAATCACAGAATGTGATCTTTGATCTTTGATCACATTCTGTGATTCTGTGCTCCACAACCTCCCTGGGCAGCCTGTTTCAGTGTCTCCCCACCATCACTGTAAAGAATTTCTTCCTACTATCCAGTCTCAATCTTCCCTTTCCCAGCTTCAATCCATTCCCTCTCATCCTGTCAGTACAAGCCCTTGCTGTTGCCCTGCTGCATCCCCACCCTCTGAGCACACAGTGCTGTGTGAGGTCTGTATTGTTTTCTGCCTTTGTAAAGCTGTATCCAGGCTACAAACTCTTCTGCTTTTGGGTCAGCTGGTGCCCTACATGGCACCTTGTAAAACTGTCACCCTCACTGGGAGCTGGAAGTTAAAACCCCTGCAAGAACAGAACCTTATCCACAGCTTCATCGGTGGCCTGTGGCTGTGACAGTCGCAGGGCTGCTCTTGCTCCATTTCTGTAGATCAGAGATGCAAGGAGCAACTTTCTCACACTATTATCATGCCATGAGCTGCAGCTAACAGGCTTTATAAACAGCAGAAGGTAGAATGGAGCTGCTGTGAGTCACGGCAGAGTTGATACAGGCGCTCTGCTTTCCCTTGTTTTTCTGTGCTTGTAAATTGCTAATTCACGATGGATGCAGCTGAAGCATTTGACATTTCTAGTTTTGCTTTCTGCTAGGCTGCTTTGGTTGTTTTCCTTCAGGCTGTGACCTCTGTTTTGTTTTGTTTTGTTTTTTTTTTTTGTGGGGGGGGGCATGTTTACTTTGCATTTGGTTGTTTTGAGTAGGTACATGTGCATATCTCTATTTATATACTTCAATATAGCATTTATTCCCAACACTGTAGTGGGAGAGAAATCTGGCATTTACTCATGCTTCTGCAAGTATCTGCAGATCAAACAGAAACCTCAGACAATAGATCCAGTTATTATCTCTTCTGCTAAAAGCAGGCTTTGTAAAGGCCAGAAGAAGTATCTTGTGTTCACGTGCACAACAATTAAACTCCCTTAATGAGCATAACATTGTGATGCTGTCTTGCATTTGAGCTGAATGATGTCTCTGACAGGATTTCCATTAAAAATAAAAAAAAATAAAAATCATATAGTTAGCATTAAAAACAGATTTGTTTCAGTGAAGTTCACAACTTTCAAAAAGCCAGAGACTTGCCATCCATTTCTTGTGTGTACAGCCCTGCTAGGACTGGTAATGCTGTTTGTTCTTTGGCCAAGGCACAACATGTTTCCAGCTCTTTGGTTGATAACTGCAGCAGAAGGTCCCTCCTCTCAGGCTAACCTGTTTTAATGTGCTGTATGCAAGATTTTATCTCTGTCCCAAACGTTATGGAATCACAGAATGTTAGGGGTTGGAAGGGAGCTCTGGAGATCCAACCCAACCCCTCTGCCAGAGCAGGATCACCTTGAGCAGGCCACACAGGAACTCGTCCAGGTGGCTTTGGAAAGCCTCCAGAGGAGGAAGCTCCACAACCTCTCTGGGCAGCCTACTTCAGGGCTCCACCACCCTCACAATAAAGAAGTGTCTCCTCATGTTGAGGTGGAACCTTCTGTGTTCCAGCTTATACTCATTATTCCTTGTCCTGTCACTGGGCACCACTTCAAGGAGCATGGCACCTTCATCTTGACACCCACTCTTCAGATATTTATTGATGAGATCCCCTCTCAGCCTTCACTTCTCCAGACTTAACAGCCCCAGGTCTCTCAGTCTGTCTTCACAGGGGGGATGCTCAAGTCCCACAGCCATCCTCTTGGCTCTCTGCAGGACTCTCTCCAGCAGGTCCCTGTCTCTCCTGAACTCTCAGTATTTCTTCATAGGAGAGATGTTCAAGTCCCTTCATCATCCTCATAGCTCTCCTTTGGACTGCACTCACAAAGACTCACAAAGCTTTTTGTCCCTAAACTTCTGTGTTGTTTATTGTAGCATCACTTCAGTGCCTTTAAAAACGGCGAGGAGATTAAAACCCTCAGTGTATTATATTCCACTGACAGATGAGACTGAGCCTCTTTCTGTCTTAACTCCATAAACATTTTTTTTGGTAGGAAAATAGCATTACCATCATATGTTCTTCTCTCAAGCAGTAGGTGCACAAACAATCTTCTACAGAAATGCCTTTAAAAAGAGGAAGGGAAATGTGAACTCTACCACACTCCTTTGATCTCCAGTTCTCCCAGTACAGATATATCTCAAAACACCTCCATGCTGTGCTGCTTCAACCCTGTACAGAGAAAGTGCTCCCTGTAAACAAGTGTCAGGCATGTGGCTGTGTATCACCCTGTTAACAATTCATGCTTTCTTCTCCAGTGCTCAGAACTCTTGTTCCTGACAGTGCTCAACCTGTAAATAAATGAATCAGACACCTAAATAATGGGAACACGAAGAATGGTTGTGCTGCTGGGGATATGTCTCATGTTTCATGACTCTCTGCAGTTCCACAGGGGTTTTAGTCAAGCTGAAGTCTAGTTTGATTGATAAAGCCAGTGTGAGATAGGTGTACTTTGGGCTGAACTTCATCGCCTTCCTTCTTCATAGAATCACTTTGGTTAGAAAAGACCTTTGAGGTCATTAAGTCCAACCACTATCTAACACTACAAAGTCTAGCACTAAACCCCTTCCCCCAGCACCACATCGATGTGGCCTTTATAGAATCATTTTGGTTGGGAAAGACCTTTAACATCATCAAGTTCAAGCATTCTCTAACTCTACCAAGTCTGGTGCCAAACCATGTCCCTCAGCACCACATCTCTGGGACTTTTATAGAATTATTTCGGTTGGAAAAGACCTTTAAGATCATAGAATCATAGAATGGTAAGGTTGGNATTGCTTTCAGTTAGTATGCCAGAAAAATTGACCCTCTTGAGAAAAGGCCATGTTAATTTGTTGCATATATGACTGCAAACAGATGCTTATGATGGAAGAATTCAGTACCTTCTTAAAGAGATTAAGAGATTACATTACAGTGTGAAGGGAGCATTATTAGAGGGTTAGAAACCTCTCTTACTGCCCCTGATTAAAAGCACTGCCCATCTAAGGTGTCACAGTGCTTGATTTGCAAAGATATAGGCATGTGGGTGTGCATTTTCTAACCTTATGAGGAGATGTGGTTTTGGCTGGTGTGGAAAGAATCATTTGTGCCAGGATTCCTAAACACACCCAGAACACTCACTCTAAACACACTGAGAGCACCTCCTGCCCTGCTAGAGAAAGGGGGAAGCAAATCTTAGCTTTACAACACTGAAAAAAACCCCTGCTGGTGTGATGAACTATCTATAAGTACAATATTTATTTCAGCAGAAAAATAGAACCTAAACCCAAACATTTTGGGAGTGATTTTCAAATGTATGTTAATTAAAGAATGCAGCAGACTTTTACTGAGCAGGTTGCTTTTAGTGCTGTATGCATAGCCTGGTTCTGAGAGGGAACTGGGGTGGCTTAGTCTGGAGAAGAGGAGGCTGAGGGGAGAGCTCATTGCTCTCTACAGCTACCTGAATGAAAGGAGGTTGCAGTGAGGTGGGGGTTTGCTCTCTTCTCCCTAGTATCAAGTGATAGAATGAGAGGAAATGGCCTGAAATTGTGCCAGGGGAGGTTTAGGTTGTCAATTAGGAAACATTTCTTTGCTGAGAGTGCTCAGGCACTGGAACAGGCTGCACAGTCACCCTCCGTGGAGGTGTTCAAGAATCGTGTGGCCCTGGCACTCTGGGACATGGTTTAATGGCCTTGGTGGTGTTGGACTGGAGGATCTTAGAGGGCTTTCCCAGCTGAAACAATGTTGTGATTCTCAAAGGTCATTAACTTGATAAAAGCTACATATGGTAACATTTCCAATGTAAAAAATTAGATTGCAATGTAAAACTTGTCATGTTTTTTAACTCCTCATTTAAAGAGGTAAGACCAAGCCTCTCCATTCCTCTCATGACAGATAAATGCTGAGTGAGTTGCATCTGAGCTTAATGCTTTCAACGTTCAGTTGAACATTGTGCACTGTAAGAAAGGTTTTTACCCTGTAACAATGCTCCTCTGCAGTGAGTCCCTGCAGGACATGGTTTAATGGCCACGGTGGTGGTAAGTCACTGGCTGGACTTGATGATCTTAGAGGTCATTTCCAGTTGAAACAGTTCCATGATTGCATTTGTCAGAGTTGTGGTTTCAATACCAGTACACTACCCCTAACAATCCTGCTCTCCTGGTAGTGTGGAACCTGTTCAGAAAATAATTTAAAGTTGATAAACTCTATGTTAAAGAAATCCTTTCTGGGAATTTCCCCAGTCTTTCCAAGAACTGTCCCTTTGGCTTCCATTACCCCTGTGTCACTTAACTTAGAATCATAGAGCCACTGAATCATTAAGGTTGGAAAAGACCTCTAAGATCATCAAGTCCAGCTTTCAACCCAACACCACTGTGGCCATTAAACCATGGCCCCAGGTGCCATGTCTGCAGGTGTTTTGCACACTTCCAGGGATGGTGACACCACCACCTCCCTGGGCAGCCTGTTCCACTCTTGCAGGAAAGAAATTCTTCCTAATGTCTTTTTTTTTTTCCCTTTCCATTAGAAAAAAAGCCATATCTGCAGTGAATGACTCTTGCATCTCTCCCCATGCACCACCTGTCCTTGGAGAAGCTGCATGGATGAAGCTGAGCAAATCCTGCCCTCAGAGCAGGCAGTGATGGTAGAGGTGGGAACTCCCAGCTGCCCGTTACCAGCATTTCACATCACCATCCGTGGCTCTCTTGGACCTTTCAGGAGCAAGAAAACCTGCTAAAAAGGGGAAACTGCACCTTCAGATGAGCTGAACCTTCAGAAGTGAGGATTTCCTTGGCCAGCAGTGTTTCTCTGTGCCTCTGCAGCTGGGCCAGGAGGAGCCTCACAGCCTGGAACTCCAGAAGCCAAGTGGGCACTTTGGTTGTCCTGGGGTACAAGCAACAGTGCCAGGTACCAGTGGGCAGCTCTTCAGCACTGCTCTTGGCAGAGTACACAGCAGCTGGGCACCTTCACCTGGGCAGCAGGAGGGAAGCAGAGTGCAGAGAGGCATAACTTCTGCTATGAGGATACCTCTGCTATGAGGACAGGCTAAGGGAGCTGAGGTTGTTCAGCCTAGAGAAGAGAATCCTAGTATCATAGAATGTTTAGGTTGGAAAGGACCTCAAAGCTCATCCAGTTCCAACCCCCTACCATAGGCAGGGACACCTCCCACTAGAACAGGTCACTCAAGGCCTCCTCCAGCCTGGCCCTGAACACCTCCAGGGAGGTTGTGGAATGCAGAATCACAGAATCTGTGATTCNAGATGTGTCTCTGCCTGTGGCAGGGAGGTTGAAGTAGATGATCTCTGAGGTCCCTTCTAATCGAAGCCATTCTATGACTCTGTGTGATTCCATGAAGATGAACTACAAGTGTGGATGCAGATGGAGGAAGAGACCTTCCTTGAAGTTCTCCAGGCAATAAGGGACCTGTGGCTTCTGTTCCCCTGCAGGACACAAACATCTCAGCACCTTGGCTCACTAGCACTATCCTGGAGGCTTCAGTTACAGTCACAGAACTTCCTACATTGGGAAAGACCTTTCAGATCACAGATTCCAGTCCTTAACCTAACACTACAAGTCCTTGACTAAACCATATCCCTCAGCACCACCTCTACACAACTTAAAAATACCTCCAGAGATGGGGACTCCACCACTGCTCTGGGCAAGCTGATCTGATCCAATACCTGAGAACCCTTTCAGTGAAGAAATTCCTCCTAATATCCAACCTACAACTCCTTTGGCACAACTTGCAGCCATTTCCTCTTGTTACTCTCAGGTGATTAGCACACCTAACCAAACTAGAGGCTTGTATCCAGCTTTGAGTGCCATTATTGGCCCATCTGAAGAAAGTAAAAGCCTGCACACCTACAAGCTTTTTCTCCTCCGTCTCAGCTGGTTTGGGGAAGATTTTCCTCTTGCCATGAGCTCATACCCCTGGACACACATGGTGGTAACAACCACTACCAAGGAAGTGTCTGTCAAAGGCATTGTTTGGTTTGCTGCTGGCTCTTTGTTGCATTTTTAGGCTATATTTAGTGCCAGTGGCAAAGACTTAAGCTTTCTAGCACCGAATCCTGAGCGCAGCGGAAGTCAAGGCTGTGCAGTTCAGATAACTGGGTAAGTAGGCCAATAAGTAATTATGATAAGAAGGTTAAGATAATTAGTAGCAGCAAGAAATGGCCAAAGTTATCCTCCTTGAGTTCTCTGTTCTATATTTTCTCAATGGTGATTTTCTTAGGACTGATCCTAAGAGGCAGCAGTAACTTGCTGAATGCTGCTGTGCTCACAGAAGTTAGAACTCAATGACAGCGATGGGGAGGGATAACTTTGTGTGATATCAAAAAGGGTAATGTAGCTGATGTCAGGGCAGTGGAATATTTTACCTTGAGTCAGACAGCAGTAATGAGCACTGCAGTGTAGTTTCTGGCATCCATTTGATGTCTTTTCTTCTATTGTTTTTATGGTTTGCATCTGTTGCACCTGAGCTTTACTCCAGCTGTCCTTAGTCTCAAAGTCTAGGCAGCTTTGGGTCTATGTGGAACAGGCTATCACTGTTCTTGGGGCTAATAATTATCCTGGGGCTTTCCTGTAGCTTGTTTCAAAGTGAAATGTGTTGCTCCATAGCTATCACTGTTGCCTGGTGGAATGCAACAGAGCAGAGAATCATAGAACAGAATAACAGAACCACAAAATCATTAAGGTTGGAAAAGACCTCCAAGATCATTGAGTCCAACCTTAAACCAAACATTACCATACCCATGTTTAGTGTGGACAGTTGGACCTGATGATCTTGGAGGTCTTTTCCAACATGAACAAATTGTATGGTTCTATGATTTTCTGAAATGCATTTACAGTGGCTGTACATATTTAAGGTGCCCTTCCTTGGGTGAATGTCCCTGTGCATGCAGGCAAAGTTCCTGTATTCCTATATTCCACTGAAGGGAGAGAGATTTGAGTATTTGGTAGATAGGTGTTAGAAAATTAAGTATCAGGAAGCAATGAAGATAAAAATTCCTCAGGGAAGTAGTAGTATGGATGTTATATAGAGCATGAAACCATTTGTCACTTACAAAAACCAAGAGCAAGTGACCAAGTGGAGGCAGTTAAAGCATGGCTGGAGAGCAGAGTGCATATGCATCTGCAGGAGAAGGAGCTGAGTCCAGCTGGATGCAGGTTGCAAGCTGGGACAGTTTGTTGAGCAGAAGTAAGACACTGGCATCATGTATAGGTGGGAATCCATGCAGATGATGTTTGATTCCAGCCTGGAGAAGAGAAGGCTCCTGGGAGACCTTAGAGCAGTCTTCCAGTACCTGAAGGGGGCCTACAAGAAAGGTGGGGAGGGACTTTTTATGAGGACTTGTAGTTAGAAGACAAGGGGGAATGAATTGAAGTTGGAAAAGGGCAGATTTAGGATGGGCATTAGGAAGAAATTCTCCATGTTGAGGGTAGTGAGACACTGAAACAGGTTACCCAGGGAGGTTGTGAATGCTCCCTCCCTAGAAGTGTTCAAGGCCAGATTGGATGAGGCCTGGAGCAACCTGGGCTAGTGAAAGGTGTCCCTGCCCATGGCAGTGGGGTTGGAACTGGATAATCTTTAACGTCCCTTCCAACCCAAACCATTCCATGATATATATATTTTTTTTCTTTTAATCTTGGAAACTCTGCTCTAAACCCAAGATTTGACACTCAGCAGAAATGAAGCAGCACAGCACAGCCATGTCCATCTTCCACTAACAGAGACTAGCAGAGCAGAATCATCATCAAGCTATCTGCTTTTTTCTATTCATCCATGTCTTGGTTGTAGGTGGCAGCCCAGCATGGTGCCTGTATGACCTGTTTAACTCTGCTGCTTTCCTCACAGGTTCCTCTCACATGAAATGTTTTACAGCCTGTAAAACCAGCTGAAAGATAATTAGTTTTAAACTTCTGCTCAAGACAGTATGTGGCAAAATAGCTACAAAAACTCAGCTGCCCTTGCTGCATGGGATGGATTCTCTAGGTCTTTCAGGTTACAGCTACACCACTAATCCAGTTAATGCCAGGATCTAAGCCCTGGCTAATAACCAAGCTTTTAGTTCAGTTCTTGACACAGTTCTGGCCTGTGCCCACTGGCATTTCCCGCCCCTCCCCCCGCCTCAAATTCTTGGATCCAGTCCAGAGCTCAGCTTCTGCCCAGAAAGGTTGTGAGGTCTGCATCTCTGGAGGCATTCAAAACCCATCTGGATGTGTTTCTGTGTGATTTACTCTGCTCCAGCAGGGGGATGGACTAGATGATCTTCAGAGACACCTTCCAACCCCTACCATTCTGTGATTCTGCTGGGGTCTGTTCCCAGAAGGCAGGACCCCTCTCCTGCCCTGGAAGTGTCAGCTTACTGGCTAGAGGATACCCCTTGGTATCTTCTCTTCACCAGTGTAACTGTGATCCAAGTGTCTTTATTATGTGAAGGATTGTGAGGAGAAAATGCTGATTGTGAAGGAAATCTTGTGCAAGACTTGGCAGAGAAAAGGAAGGTGGTGGAGGCCCCATCCCTGGAGACAATCCAGATCATGCTTGATGGGGCTCTGCGCAACCTGATCTTGCTGGGGATGTCCCTGCTTACTGCCATGGGATTGGACAAGATGACCTTTAAGGTCCCTTCCAACCCAGTGCATTGTGTGATTCTGTGATTCCTGAAGGCAAAGTGGTACCATGGTGGCAATAGTACCATGGGGACTCTGGGTACCATGGTGGCAGTAGTACCGCAGGGGCAGTGGGTACTATGTTGGCAGTAGTACTGCAGGGACAGTGGGCACCATGGTGGCAGTAGTACTGCAGGGGCAGTGGGCACCATGGTGGCAGTAGTACCGCAGGGGCAGCCTGGTAGGGCTCCGGAGCTGCATGGGGCAGACAGTGACCTAGAAGCAAATTCTGTGGGTGGCTGAGCTGTCATGGTCCATCACCTGCCATGGGACCACCCAGATGTCCAGCTCTGGAGATGGAGCTTGTACTGGGGCTGGCAAAAATGAGGAGGGGGCTGCAAACACTGCAAGTGTGGTGCCTGCCACAGCTGCAGAAGCACAACCACGGTGAGTCCAGGTGGAGCAGTGGGACAGAGAAACAGGATTCTCCAGGGGCAGTGCTCAGTGTGGTTATCTGAATCCTGTCATATGTGACCCGGGTGACTGTGAGCAGTGCAGAGTGATTGGAAGGAGTAGCCTGGGAAGGAATTTCTCTGCTTGGCTGCCCCTTGTCACAGCAGATGGACAGTCAGATCCAAGCACTGTTGCTGAGGTGAGAAAGAGAACACAAAACTAGCAGAAAAACCAGGGTAAATGATCTGCCTCTTCCCTCCTGCTGCTCTCTCTGACTCTGTTGTTTGTGTCACCATTAAGAAACTCCTGACTGACTGAAGGCATGTGCTGGGCTGAGCAGATAACCACACTGAGCAGCTGTAACCACACTGTAACAGTGACTACTTTATGAATTTCACTTTTTTCTTTGCAAGTTTTTTCACTGTGTTGCCAGAAGTGATTTAATGCATCACAGTTACCACCTCTCAAAAAAAAAAAAAACAAACAACCAAAAAACAAAAAAAAAAGTTGAACCTGAGCTCTCCATAAAACAATTAAATCATTTCTTAGCAAGCTAAGAGAGTTGAAGTTGTTCAGCCTGGAGAACAGAAGGCTCCTGGGAGAGCTTATAGCAGCATTTCAGTGTTTAAAGGGGGCTACAAGAAAGCTGGGGAGGGACTTTTTAGGAAGGCTGGTGTCTTGTTTTGCTGTTCCCGAACCCCAGGCCAGCCATGGGCTGCAGGTGCCTCAGCAGCAGCTCTGAGTCAGGCAGCACAGCTGAGCTGAGTTGAGCTGACCATAGGTGTGTCCCATACCATCATCATCACACAGAATAAAGAGGGTTGCTGAGGAAAAAGGAGTCTCTTGTTAAAAGTGTCCTGCTGGGGCTCCTCCTCACCCTGCTCCTTTTCCTTCTGCTTTCAAGGCCTGCCAAGTGTGACTGCTGCACCTTTGCTGGGTGAGTATTGCTTTATATAATTTGTATTGATTCTGGCATCAATTTGGCTGTTGTGTTAAATTCATTTTTATTGTGACCTGTGTCTCTTCTTTCCCTTTCCCCATTTCCCCTTCCCTGCTGGGGAAGAGTTCTCAGGTGGCAGAGCATCTGTTAGAGTTTAGTCCTAGGTACAAGCCAAACAGAGATAATGGTTTGGACACCTTTGCACTCCAGGAGGTGGCTCCTCAAATGTTGTGAGAGGGTGAGGAGTTTGGTTTTGAAGCAACAGAGAGCAGATTTAGACCAGATGTAAAGAAGCAGTTTCTCTCCATGAGGATAGTGAGGCACTGGAACAGGTTGCTCAGGAAAGTTATGAGTGCTTTCTCCCTGGAAGTGTTCAAGGCTGTGTTGTGAAAGGTGAGTTAGAACTGGATGATTTTAAAGTTAGAACTGGTTGACTTTCCAACTCAAGTTGTTCTGTGACTCTATGATTTTCTTTATTGGACTTGCACAAGGGAGGTTAATCCTGGTGGGGTAAGGGAGTTGTTGAGCAGGTGTGCTCAATTTAGAGGGCTCTGAATTGAAGCCTGTGAACCTTTGCAAAGTGAGTGAGGGCAGAATGCTAACCTGGTGATAAAGCCTCTTATTCTAACGTGTTCACAACTCAGAATAAGGGTCTGATTGCAGAAAGTAGAAGTGTTTAAGGTAATATATGATTTAAAATAAAGGAATGGGTTGTATTTACTGAATTTTTCAACAGGTAATGTTAAAGAACCAAACAGAAAATGCATCAAGCATGTTGTGTTTGAGCCTTAATTTGCTGGAGACTGGTTTTGGGCTGTTCTTTTCATGCAGCCAGCTGCATTTCAACCTCTGTGGCATTGCTGACTACCAAAGCTGCCATTTTGGAGTTTAAAGTTGATGAGTGTATGAGGGAATTTAAAAAGTGCTTTGTAAAGGATCACTTCCATGTAAAATATGTTAATAATCAGCAGTACTGTGAGAGGAAAATAATTTTGTATGAGAGCTTACTGTGATTATTTTTTTTTTTGTAACCCAATTACATTTTCAGAGCTTGCATGCTGCAGTGAGAGCTCTGCAATCTGCTGCTGCTCAAAAGGTTGCTCAACTCATTACCATGGCTATTTGCTTTTTTGAGTGAGAGCAGCAAAACATTTATCTTCTGCTGGTGGAAATTGTTCTTGCTACCAAGTGCATATGGAAATGAGATTTGGTTGGGTTTTATGTGGTTATGGGCAAATATAAACAAATCTTGAACCATAAATGTCAGCATTAACCTTTTAGCTTGGAGGTCTCAGCCTGCAGGGAACGTGGGATTAAAGAGAAATAAAATTGAAATGGAACAGAAATTCTTCATAAAAGGTCAATTTTTAATGTAATAGTATCATAATATAAGGCTCTGTGAATTTATTTGTATGAGTTTCAGGTGAGCATTAAAGATCTTTAAGCAAAGGGCCACCACAAACACACAGTGCTGCATGAGGTGTTAGTGTTAAGAACAGCTAAGGTCAGATTCTTGGCTTCAGCCAGTTGCTTCCTCCCTAAAAGAAAACCACTCCATGACAATCAAAATCACTCAGTAAATGGAGAACTCAAATTCAGTTAGGTGAAAGGAAACTCTTTCCCCAAAGAACCAATTCCACCTGCAAAAGGAAGGAGGTTGTTGTACTGCCTCCTTTATTAGCTGTTTATTGTTGCACTGGCATCATGCTGAAGAACTCTGCTCCTGAAATTATCCAGGTGCACTCAAGACTTTACTTGTGCATGTTCTTATGCTTAATGAATTATTCAGCTTTAAATATAAAATCCACAAGGGGGGGGAATAAAATTGCTGTTAGGTTGTTTTTTTAATGGCACATTCAAGGTCTATTGAAATGAGGAGCTTTTAGGGTGATGTAAATTGCTCTTTAATAAACTGCTGCACATTGTGTCTCCCTGCTTCATCTGTGTTGCTTAATGGTCTTGGGGCTTGCTACCATTAGGCTAAATTGAACAAATGATTGGAAACTTTGTTAATTGGGAGGACAGAAGGAAATGTCAGTCATCAGTCTTTATTTTATTCTTCATATATGCCTTTAGAAGAGCACTAGCAGGACACAGTGTGCACTAAGTATGTTTTAATTAGAACAGGGAGACAAAGCCCTAGCACCATGTTTTACCTGGACTGTGAGCCTGTGAGGGAGGGCATTAAGACAATTTGCCTTAATGTTAGGAGGACCCTTCTGAAGCTAAGATTCCAAAGGCTTTCAGCTGAACAGCAGTTGTGGTGCAGGCAGTTCACACACATGGCACTTGATGCCACCTTGCTTGAAACAGTTTTTGCATTAAAAGCCAGAACACTATGGCACTTATAGAACTTTTATTAGTTACCCTTTTTGCAATTAAAAAAACCCCAAAACCCAGCTTCTTTGTTTCCTTAACTGTTGAAAGATTTGAGGCTTTCCAGACTCTTGCAGTAGCTTTGGCTCACTGGAGATGGTAGGAAAAAAAACTACTCAGAGGTTATGGAGGTTTGTAACAGAGGTTCAGGAAAGTGAGATCTTGCAACACAGCTCCTGATTGTGCAGTCACTGATGTCTGTAATATGTTGTATGCACACCAAAGTGTTTTCTGGGTCTGGTTACAGTGATGACAATCCCATCTCCAATGTCCAGCCTTTCATTGCCTCTCCCAGGAGAGATTTCTTTGCCAGCCTCTGTGCAGAGAATGGCCACTGCAGAGAGCAGAGCAAAGCCTTTGGTAGGAAATGAGTGATTGGAAAATAAATCTCTTCTTGTTCTTAATGACTGCTTGTTCTGTAGTGCCTCTATTTGGTACCCTGCCTGCTCATCGGCATTCCCCAGGAATGCTGTGTGCCTTGTAGGATGGGATGGCAGAAGATGGGGCGAGTGGTGCAGTGGACTTGCTCATCCGGGAGTGGTGGATGCTGTTCGTCCTGCTCCCTCTGATGGCAGCTGCTTCCTACTACTGAGAGAGGGCAACCTGTGATGTCCAGCTACATGTTCTGTGGCAGGCTGTCATGTTGCTTGTTAAAGCAGTCATTTATTGTGCCTTGTTGCATATTTCAGTGATGAAGTGATGCTAGAAAACTTAGACAGCTGTCACTGCTTCAGCATTTAGATCTGCAGGAAGCAGCTTGAGCACCTTAGCACTCCAGGAGTTGGCTCCTCGAATGACAACTATTAAAATCCAGAGGTTTAGTTTGCTGCTGCTGCTTGCCTGAGAAACATGGGGGTTTGCATTTTGTTCTCAAGAGGAGCTGAGCCTGAGAATGCAGCTTCATGTCGTTTTTAATAGCAAGGTCAGTCATGGCTGGCTGTGTTTCAGAAATTCCTATGAGAAAGGACTCAGCTTGTCTCTTGACAGAGCTGCAGATGAGCAATGATCCAAGCACAAGGGAGGTCACTTCAGCTGCCCGAGGGATTGAGATGGCTTGGATTGTAACAAGGATTTCTGAAAATATGAGCTATGCCTTGCTACAAGGCAGGCAGGCTGGCCTGCTCTCTATGGAGAAAAGAGCATTACTTGGACTCTGAGGTTTGGCACTGGATTGTCTCTAATCATTACTCTTCAGCTGCTCCTGAGCATCAGCTGCCATGCTGGTGCTTCATCCACACCTCTCTCTGCAAGCACTGCTCCAGCCCAGCTTTGCTTCACTTGTTGGCCACCAGCAAACTGAGTGCCTTCAGCTCTGGTTTGGTTGCAACTCATACCAGACTTGCTGTGGTGTCTATTTATATATATAAATATATAAAATATATATAAATATATTTTTTAAAATATATTTTTTCCCCAAACAAACTTTCTCAGCTGAGTTTAGCTTTGG